>OV277349.1:24547786-25063502 GCA_922984085.1 Sicus ferrugineus
AATGATGATGAAATGATAGTTGAAATTAAATCATTTCAATCAAAAATGATAATGTTTAACCGAACCGAAGAGTTGGCAAATATCTATAATAATATGCACGACCAGCTACGGAAAAAAATGTCCGAGTTCCAGGAAAGGGCAAGTGGCTCGTCGCTGCTTAAAATACGCCACTTGGAGGTTAATGTTAACCAATATCGGCCTCTGAAAGGATCGCCGTACATCCCACTCCCAAATGTTAAAAATGACGATGCATTCTGCTTCAAGTGCGCCATAATATCGGCCATGTGTCCCTCAACACACCACACGGATAGATGTTCCAGTTATAATGTATATAACATTGAAGAGCCTTTAATAGTATCGGAGAATGGAGTGTCGTTGAACTTCAACGCATTAACGTTCCCGCTGCCGCTGAATCAGGGTAATTTAAATTAAAACTAATGATTAGTGATTTTCATAACACTAATTTTATATTTTCTCTTTTTTTCTTTTCAGATTAATCAAAAGTCAGCAAAGTAACCACCTTCGCAAGATCTTCTTCTGCAACAGCTGCCTGCAGTATTCGCACAATGCGAGCACAAGGAGGTATGCAAAAAGGTGATGACGATGATGCCTAAACAGGAGGAGGCATCACTTAGTTTTAAGAATTTAGAACGTAAGTTAGATGTACCTTTTATAGTTTATAGTGGCTTTGAGTGCATTTTAAGAAATGTAGATAGTAGTGTAGATGTAAGTTAAGTAGTAGTAGTAAAAATGTACATAAACATATACCTATAGCATTTAGTTATTACATAGTTTGTAAGTATAATTCTAATTTTAAAAAGTTTGTTGTATATTCGGGTGAGGATGCCCCCACTAAATTTATTCAAAGTTTGGTGGGGGATTGTAAAGAAATTTATGAAAATTATTTGAGTGTCGTGAGGCCTATGACTCCGTTGCGTCCGGCAGAACTCAGACATCAGTCTAAGCACAATGTCTGTCACATTTGTGTACAGACATTGGGGGCAGATAGGGTGGCAGATCATTGCCATTTAACGTATAGGAAAGTATAGGGTTCCAGCACACAACGAGTGCAATTTGAAATACCAAATTGCACAATTTATCCTTATATTTTTCCACAATTTTTCTGGCTATGACTGCCACTTATTTATTAAAGAACTCAATTTATTTGAGGGGGATATAAATGTTATCCCCCTAAATAATGAGTTGTACGTATCCCTGTCAAAGAGGATGCGCGTAAGCGAAAAGAAGACCATTGAACTCAGTTTCTTGGATTATTTTCGCTTTATGGCTTCCAGTTTCGAAACCTTTAAGCGAGGTGTAAACCGTCACTACTCCCTCTTTCCCCCTTCCCACTAACCTGTCATCCCTTCGGAACCAACAAATGCTGTGCATGGATAGTGGGCATACCCTGAGCTTGGTTTCATCTGCCATAAAAAAAAGTTTGGATACATTGGCGCAAAATCTTACGCCTAATGATTTTCACGCGGTGCGCCGAATGTATTCAAACGATGAAGAATTTTATCTTTTTAGGAGGAAAGGTGTATTCCCATATGAATATATCAATTCAGTTGATTGCCTGCAAGAAACCAGCCTTCCTACTCGGGCTGATTTCTTCAGTCGATTGACTGGTAGAGAATGTGCAGTGGAGGAATATGAGGATGCTCAAGGAATTTGGCAAGTTTTCAATTGTCAAACTCTGAATGATTACATCTTCCTCTATCTGAAAACAGACGTACTTATTTTGGCAGACGTTTTTGAAAATTTCTGAAATGTGTGCAAAAATATTTACAATCTGGATCCCTGCCAGTACTACACTCCAGCTCCAGATTTGTCTTGGGATGCGATGTTGAAAACAACCAATATAGAACTGGAGCTGCTTACTGACGTTGACATGTATCTTTTCGTTCAGAAAGGCAATGCAATGCCTTCAAACTGACTTAGTTTTGAACAAAGTCCACAAGGCATTGAAGTTTAAACAGTCTTGTTGGTTAAAACAATATATTGACTTAAATAGCCATCACCGCAGTTTAGCCAGAAATACTTTTGAAAAGAATTTCTTTAAACTGCTAAACAATGCGTCGAAACCTTTAAGCGAAGTGTAAACCGTCACTACTCACTCTTTCCCCCTTCCAACTAACCTGTCATCCCTTCGGAACCAACAAATGCTGTGCATGGATAGGGGGCATCCCCTGAGCTTGGTCTCATCCGCATTAAAAGAAAAAAAAACAATGCGGTGTATAGGAAAACAATGGAAAATGTTGATAAATGGAAGGATGTTAAGATTGTGAATAGCTGCGAAAGTCGAGGAAAGAGGGAGTTCGCGTAGTAATTGCTAAACCCAATATTCACAGATCTTCGCAATTCACAGAAGACATGATTGCGATTCAAATGAGTAGGATTACACACCGTTTATAACAAGCCCATTTACTTGGGAGTTTCGGTGCTTGAATTGTCAAAGTGGAAGATGTATAACTTCCACTATGACTTCATGCTACCGAAATTTCAACAGATAGTTCAATACAAGAACTATATGGATACAGATTCATTCATATATTCACTCAAGACTCTAGACTTTTATAGCGATATTCGAGATGATATCGAATCAAAATTCGATACATCCGAATATCCGGAGGACAATGTATATAATTTTCCCCTTAGGAATGCCAAAGTCCTCGGCATGATGAAGGATGAGTGTGCAGCGAACCAATAGGTTGCTACAAATGTCATATCTATTTTATTTTTGCTTAAACTAAAATATAGCTGAACTTAAAAATAATTATTAGCATTTAAATTAGAAATAAGTTAGTATTGGGAATAATAATAATAATAATAATAAGCACTCGAATTAATAGTATTAAAATAAGGAATACACAAGAAAGAATAAACTTAAACAACAACAAACCCGAATTAACTAACAAGAACAGCAAACCAGAATTGAACCAGGATATTTTGTATTGTCGTCGAAAGAAAGGAGCAATTCATTGGAATTTCAACCGCGCTCAGGTTAACACGATAAGCATTGTCTAATTTTATAAGAAAGTTTTTCGAACAATAAAGTGGAAATAAAAATTAAAAATTATTGTCTTTTGGCTGCCGGTAAGGAAAACGCTCCTTATTGAACAACCATGATTCGGCAACACCTCAGACTACACCCCGAAGATCACATTGACCGAATCTACGAGGGACTGCGACCAGATTATAGCCTATACATTCGGCGCAGTGATTTTCAAGATCTAGACTCATTAATAAGTCGGGGTGACGAATATGAGCATATACGGGGTGAAGAAACCCGATCACAGCGGACACACACAACCAATTGGGTTGCCGGCCAACCATATTCACGCTCCACCCACTGTTGGACATGCAAAAAGGAGGGCCATACACGCAGAAACTGCCGCAGAAAGCGACTACTCTTTTGTTCTTATTGCAGCGAGCCCAACACACTAACACGGGCCTGTTCCTGTCAGAAGAGAATAACAGTCAGCGAAAATACTCCGAAATCCGAGACCATCACACCAGAACCCCGCTACCACATGAACATCATGTGCAATGGTCGCCAGACAATAAATAGTTAAGGAAATGTAATTTATATTTATTAAAGAGAATTAAGTTGTAACGAGGTTTTGTTTCCAGCTGCGATAGCGTCAGTCGCCCCAGGGTCCATTTTGGGGGATCTCGTAACCCTCAAAGTTCCAACCACCGCGGCGGTCAAGAATTACACACGATTTGCTGTGAAGCAAATCTATCCCTGAAAGTTCAGCTCGGACGTATGCGGGTTAGCGTTCGTTTTTTTTCCTTTTATTTATTATTTTATTCAGTTCACAAAAGTTTTACAATCTTACTTTTACGCCACTGGTTACAATTGGTTTGTCAGGCCGAATGCCTGGCGACAGAGGGTCGCGTACAATAGTTAGTATGTACAGAAGACGGGGAGCCGAGTGCTCGCGGCAGAAGACCGCTTACAATGGTTGCATGTGTACAGGAGACGGAGGGGCCGAATGCCCCGCGGCAGAGGACCGCTTAAAAAGCTGGTGAATACAGTGTCGGATGAGATGAGTGCTCCGCGGCAGAGAGCCGCTCACAATGCGGGTGAAAGCTCCAAAGAACTGATTCCGGCCGAATCCTTGAAATTCCCGGAGGAATGTTTCCGGCCGAAGCCTTGAAATTCCCGAAGGAATGATTCCGGCCGAAGCCTTGAAATTCCCGAAGGAATGATTCCGGCCGAAGCCTTGAAATTCCCGAAGGAATGATTCCGGCCGAAGCCTTGAAATTCCCGAAGGAATGATTCCGGCCGAAGCCTTGAAATTCCCGAAGGAATGATTTCGAAGTCATAAATACGCCCACAGATACTCCTAACATACGCTTAGGATACGCCGGCAACTACTTCTACTCTACTCAATGTATTGCGAGTTGATCAACCCGTTCCAAATATGAGCCACTCGTTATGCGATAGTTGGGGCGGTCGAACCAGGTGGTCAACTGCTCCACGCAAAAGGAGTTTCTGTTATGGCAAGCAAGAATTAAGTCTTTGCTTACCGGCAGAAGGCTGACTGGTCTTGCACAAACTATTCGTTAAATGCACATGCTGCTCAGAACACAGTAGGAATCATATGCAGCGTGTGCGCGGCGAAAGAAAGTATGTGTGATCTGAATGCTTGATTCTATTTTTAGATCAGCGGCAGCGAAAGCGCAAAGGAAAAGAGAAAGCGAAAATAAGCTGGTCGCATATAAGCTGGTCGAAAATAAGCTACTTGTGTGTATGATTTATTCTCTGAGCGTATATATATACTATCGTATGTTTTCGGGGCTGAATTTGTTTTTACAATTTCCTGGTTCAATTCTTGTTTGTTGTTCTTGTTAGTTAATTCTGGTTTGGTGTTAAGTTTATTCTTTCTTGCGTATTATTGAGAACTTAATTCTACTCATGCCTCTTATTATTATTATTTTCAATACTAACTTATTGCTAATTTAAATGCTAATAATTATTCTTAATCCAGCTATATTTTAGTTTAAGCAAAAATAAAATATATATGACATTTGTAGCAACCCGTCGGTTCGCTACAAAGTCAACAACAACAATATCAACAACAACACGAAGAAAACAACAACAACTGCCGCGACAGCAAGTGCAATAACAGAACAACACAAATATTGCTTAAACGCAAGAACATCAATATCAACTAAAACCGTCGGCAACAACAACATTGCCAGTAATAGAAGCAGCAACAACAGCATCGCCAGTAATAAAAACAGCAACAACAACGGCGACAGAAAACTCAAAAATTCGAATGCCGCTGCGTACCGATTAATTTCCTGGATGTCGTCACGAATCCGAAAGGTAATGAACACACCACACCTGCAGTTTATCTCGGGACAATAAGTAGCATAAATTCTTTCGATTACCTCTTTTCTCTAACACCGAACCCGGATGCATTCTGCCACAGCTATGGATATTACATTAGATCACTACCGAGCATGATTCTGCTTAATTGCACTTTTGTAAACAAATTCCGTCCAAACAATCGTTGCAGAAGGCGGATTGATCGCACTTGACGAATTTCTAATTAGGTAATTGGAAGAGACGCAATGAAAATAGCACTGAAGTTGGCTGCAGTTTTATTTCTCTGCTTGAAATGTAGTTGGGCCTACAAACCGGTGGTTACGTTGCACGGAGTACTTTCGGGGTCAGAGTCCATGGTGCTGTTGGTTCGCCAAGTAGAACAGCAACATCCATGAACCAAGGTCTACAGTTGCAAAAAGTATAGCGGTTGGTACAGCTTAGAGAGTGCATGCAAACAAATCCAGGAGCTGCGTGACTACACGCACAACATCCACGACCACACATCACATTCAACGGTCCACATGAGCAACAGAGTTGTGAATACTACCATCAACAAATACAATAGGATGGGATTCAAGTAAGATTTAAAGTAAATAATTATAGTAAATAATTATCGCTTCACGATATTAATTTTTTCTGTACATAATGATACTTGGGTGGCTTAAAATTAAGTCTCTATTCTTGTTAGTTAATTCTGGTTTGGTGTTGTTTAAGTTTATTCTTTCTTGCGTAATATCGTGAAGCGATATTAATTTTTTCTATACATAATGATACTTGGGTGGCTTAAAATTAAGTCTCTATAATTATTTACTTTAAATCTACCTTGAATCCCATCCTATTGTATTTGTTGATGGTAGTACAGTGCACTCGCGGTAACGTGAACACCGCCTAACGTGAACACCGCCTAACGTGAACACGCTTTTTCTTACACTAACTACTCCGTAACGTGAACAAACTTGAAAGCTCTATAACATGAACAAATTTTTTTCACTGCATTTGTTGTCATGAAGTGTTAGGCAACCCTGAAATACATGAAATTTGACGTTAAAAGTTCGGGGAGTCCCCGTACATTGAAATATGTGTGTCTATGATCTACATATTCTTAACGTATGACTTCGACTTAGTTCATTTAACGTTCTCTTCTTGCGCGGTGTGGTGCTTTTATCGGCATGAGTGTTAAAAAACCAATTTGTTTGCAGTTAAAAGACAAAGCAGACATTTTAGACAGTTTTAAAAAAGGAACAAGTGTTACTAGCTTAGCAAAAAAATACAATGTCGCTAAGTCAACAATATGCAGTATCAAAAAGAAAAAAGAATCGATTTTGACATGTGTAAATAACACATACCAAGGACCGGGGAAGAGACGAACTCTTAAGTCGTCAGAATTTTCTGCTATGGAAAAAAGTCTATATCATTGGTTCATCCGTATGCGTAATAGGAATTGGCCTGTAAGTGGATTAATGCTCAAAGAAAATGCAAAGGAATTACTTTCCCAACTAAAAGAAAGCGAAGCCAGGTTTAATGCTAGTGACGGTTGGCTCCAGCGATTTAAGAAAAGATACGGAGTTCGCTTGCTGAAAATAACTGGAGAAAAACTGTCGTCACAGCCTCAATTAGTAGATCCATTTAAGCAAAAACTAAAAGAAAAAATTAAGGAAATGGACTTATGCAAGGATCAAATATATAATGCCGATGAGTCAGGGTTATTTTGGAAGCTTTTGCCAGGTAGGACGTACGTGTCATCGCAGGAGAAAACAGCTCCTGGTGCAAAGACAGAGAAACAGCGTATAACGTTCCTGTGTTGTGCAAATGCATCTGGAGAGCATAAACTAAAACTTTTGGTAATCGGTAAGGCAAAAAATCCACGCAGTTTTAAAAACTTCAATTGTCCTGCGGATTATCAGAACTCCAAATCAGCCTGGATGACGTCTGCAATTTTTAAGCATTGGTTTCATCATTCATTTGTGCAACAGGTACACAATGTTTTCTTTGATTTAAAAAACATTCTAACTTTAAACAGGTAAAATTGTTTCTAAAGAAGAAAAACTTGCCAATGAAGGCACTACTTCTTCTTGACAACGCTCCCTCTCATCCAAGCGAAACAGAGTTAAAAACAGATGATGGAAATATAATTGCCATGTTTATGCCACCGAATGTCACTCCTCTCATTCAACCGATGGACCAAAATGCCATTAAAATAACAAAATTATATTACAGAAACAGTTTATTGGCTTCATTATCGGCAACAAATTCTGATTTGTTAGAATCAATGCGAAATGTAACATTGAAAGATGCTGTAACCCTTTTATCTGTCTCATGGGATCGGGTCAGCACAACAACTCTTGCCAATTGCTGGAATAATGTTTTAAGTTTAACGGATATTCAGGAGGACCCCGAATGGAACATTCCCTTAAGTGCCCTGAAAGAGAAATGGGATGGAGAAATAGACTCTTTAATGAGAATTTCAATGGATCTCCTTCAGGATTTGAGTCCTCAGGTAGGAGTTTTAGGACACACTGTAAAATCATAATTCAAATTGTTTTTCTAACTCTTTTCTAGGTTGAGTTTACATTGCCAATTGTTCAAGAGTGGAATAACGATCGTTGTGAAGATAACTCCAGCCAAATCATTGAAATTGATCAAAACGAAGAAAGTGATGACGATGATTGCATTGCCGATAATCCTGTTAAGAAAATTACAGCAAGTGAGGCAATTGAAATCTTTGACAAGGCTTTGCAATGGGCAGGAGAGGCAATGGTGGACCAAAGTGACATGAATACACTCAGACGCTTAAGGGAGAAAGCAGTATTCCAGCTACTAGAGAAGAAAAAGCAACAGAAAAAGATTACGGACTTCTTTAATGGATTTGATTTAAATTTGATTTGTAATTATGTATGTTTGCTTTTTAATTTCACACCTATGGATTTTTTTGTGATCTCGTTTTGCTTTTTTCGTGAATTTTAATTATTAATTTAAATTGCTTTATATGTAATTCCATACCCACTGATAGTTTTGCGATCTCTTTTTTTTTAATTTTTTCATGAAATTAAATTCATAATTTAAGTTTTTAATATTACTAATAACAAAAATAAAATACTATCACGCTAGAACGTGTAAAACTCCTGAATATGGCTATTTTTTGTTCTGAAATTCAACGTTCGCTAACGTGAACATTTTCGCTAACGTGAACTCTCTTGGTTTTAATTAGTTCACGTTACCGCGAGTGCACTGTATTCACAACTCTGTCGCTCTGGTAGTATTCACAACTCTTTCCCTAAGGGTGGAGGGATGTTGTATGTCGCATTCATACTTCAAGGTCCGGGTAATCGGAACCGTCAAGGCAAGAACATTGGCACTTATTAATAACTCAGTTAGTGAGTCAAGGTCAAGTTCAGCCTTTTAGTGTAAGCAAAGCACTTTGTTTGGGAAGCTCGAAAGCCAAGTTAGCAACCATCGCACTCTGCCTGGTAGCAAGTGTGGGAGTTAATTGCTCGATAATTATAAGCTCCGAGAAAAGCTCTCGAAAGCCAAGTTATCGCAGTCTGCATGGTGGTAAGTGTGGAAGTCAATTGAAACCAAATAGCTTTTCTCGAGCTCAAACCAAACAGCTTTCGGAGTAAATGAAATTAGCCAAAACAAAAAAGTAAAGAGCAAACGCGGAAGAATTAAATCGTTCCCAATTTAATTCTGCCGACCTTAATATTGGCAAATATTAATATAAAGAAATTACTATTGCAAAATAAGTAGAATTACGACATACCGGTCCACTTTAGTTTCGCCGACGGCTACGTCGACCGACCTTAAGTGGAAACGAGTAAATGTTTCAAAGTTAAGTTCTGATTGTAAACCCAGATTGTATTAAAAAAATACTTAGGAAATTCATCTTCACCACCATCAGCATATTTTCAACATCGTCCAAATTCAACACCCCATACAAATAATTGTTTATTCATATTAAAAGGTTTAATAAAAAGTATATAATATTATATTTTTAAAAACTATATTTATTATTTAACATGTAAAGAAATTTTAGGCATAGATGACCACAGTTGTATGAATTATAGGTTTGATGTTGGGTGTAGTTATACTCCTCCCAAATAATTTATTATTTCATGTGGTGGTTGCAAATTTCCAAAGCTATCAAAATATTCTTTGCAGTTCTTGTCTTTATAATATGCTACCCAATGAGTACCGGGGCCCTTTGATGTATCCAGATTAACGATTCCACATTCTTGTTGACGAGGTTGTTTCGGGAGATTGTCTCGCATAAAAATACCTTTGAAATGTGATAGATTCTTTGCATGTTTCATCAAGTCGACGTCTGTGAGTGCTCTTTTGGGTAGGTTCTTTAAAAGTTTTTTGGTTGTGGACTATAATATAAACTCAATCCTTTTCTGTATGGTTTCAGGTATAAGCCTTTTCACTTTGTGATTGAAGTCCCAGAGCAGTTAAAATAGGTACTAATTGTAGAAACCCTCTTACTTTAGGAACGGGTATAACGCGTGGAATATCAACCTTTCGTCCGAAAGAGTTTTTCACAACCTTTTGCGTGATTTTTATATGGCAATATTATCTGGTTTTCGTTGTTTAATATATTTCAATGCGTTTTTAACCGCTTGAGTAAATATTTTATTGATACATTTCTTCTTAACTTTTCTCCTAATTTTCTTAAGAGTTTTATTCATCGTGATGCCCATGCCGAATTTTACTATAGCTTTCATCGCGTTTGTAACTAAATATGCGTTTATTCGCTCACTGAATTTGCTGTCTTTTGATTTTACTTTCTGCCCAGCCCTTTCAGCTAATACTTTATCTGCTTCGTGACGCTTATTCAAGTTTTGAGTTTTATCATAAGCGATATTGTGCTCTCTGCATGTGGCGTCCAGTGGATTGATTACCCCATCGCCTATTGCCAAGCGTTATGTTTGTTTAGTTCCTGGACCACAAAACTTATAACTCGTTAAATGAAGTTAATTGGCAGAGAATTTATATCACCATTTAATAAACCTCTTCCGGTTACTGATTGATTAGAACTTACATGTTTCTTATAATTTATACTCATTTTATATCTTTTCACCTACTCGTACTGAATGAAAATGAATATAAAGTTGTGGTTATTACATATTTATATTAATTGTTAAAATGCGTTTCTTTAAGCAAGACAGCAATATATTAATAAAGAATATGGATCTAGTAACTAATAATATTTCCAAATCAAAACACAGTTTTCTGCTACCAAATTCAATAAGATGTCTTATTGTCGGACCTTCGAATTGCGGAAAGACCAACGTTATGTTAAGTCTAAAAGTCTGAATGGACTTAAATTCCCAAATATATAATTATACTCAAAGTCGTTGTATCAACCAAAATATGAATATTTAAAGCAATTAATAATTCAAAATATTGGATTATTTACATTTTCCGAGAACGAACAAGTCCACAAACAAGATGAAGCAAAATCCAACTCCATTATGATATTCGATGAGGTTGCTTGTGAGAAGCAAAACAACATTCGAGAATACTTTTGTATGGGTAGACACAAATGCATCGATTGTTTTTGTTTATGTCAAACATATACACGAATCCCTAAGCATTTAGTGCGTGATAATGCTAACATGATTATTATATTCAAACAAGATGAAATGAATTTGAAACACATATACAATGATCATGCGGGAACAGACTTGACTTTTGGAATGTTTTTAAATATATGTAGAGAATGTTGGAAAAATAAATATGAATTTCTGGTAATCAGCAAAGACTATTCGATTGATAAAGGACGTTATAGAAAAGGCTTTGATATACCATCAACTATAAATAAAAGCATTCCCGATACTTTCATACTAGTATGCAAACATACTAGTATGAACTGATGCAAACATACTATCCGGATCCGATAGCTGATTATAACAATGAATGAAAAAATAATCAAAGACCTGATAAAAACCAGACGTATTTTGAAGCAGAAATTTAGGAACCTAAAACTGGGTAAAGCATATGTGGAAAAGCGATTACAAGAGTCATTTCAACCAATCACAGCCTCTAAAGGAATTCGTTCGAAACACGGCAACAACAACAAATCCTAATAAGATTGACTCTCACTATACATATGATGAGATACCATTCAGACTAAGAACAAGTACCCCACACAAAGTAAAGAAAGATATTGATTTTACAGACGAAACTCTTACCAAGAGTAATGATGACGGTACCTTTTTCTCTTAAATGAATGATACAGATGATTCAAACAAATCAACAAAATTCTATCAACAAATTCTGTCACAATTAGAAGAACAAAATGAGCTGGTCACCGCATATGGACCGAACAGAGGATCAAATGGTGAATGGAGGTTCGGAAATAGCGCTTTGGAAATGCATGGTGATAAAGTGTTCATCTCAGACAAACTTTTTGGAACCTCACACCCTACTTCCTTCAACCTTACAACCGGTCTCTTTGAATTATTGCTTTACAAGATACCATCAATATACGACGAAGAAGATCTACAAGTTTACAAAATAATTTTAATCAATACTAATGCTCACAAACGTAACTATAATGAAAAAAAGGAACAAATTAAGGGAACCACGGCTTTTAAGTACATCAACATCATAAAAGGATTAATCAGTGATAAATCTTTTCTGTCCACACCACTTCAACATAGAGAAGGAACCGGATTGATGAAAGTAAATCTTTAAAAGCCTAATTATATTTTTTGGGATGATCCCAATGAATTAGTAGATATATTGAGACTTTTATTATCATCACAATCGGTTGGACATAACAATCACACCAACGAAATTATTTCCATCATTGAGGAATTGAGAGAAGCTTATATAATTGTATAAATATGATGTATTATAGAGTTGTAAGCGTAATTGAAAATGAGTGTCGATAAGTTCGGTCGTTAATCCTAACATAAAACATCAAATAATAAAATAAAAAGGGGACAGTCACTGTTCTAACCTTGCTGCGAGTGCACGTGTTTCGGAATTTTCAATTAGTGACCTTCTCTTTGAGTTGTTAAGAAACTATTCTCCCTTTACTTTTATCCGCGAGCGGTTCCATTGCATTCTCAAATTATATACTCGGAAACAAAAACAATTTACCTGCATCAAATTATCGGTATCTCTCGCAAAAATTAATGAACCTCCCGATCAAAGCTTCAACATGAAAGAACTACCTTCAATAAAATTTCATAAAAATAAAACTCTACAAATATAATCATCCGGTCCGAAGTTCTTAGTTTTGTCCAGAAAAAATAGCACCAACGGCTTATATGAAGAATGCTTATATGAAGAAAATTTAAATTTTTTTAAAAAAAGTGACTTGTGGGAGTGAAGTAGACTTATGTAAGAAATCGCGTAACGGTACTATCTTAATTAAAAAAAACCTTGAAAAAGCCACGAAATTAGTGAAACTCGCCGCACTGAATAATATAATCAAACTTGATATTTCCGAACACACTACTTTAAACTGCTCGAAAGGAGTTATATATTCAAATGATTTACGGGAAATTCCAGAAGAAGAAATTATGCTTGAGCTAAAATCACAAAATGTGATCAAAGTTAAAAAAATCTTGAAAAAGGCAGAAACTTCCCTTGTGGAGACCGGCCTAATTATTCTATCATTCGATTCTACTTCTCTTCCAAATGATATTACTATTGGTTACAAGAAAATAAACATACGTCCATATATACCCATGCCAACCAGATGTAATAATTATTACCAATATGGACATCTATGGAAATTTTGCGAAAATGACAATATATGCCCAGATTGCTCTAACCCTAATCACATTGCTGACATATTAACAGAAAAATGTTTAATTAACAGAACCTGTGTCAACTGCAAAGCAAGTCAAATATTACCTTTCCAACACTCAGCTCTCGACAAAGTTTGTCCCGTTTTCATAAAACAAAAAGAGTTACAAACTATAAAAACCATAGAAAAAGTCAACAACAAAACCGCTAATCTCATCTACAACTCTCGGCATCAGCATGGTATCACATCCTACTCAGCTGTTGCTAATACTCCACTCTTTCCATCTCTACACACACAAGAAACAACTAACAACAATTCTCCAGTAAGTTTACCTCACTCATCCATCCCAGTAAAAACTTTAAAACTCCCCGAAAGTAATCCTGTCAACTCTTCAACTAATCCCAACAATACATAATCGAGACCTCATACACTATTCAGATCAACTCTCAGAATCAGGCGCAGATTTAAAATTACCAGCCATACGGTCACAAATCAAAATCCTGCCTCAAAACTCATCTAAAAGAGGCTTAGCATCTCTGAAGAAAAACTCTAAGCAGCCAAGCAACAAGTCAATAAATAAACAAAAACCAAATTCAATCAATCACAAGGACAGTCAGGAGGAGGCTATGGATTTTCTTTCATAATACCATTAATATTAGTACCATATATTTTTATTTGTATATACTTCCAGTTATATACACATTATATACTTACAATACTGTTACAATTATATACACGAACAACACAATTATATAGACCTATATACAACTGTATACACATTCAATACAAATTTTGAACGTATCTAGTTATTGCCTAACATGATCATTTTACAATGGAATATTAGAGGATACATCAACAATTATAATGAATTGCAACTTTTAATGTAATAATAAAAAATACGGCCCTAAAGTGATCTTCCTATAGGAAACCCACATTATCTCTCCATTAAATATCCCAATCAATTATCAAATTTACAACCTAAATACATCTAATTCATATGGAGGCGTGGGTCTTCTAATTCACTCCTCCTTACAACATAAATCGTTTGAATTTAATAACAGAGTTTTTGATTCAGTTGGGGTTGAACTTTACAAAGAAAATTAGAGTCTTATCAACTTATATTTCACCATTTAACAATTTTTCCATATCCGACGTAAAGAGTATATTTCCTTCACAATCTACCCCTACTTTAATTATACCCAACGCCAATACACGTACTGTACCATGGTGGAATCCTACCTTAAATTGAGATTTTTTGGCTGATATCTCCTAAACCGTAGGTGATATACTATCTCAATATTGGTGTCATTTGAAAGGTTTTGATTCTATTTTATTTATTATATATAATAATTTCCAGATAACTCAATAGTTTTCGGAATATAATGACATATCCTTTTTTTTTTTAAAATTTGAATAAATGATTTTTCCGCCAAAAAATACATTATTAATGTGAGAAATTGTCCAAATTAATGGAAAGCCTGTCTTTTAGCTCTCGTTTGATATATAATAATGCACACTTTAGTCCACCCTGCCCAAGTATTTTAAAATACTGCAAAAAAAGTTGGTGTCTACTGACACTCTTACATGCAAAAATGGGCTTTCGCTGTTACTCTTTAAATAAAAAAATTTTAGTCGCCTAAAATGCTGGCGTAGATGGGAATCAAATCAGCTGATTAATTTGGTTGTATTTAATTATATCTTTATTCTGGATCGATCGGGGTTTTTATATCCGAATCGATAAAAAAATTTACATTCTTAATATAGAAGTGAATATACAATACTACCAATATTACAATACTATACTCAATCTATTCTTACGTATTCTAAACTCAATACTTAATATATTTTATTACTTCACATTAAATTCACTCAATTTAATTTTATGATTAATGAGTCGAAATTGAACCTTCACCCAATTATATCTTCGTTTACAAATTTGCGCGGTTCTTCTTTGCAATATTATTCAAGCTATTTCAACTGTTCTGTGAAATAAGTCGGTCAAAAGCAAGAGCACTCAGAAATGCTTGCACAACATAAAGTTGTTAAAATATTCAGGGGCGGACTACGAGTATGCAAGTACCGGTGTTGGACATAATTGCGGGCGAAGACCGCTCACGCGGAAAGAAATTGCCTGAAAAAGAATTAATATATATAAAATTGAAGCTAAGAGAACAGGCTTTCTATCGATGGTGATAGCTTCATACACTAATTATGCATTTTTTAAAATTCTTGTTTGTTAAAATTTTATAAAAAAAAGAAAAAGTCATTATATCCCGAAAACTATTCAGTTTTCGAGAAAATATTGTATATTACAAATTAAAACAATGAAAATTCCTTTTGAACGACACAATGCTGACCAAAAGCTCGTATGGTTTGGGAAATATAGACCTGAAATTTTTTAACTTAGAAGCCTATAATCCCTAAACTAATAGAGAGCGATACTTAATTTTTATATTTTCGCATTTTTGGGGGCCAAGAGCTGTCCGTCCAGAAAAGAGCAACAAATTCGGGACACCGACGGTAAAGTAGGTCTGTTCCTTTAATTTTTAATAAATTAACTGCTTTAATTTATCTTATTTCATTCTAGTTTACTTTCTTTAGTATTATTTAATTTTCTTTTATTTGGTTTTTTTTATTTGATTTTATTTCAGATTATTTTATCTATATATATAAGGTTGCAAAAGAGCTGTAACACTTTTACTCAAAAACAACTCGACCGATTTGATGAAATTTTTATGGTTTGTTAGGTTATATGTGTAGATAGTTTGTTCGCTGTCCGATAAGTAGAACCGGAGTTATGGTAAAAAATGTGAACATTACTAACACTCAAAAAATTGAGTATTTGTATATAATAAAAATATTAGTTTGGCTTTCAAGTAAATAATGCCACCTAAGCGAAAAGCAGTTGGTCGATCTACACCTAAAGAAAAAACAAAAGGCATCGCGAGCTTCAGAAACAGAGGAGAAACGGGAGGCAAGACTGGAAACCGCTCGAGTACGCAATGTTCAAGCCCGTTCATCCGAAACAGTCGAGCAGCGGGAAGCAGTGCTGGAAATCATTTGAATAGGCACTATTCAAGCCCGTTCGTCTGAAACATACGAGCAACGGGAAGCAAGTTCGAGTACGCGCTGCTCGATACAGATGAACACTGCACGCTGATTTAAATCTTAGTGCATTCCATTATGATCCTAATTATGATTACAGTCTTCATACAAGTGTGGTTATTGGAAAAATAGATAAATTATGCGTGTATTACAGTGCCCTCAAATTTAACAATGAAGCACCTGGTATGCGCTGCGTGGGTAGAAAAGTTAAGGTGCCAGAGTTATATTCTCGCTAGATACTGGTAAATATACAATATTATAGTTCATCCATAGTGTAAGAAGTAACAAGAGTGCGAGCATGCCAGGCTGTTCAGGCACACGTGCCGAGCTCGCGCAGTCAGGTTCCGTTGAGCGATGTTTTGCTGCAGGAACTGACGGCAGCGGCGCAGCACATGCTGCCCTGCGCACAGAGGGCAACATATCTCTCGCCCTCGTCCGGCAGCTGGGAGCCTCAGGGCTGGTGGACGCCAGTCGTGCCTTTGAGCTGGCACAATGGCGTGAGCGCGTCTTGGGGCCGGATCTGCATAAGTTACTCATTCGGCAACATTGATGCGGTCGGTCGGCAGGCAGTGGTTGCAAGCAAAATGAGTGAAAAGAACTTCACTGCTTTTATGAAGTTATTCACTTTGCCTTTGCTTTTGTTTTCTTTTTGTTTTGTGTGTGTACAACTTGAAATTTCGCAATTTGTATTTTTGGAAGCAATTGTAGAATTTCTTATATTGTGCTTGGGAAAAGCTTTGAAAATTAAATAAAATTATGAAATGTTCTTTATAGTTTATTTACTTAAAGATCTACTTCAGTTTTATTTTACTCTTTTTTCCATGGTTCATTTGTTTAAAGGGATAAAGTTTTATTTACTTTCTCTACTTTTATTTTCATCACTTCTAAATTAGTTTATACAGATGTAATATGTTCAGTAGTCTATTTTATGTCCCTCATCAGTATTTTTTTTTTTATTTACACCCGAAGGGAATTGGGTTTATTCACTTTGTTCTTCCATTTGTAAAGCAGAGGAGTTAAGATAGATATAGAGAAATATATATATATATATATATATATATATATATATATATATATATATATATATATATATATATATATATATATATATATATATATATATATATATATATTTCTCTATATCTTATATATATATATATATATATATATTTCTCTATATCTATCTTAACTCCTCTGCTTTACAAATGGAAGAATAAAGTGAATAAACCCAATTATATATATATATATATATATATATATATATATATATATATATATATATATATATTCCTGCTCAGCGTGACCTCCTGAATAGATTTAGCCCTGTCCGTCCGTCCGTCTGTCTGTCTGTTTGTCTGTTGAAATCACGACGACGGGAGAACTAAAAGACATATCGCAATGAAATTTGGCACAAATATTCTTTGTTATGCAGAGCATTTTGGGATTGATATGGGCGAAATCGGTTAACAAACACGCCTACTTTACATACGGAATGTAAAGGCACCTCGTTTCAAAAAATGTTATAATGTGAGTAGTAGGAATATGTATGTTCTGGACCAAATGGCTCCAGACGTGTATTTCGGCGGAGCCTCCACCTAAGGGGCGGTGTGTGTGTGTAAGAGTGAGAAAGAGGATTGAAGGCTGGAAGCTGGCGGCTGGCGGGTGGTGGACAGACAGACGATCAGTTGGTTGATAGGGGAGATGGTGTGGAAGAAGGGAGAGGGAGGTGAGAGGCGTGCGATATGGTATGTGAGTATTATGAGACCAGCAGCGGCAAGATGCTTGACGCAGGGAGAGGGAGACGAGAGCCGTGTGTTATAGTATGTGAGTACTAGGAGATCATAAGTGACAAGAGTGAGTGTGAATGGATAGGATTTTTATAAGCCAAGCGAATGTGTGTGCTCGCGGGTGGCACCTTGCTAAGCAGAGGCTGCATAAGCAGCGGCTGCCTAAGCAGAAATAGTGTTGTAGTTGTTGTTGTTTATTTAATTGCTTCGCTTTCGAGATGCCGCCAGAAGTGTAGTGAAATTTAATGTAAACATAAAATGAACGGATCGAACTGCGGCTTTGCGTGCATGCATGATCTGGAGCGTGGGGCTGCCTAAGCAGAGGTAGAGTGTTTTGTATTGTTTATTTAATTGATTGGGACCGAACTGTGGTTTGACTCGAATTTGCTAGGAATTAAATTAATGTGAAAATTTCCGGAGAATGTAATGAAATTAGGCGGGACTGAGCCGAATATGATTGGACATATACAGATTTTTTTTATTTCAATTTCGTTTTTTGTTGTCATGTTTCTTTTTTCTTTTTTTAATTTAGAAGGGTTTCGGTAGGAGTATGAAAGGACTGAAACTTACAATCAAACTTCATTCAGTATCTGAACGTGGCATCGAGAAGTTGTAGTTTTGTCTTGGTCGCTTGATAAATTTTAAAGTGAAAATTTTAAGGTGAAAAATTTAAGGTGGAAAACAAAAAAATTTAAATAAAATATTTTTAAAAAGTGCGCAGAACATTCAATAAAAAGTTAAAACATTTTTAAAAAGTTAAATACTTATAAACATTTAAAGAGAAAGTGCACAGAACATTCAATAAAAAGTTAAAACATTTTTATAAAGTTAAATACTTATAAACATTTAAAAAGAAAGTGCGCAGAACATTTAATAAAAACAAAAGTTAAAACATTTCAATAAGCCAAACAAAAACCGACACCATCACCTTCATCAACAACAACAATAACAACACCAACAACAACAACACCAATAACAACTACAGAGAAAGAAAAACACATTATTTACGAGGTAAGTGAATTTATATATAAAATTATACAATAAAATAAGAATATTTAAAAAAAAATAAGAATATTTTTAATATTTTCTTTTTCTGTAGTCTGTAGATTTGTATGTTTAATATATTCCCTCAAAGTATGTTTAATATATTCCTATCAATAAAACCAACAACAACAACATCAACATCACCTCTACCGTCACCGCCACCACCACCGTCACCACCACTACTACCATGGCTGCCAACGACAACAGCAACAACAGCATCAACAACACCACCATTTCCAATACTATGAAAGGCTCTATTTGTAGCGAGTGTGGTCAGCGCTTCGCTGAAAAGCGCAACCTTAAACGCCACGTTGAGTCGCAGCACGAAAAGCAGGCATTCGATTGCAGTGAAAATGTTCTCGACGCGATGCCCTTCAGAGGCATAATACTAAATTTCACCCTCATTCATCATCATCGTCAGTAGTAACAGCAGCGTATTTAACCAATCCTCAGCCTTCAACATCAAAAGCATCATCATCAATACCTGCTCATATTCGTTGCCCCAACTGCAACGAAAACGTCTTGCAAAAAGATTGGGCTCATCATGTTCGGACTAACAAACATAAAAAGAATTGTTGGGTCCCAATAAAAGAACATTTAAAATTAATAAAGTCTCCCTTTAATGGCAGAATTGAGACATATGTACTGGAGAATGATGATGAGGGTTTGCTCATACCAGAGATGTTTTTTAAGAAGGCTGAGGAAGCAGTTTTGGCTGCTCTGCGTACGTTATTAATGAAACACTCAGCATATAAATTCAATATGGAGATATTGTATATGTTAAAATAACTAATGATAATGAAATGATAGTTGAAATTAAATCATTTCAATCAAAAATGATAATGTTTAACCGAACCGAAGAGTTGGCAAATATCTATAATAATATGCACGACCAGCTGCGGAAAAAAATGTCCGAGTTCCAGGAAAGGGCAAGTGGCTCGTCGCTGCTTAAAATACGCCACTTGGAGGTTAATGTTAACCAATATCGGCCTCTGAAAGGTTCGCCGTACATCCCACTCCCAAATGTTAAAAATGACGATGCATTCTGCTTCAAGTGCGCCATAATATCGGCCATGTGTCCCTCAACACACCACACGGATAGATGTTCCAGTTATAATGTATATAACATTGAAGAGCCTTTAATAGTATCGGAGAATGGAGTGTCGTTGAACTTCAACGCATTAACGTTCCCGCTGCCGCTGAATCAGGGTAATTTAAATTAAAACTAATGATTAGTGATTTTCATAACACTAATTTTATATTTTCTCTTTTTTTCTTTTCAGATTAATCAAAAGTCAGCAAAGTAACCACCTTCGCAAGATCTTCTTCTGCAACAGCTGCCTGTAGTATTCGCACAATGCGAGCACAAGGAGGTATGCAAAAAGGTGATGACGATGATGCCTAAACAGGAGGAGGCATCACTTAGTTTTAAGAATTTAGAACGTAAGTTAGATGTACCTTTTATAGTTTATAGTGGCTTTGAGTGTATTTTAAGAAATGTAGATAGTAGTGTAGATGTAAGTTTAAATAGTAGTAGTAAAAATGTACATAAACATATACCTATAGCATTTAGTTATTACATAGTTTGTAAGTATAATTCTAATTTTAAAAAGTTTGTTGTATATTCGGGTGAGGATGCCCCCACTAAATTTATTCAAAGTTTGGTGGGGGATTGTAAAGAAATTTATGAAAATTATTTGAGTATCGTGAGGCCTATGACTCCGTTGCGTCCGGCAGAACTCAGACATCAGTCTAAGCACAATGTCTGTCACATTTGTGTACAGACATTGGGGGCAGATAGGGTGGCAGATCATTGCCATTTAACGTATAGGAAAGTATAGGGTTCCAGCACACAACGAGTGCAATTTGAAATACCAAATTGCACAATTTATCCTTATATTTTTCCACAATTTTTCTGGCTATGACTGCCACTTATTTATTAAAGAACTCAATTTATTTGAGGGGGATATAAATGTTATCCCCCTAAATAATGAGTTGTACGTATCCCTGTCAAAGAGGATGCGCGTAAGCGAAAAGAAGACCATTGAACTCAGTTTCTTGGATTATTTTCGCTTTATGGCTTCCAGTTTCGAAACCTTTAAGCGAGGTGTAAACCGTCACTACTCCCTCTTTCCCCCTTCCCACTAACCTGTCATCCCTTCGGAACCAACAAATGCTGTGCATGGATAGTGGGCATACCCTGAGCTTGGTTTCATCTGCCATAAAAAAAAGTTTGGATACATTGGCGCAAAATCTTACGCCTAATGATTTTCACGCGGTGCGCCGAATGTATTCAAACGATGAAGAATTTTATCTTTTTAGGAGGAAAGGTGTATTCCCATATGAATATATCAATTCAGTTGATTGCCTGCAAGAAACCAGCCTTCCTACTCGGGCTGATTTCTTCAGTCGATTGACTGGTAGAGAATGTGCAGTGGAGGAATATGAGGATGCTCAAGGAATTTGGCAAGTTTTCAATTGTCAAACTCTGAATGATTACATCTTCCTCTATCTGAAAACAGACGTACTTATTTTGGCAGACGTTTTTGAAAATTTCTGAAATGTGTGCAAAAATATTTACAATCTGGATCCCTGCCAGTACTACACTCCAGCTCCAGATTTGTCTTGGGATGCGATGTTGAAAACAACCAATATAGAACTGGAGCTGCTTACTGACGTTGACATGTATCTTTTCGTTCAGAAAGGCAATGCAATGCCTTCAAACTGACTTAGTTTTGAACAAAGTCCACAAGGCATTGAAGTTTAAACAGTCTTGTTGGTTAAAACAATATATTGACTTAAATAGCCATCACCGCAGTTTAGCCAGAAATACTTTTGAAAAGAATTTCTTTAAACTGCTAAACAATGCGTCGAAACCTTTAAGCGAAGTGTAAACCGTCACTACTCACTCTTTCCCCCTTCCAACTAACCTGTCATCCCTTCGGAACCAACAAATGCTGTGCATGGATAGGGGGCATCCCCTGAGCTTGGTTTCATCCGCATTAAAAGAACAAAAAAAAACAATGCGGTGTATAGGAAAACAATGGAAAATGTTGATAAACGGAAGGATGTTAAGATTGTGAATAGCTGCGAAAGTCGAGGAAAGAGGGAGTTCGCGTAGTAATTGCTAAACCCAATATTCACAGATCTTCGCAATTCACAGAAGACATGATTGCGATTCAAATGAGTAGGATTCGCACCGTTTATAACAAGCCCATTTACTTGGGAGTTTCGGTGCTTGAATTGTCAAAGTGGAAGATGTATAACTTCCACTATGACTTCATGCTACCGAAATTCCAACAGATAGTTCAATACAAGAACTATATGGATACAGATTCATTCATATATTCACTCAAGACTCTAGACTTTTATAGCGATATTCGAGATGATATCGAATCAAAATTCGATACATCCGAATATCCGGAGGACAATGTATATAATTTTCCCCTTAGGAATGCCAAAGTCCTCGGCATGATGAAGGATGAGTGTGTAGCGAACCAACAGGTTGCTACAAATGTCATATCTATTTTATTTTTGCTTAAACTAAAATATAGCTGAAGTTAAGAATAATTATTAGCATTTAAATTAGAAATAAGTTAGTATTGGGAATAATAATAATAATAATAATAATAAGCACTCGAATTAATAGCATTAAAATAAGGAATACACAAGAAAGAATAAACTTAAACAACAACAAACCCGAATTAACTAACAAGAACAGCAAACCAGAATTGAACCAGGATATTTTGTATTGTCGTCGAAAGAAAGGAGCAATTCATTGGAATTTCAACCGCGCTCAGGTTAACACGATAAGCATTGTCTAATTTTATAAGAAAGTTTTTCGAACAATAAAGTGGAAATAAAAATTAAAAATTATTGTCTTTTGGCTGCCGGTAAGGAAAACGCTCCTTATTGAACAACCATGATTCGGCAACACCTCAGACTACACCCCGAAGATCACATTGACCGAATCTACGAGGGACTGCGACCAGATTATAGCCTATACATTCGGCGCAGTGATTTTCAAGATCTGGACTCATTAATAAGTCGGGGTGACGAATATGAGCATATACGGTGTGAAGAAACAAGATCACAGCGGACACACACAACCAATTGGGTTGCCGGCCAACCATATTCACGCTCCACCCACTGTTGGACATGCAAAAAGGAGGGCCATACACGCAGAAACTGCCGCAGAAAGCGACTACTCTTTTGTTCTTATTGCAGCGAGCCCAACACACTAACACGGGTCTGTTCCTGTAGAAGAGAATAACAGTCAGCGAAAATACTCCGAAATCCGAGACCATCACACCCGAACCCCGCTACCACATGAACATCATGTGCAATGGTCGCCAGACAATGGCATTCGTGGACACCTGGGCTACACTCTCCTTTGTGGGAGCTACCCTAAACGACTATTTGCGAAGCCACGCCCACGTCATGAAGGAAAAAAAAATTGTTAACTCTCGCTAACGGCAAGAGAATCTGTCTTCACCAGAGTTACAGAGTTGTGTTAAAGTCACAATCCAGAAAAACCAACAGCAATTCACTCACCGTGTATATTACCTACCAGGACTAAAAGGGGAATTCATGGTATTTATGGATTTGCTGCGCCAGCTCAGTTATAAACTGATTATTGATGAAGAGGAGCTAGTCACCGTGGGATTTCTGGGCACTCCAAATGCACATACAATAACCAGCCGTATCTTCAAACGAAACAGCATAATTGAAGAATTCGCATACAAAAAACATGCGAGGAAGGCGATTACGAGGCACTGCAATATGAGCCCTCGCGCCAACAGAGGACAGATCCGACCGAGCCGAGAGGGAAGGCCACCAGAACTAGTCAGCCAACCGCCACCAGATCGATCACCGTCTGAAGTAACCCTAAAGAGACGTCAAACACAGAAAAAGACATCCTCAACGGTCCAGCGGGCAGTTCCACTCCCGAAAAACACCGTGGCCAGAGCCACACCGAGCCAACCATCATCAGCAACAAGCCCAAAGGGGAAGAGACCCCGAAAAAACACAAGGCCAGCTCAACCACCATGCGGAAACAAAGTCGACACTACAGGCCCCTATAAGGGTATCCGAGTACCCCCCCGCGTGACCAAAAGAAGATAACAGCTCCGCATCCAGAAGAAATGGGGACCACTAAGTGACGGTACGAGATGGCGGAACCGAGCTTCGACTCAGAACTCACGACCACCAGCAGCAACCATACGCCAGCTCCGCTTGCCCATTTTATTGGACCCAGAGTAATGTTAAAATATTTTGAATGAATTGGATTATTGGTTTTCTTTGAAATGTCATGGAACATTTATATCCGCGGAATGATTTTAACAATTGGTATATTAAAAATACAACCGAATAGGTGTATATACACTTCTTTTTTTTTCTATCCCGTTGTTGGGGAAGAATGTAGCGAACCAACTGGTTGCTACAAATTTTTTATATATTTTTTTTTGTTTAAAACCAAAATATAGAAGAAATTCCCTTGAATTAAATATTTATTAGAATTTAAATTAAAATAAGTTATAATATCGTAAATAATAATAATAACAATAAGTAATAATTAATAACATTAAAATAGTCATAAGTTCACAATAAGAAATACACAAGAAAGAATAAACTTAGAACAACAACAAACAATAATTCAACCAGAAAATTAAAAAAAACAAAGCAAGCCCCGAAAACACACAATAGTATATACATACGCTCAGAGAATAAGACATACGCACAAGTAGAGAGCGGCAATTCTAAAAATATAATTATTAAATGCTCTTTATCCAGACATAGTGAGACCGCTCCTCCTCTTGAATCAGCAGGAGGTTTATGTGGGAGGACTTCTCCTGCTTGGTGGAGTAATATGGTCCCACGATGCTCCCGATCTCCTCATCATATCCAAACACATTTACACTAATGTGTGGATTTATTTCCTCGAATCGGGAAATTTCAACGACCCTCCATTCTCCGATACTATTAAAGGCTCTTCAATGTTATATACATTATAACTGGAACACCTATCCGTGTGATGTGTTGAGGGACACATGGCCGATATTATGGCCCACTTGAAACAGAATGCATCGTCATTTTTAACATTTGGGAGTAGGATGTACTACGATCCCTTCAGAGGCTGATATTGGTTAAAATTAACCTCCAAGTGGTGTATTTTAAGCAGCGATTAGCCACTGTGCCTTTCCTGGAACTGGGAAATTTTTTTCCGTAGCTGGTCGTGCATATCATTATATATATTTGCCAACTCTTCGGTTCGGTTAACCATTACCATTTTTGATTGAAATGATTTAATTTCAACTATCATTTCATCATCATTAGTTATTTTAACATACTCAGCATATACAATATTTCCATATTGAATTTATATGCTGAGTGTTTCATTAACAACGTACGCAGAGCAGCCAAAACTGCCTTCTCAGCCTTTTTAAAAAACAGCTCTGGTATGAGCAAACCCTCATCATCATTCTCCAGTACATATGTCTCAATTCTGCCATTAAAGGGAGACTTTATTAATTTTAAATGTTCTTTTATTGGGACCCAACAATTCTTTTTATGTTTGTTAGTCCGAACATGATGAGCCCAATCTTTTTGCAAGACGTTTTCGCTGCAGTTGGGGCAACGAATATGAACTGGTATTGATGATGATGCTGTTGATGGTGAAGACTGAGGATTGGTTAAATACGCTGCTGTTGCTACTGACGATGATGATGAATGAGGGTGAAATTTAGTATTATGCCTCTGAAAGGCATCGCGTCGAGAAAATTTTCACTGCAATCGAATGCCTGCTTCTCGTGCTTCGACTCAACGTGGCGTTTAAGGTTGCGCTTTTCAGAGAAGCGCTGACCACACTCGCTACAAATAGAGCCTTTCATAGTATTGGAAATGGTGGTGTTGTTGATGCTGTTGTTGTGGTTGTCGTTGGCAGCCATGGTAGTAGTGGTGGTGACGGTGGTGGTGGCGGTGACGGTGGAGGTGATGTTGATGTTGTTGGTTTTATTGATATTTCTTGTGTTGTTGTTGTTGTTTCTGCTGTTGTTGTTTGTGGTTGTTGTTTTTCTGCTGCTATTGATGTTGTTGGTGCTGCTCTTGCTGTAAATTCTGTAAATTAAGGGAATATATTAAACATACAAATCTACAGACTACAGAAAAAGAATATATTAAAAATATTCTTATTTTTTTTTTAAATATTTTTATTTTATAATTTTATATATAAATTCACTTACCTCGTAAATAATGTGTTTTTCCTTCTCTGTAGTTGTTGTACTTCTTCTTGTTACTTGTTATTGGTGTTGTTCTTGTTGTTGCTGTTGTTGTTGTTGATGAAGGTGATGGTGTTGGTTTTGTTTGTCTTATTTAAAGTTTTTAGAGTTTTTCGCTCTTTAAAATGTTTTTAACTTTTTATTGAAATGTTTTTTAATTTTAACTTTTTTTAAATGTTCTGTGCACTTTCTGTGCAAATTTTTATAAGTTTTTCACTTTTTTAAAATGTTTTTAACTTTTTATTGAAATGTTCTGTGCACTTTTCTGTTTAAGTGTTTATAAGTTTTTCACTTTTTTAAAATGTTTTTACTTTTTAAAATGTTGAGTGCAATTTTTAAAAATATTTTATTTAAATTTTTTCGTTTTCATTCACCTTAAAATTTTTCACTTTAAAATTTAACAAGCGACGAAGACAAAAAGTCAAATGATGAAACTACAACTTCTCGATGCCACGTTCAGATACTGAATGAAGTTTGATTGTAAGTTTCAGTCCTTTCATACTCCGACTGAAACACTTATAAAATAAAAAAGAAACATGTCAACAAAAAACGAAATTGAAATAAAAATATCTGTATATGTTCAATCATGTTCGGCTCAGTTAAGCCGAATTTCATTGCATTCTTCGGAAATGTTTACATTAATTTAACTCCTCGCAAATTCGAATCAAGCCATAGTTCGGTTCCCAAGCAATTAAATAAACAATCACAACACTACCTCTGCTTACGCAGCCCCACGCTCCAGATCATGCATGCACGCAAAGCCGCAATTCGATCCATTCACTTTATGTTTACATTAAATTTCACTACACTTCTGGGGCGGCGTCTCAAAAGCGAAGCAATTAAATAAACAACAACAACTACAACACTACTTCTGCGTCGGCAGCCTCTGCTTAGCAAGCTGCCACCCGCGAGAACACATTCCCTCATCTCTGAATCCTACATATAAACATTAAAACTACAACAACAACTACAACAGCATACTTCCTACATTGCCTAAAAAAATAACTCCACTCACCAACCCTATGCTCGACATAAGCCACAGTTCGCCCTCTCCAATAAACAAAACGAACAAAGTCCACGATTATTCACACTCAGTCTTGTCACTTATGATCTCCTAGTACTCACATACCATAACACACGTCTTTCCCCTCCCTCTCCCAGCTTCCTAACCATCTCCCCTACCGACCGTCGGTGCGACCGACCGAATGATTATCTGTCCGTCCGTCCGTCTGTCTGTCTGTCCGTCTGTCTGTCCGTCTGTCTGTCCGTCTGTCTGTCCGTCTGTCTGTCCGTCCGCCAGCCGCCAGTTTCCAGCCTTCACTCTCAATCCTCTTTCTCACTCTTACACACACTACACCCACTGTCTCGCTCCGCACACACAGCACCCCTTAGGTGCGACCGACCGACTGATTATCTGTCCGTCCGTCTGTCTGTCTGTCTATCTGTCCGTCTGTCTATCTGTCCGTCTGTCTGTCCGTCTGTCTGTCTGTCCGTCCGCCAGCCGCCAGCTTCCAGCCTTCACTCTCAATCCTCTTTCTCACTCTTACACACACCACTGTCTCGCTCCGCACACACAGCACCCCTTAGGAGGAGGCACCTCCGAAATACACAGGAGGTGCCATTGGCCCAGAAAATCCACATTCCTACTACTAGCCAACAAAACTTCGTAAAGGAATCAATCATCGCAAAAATATGTTAATATTGTTTATTGGTAGATTGTAATGGTCCAAGAAAATCAATATAATAAGTGTGAAGCTGTACCTCATCTTTGTTTAAAGGGTGGAGCTTTCCCTCTCTTTTGCCTTGCTTTCTATTTACTATTATGCATGGTATACAATTCGAGATGTGACATTGTATTTTTTTGTCTAATTTAGGTATAAAATAATTCCGACACAACAATTTCCTTGCTTTTTACACCAAAATGCCCCTCTCGTGTGCTTGTCTAATTATTTCTCGCTGCATCACCTTGGGCACGACAAGTAGATCTTGGCCGTCTTTCCATTTATACAATATGTCGCCTTTTAAAAAGTAACTGTGATGTGATGACTCACCTTGAAGATTTTCAATTATCGTTTTTATATCATGGTCTTGTAACTGTGCTCGTCGTATTTTAGCAAGAACGTCGTCTTCGGTGATAATCATGACTATCATGATCATAAGAATTTGATAGTCCGAAAGGGACTTTACAAAACTGGTATTGGCCATGGTGAGTAACGAAGGAGGTATATTTACGGCTTGATTCAGCTACTGGGACATGAAAAAATTTGCTGTGCAAATTAAAATTTTTTTGAAGAATTGTAAGACGAATAATTTCTGATAACAGTAGACTTAGCAGTTTTGCGAATGCTACGAAAAAAAATTGAAAGAAAATACGTGAAGTGTGTCTACAATTAAAACGTGACGCGAAACTCAAGAGTGGCGGTGGCGCTTACGCTTGCTTGAGATAGGATTTCAGCGCAAAACGTTGTTGGGGTTTTGATTGTTTTTGATCATTTGCTCGTCAGACCCAAAGTGTTGGCAGAATTTTTAGCGTTGTCTTTTTGTTTATGTTGTTTTATGTTACTTTATGGATATTTCACTCGATTTGGAGGGATTTTTAATTTAACGATTAAGGGTTTTAGGAAGGGATTATAAAGATTTGGTGGGGCAGTTGGACAGGTTTATTGAAAAAATTTGGGATAATCTTTCATCCACTGTAAACAATAAGGAGAGTGTTATTAAAAGAAAAGATTAAAAATCTAGGTAATCTCTCCAAGGTAGAGAAGGCGGTTGGAATTTTAGAGGAGTTGCTCAATTTTATAGCACATAAAAATAAAAGAGCGCTAAAAGAATTAGAGAGGTGGAAAGCTGAATTTCGCGCCTTGAAAAATTGATACGACAACTATTTAACAGACAGAGAATTACAGGTGATTTTGGTGAAGGAAGTAGAAGAGCAAAATATTAGATTGAGAAAAAGGGAGTTTCGGGAAAATTTGCTCTCGACAGTTTTAAACCAAAAAACAGGGAAAGTTTTGACTCCTTAGAAGAGACTCATAGGAAAATAGAGGAGTTAAAAGAAGAAAATAGGCTCTTTCGACAGTTTACAGATAAGACCCTGCCGCACAAAGATCCGATTGGATGTCCTTCACTACCTGCAACAGGTTTAAAGATCATAAGGAGTAGAACAGGCTTAAAAATGAGTATAGAAGGAATTAAAAAAATGTAAACAGATTAGTACCATTTTTCTCAGGTACCCGTTCGCCTGATTTGAGGAATGAAGTGTATAAATTTATTGAGGGATGTGAACTCGCAAGGAGGGGGATATCGGATTCCGAAATAGGTGACTTCTTAGCGTGTGTAAAGCAAAGGTTTTATGGAAACGCTTACGGGTTAATTAGGGGAAAGAAAATAACGAGAGTAGAAAAGCTGTACAGTACTTTAGAGCTGTCCTGAAGTGTACATCGCTAGATACGATAATCGCGGAAATACAAACAGTGGAAATACAAACAGTGGAGTTCGGGGAAAGGTTATTAAATCTAAGGCCACAGGTGGAAATCCCAATATACTGAGTCCTAAGATCATGGACTGCGAATTGAGATGAAGAAATAATTAGCGAGGACATTCGTGTTGGGGTTAAGAGTCCCAATGATAAGGATGAAGATGTTGGGCACCAACGTGATCGATATGGAGAGTCTGATCGCGGAAGCATTACAGCTAAACTAGATCATCAGCAGATCTCTCGGAGCCCAGCCAAACCTTTTAGCGAGCATGAATCCCGTCTGGACGGTGGAAATGAACCAAAGGACTGCACGCCATACACCCATGGATGCCTCAGAGAAACTAAATACGCAGCATGGCGATAACTCCATGCAAAACCCGAGTATCACGCGGGACGGCAAAAGGATGGGACGTCCACAAGTATATGGTGGGGAAGCCAGTGGCAAAACGCGAGTGTCTCATAAGGAAAAATAGGCCATTCTGTGAGAAATACATGAGGTATGGGCATGAACTAAATTGGAGATGTCAGCCGCGGTGGCAGCCGACGGGAGAGAATTTAGCCGAACGTCAGGCAGGTGATCAGAGAAGAAATAGTGACGACGCAATGAGTAGTGGCAGATATCAGGCCAATCTAAATAGGGTAGATGGAATACGAGTAATGGGGGAAACGGAAGCAGGAGAGATGATATCAAGTGTTTCCGTTGTGAAAAAACAGGACACATAGCAATAAATTGCCCCGTCATCAAGAATATCAAGGAAAAACGCAGGGAAACTATCGAGGGTCCAGCCAAGGCCACTAAGCTGGGAACCCGAAGAGATAAGTAACTCGAGGCCACACATCATGCGGGTGACTAGTTATACATCGAAAATGATTGTTGAACCGTACTCCTGTGATCGTTGCGAGGGAGTCGATCACGGGCGAATTGATAGTGCAGGCGGGATTGTTCAAAGTGTTGAGTCATTCCCGGAAGAAGTTGACGGCTGTGGGGAGGAAAGCGAAATTGCAGTTAAGCAAGCAGTTGATAACAAACAAACGATAAAGCCGACGGCCGTTGAGTCAGTGGATACGTTTGGAGTTTTGACTTCATGCGTAAGTGCAAGCATTGCACAAATTTTCCTTTTAATCATATTGTCTCTGGGTATAATAAAAGATGTAGTTAAAGAAAAGAAAATAAAAGTTTTTAATGGTACTTAGCATTTTTAATAGCAATAAGACAAACTTGATTTCATGGCAAAAAGACGCAACAAAGATGTTAGCAATTTTTTTTTCAAGGGTACAAAGTGGGATAAGTAAAGGCGTTTAAAACAGAAGAGAATGAGAATAAGAAACATATTGAGACGCTGGTTATGCGTTCAAGGGGAGAACGGAATCAGATCTTACATATAGTAATGAAAGTTCGAAAGTAATGGCAAGAACTATTAGAGCAGTTACAGTTAGGATTAGAACCAATATTCCGGAAATCTTAGTTCATGAACAGGAAATTGTTCCGGGAGCAACTATGGGGGAAACTTTAGCGAAAATAAGGGGGCGTAGTTTACGTTCCGATACTGAATTCAACGGAAAAGGATATAGAAATAGAGAGTGGTTCTAGACCAGAATTTCCTAGTTTCAATGAGTTTGAAACACCCCGTGCTAGTATGATAAATAGAGTGGGAGAGATAGAAGGTATAAATGTGGAGGAAAGGTTAGACACCTTGAAGAAAGAAATAATACTAGACCCCACCCTGAATCTGGAGGAAATGGAATCTATGGAAAGAATCATTTCCACGTTTCATGATGTATTTTTGCTAGAAGGTGATAATTTAACGTGAACAACGGTGTTGAAACACACAATTCCAACGGGGCCTGAACAGGCTCCAATAAACCAGGCTTCTCCCTGGAACTCTTCATTGTTGATAGTTCCCAAGAAAGATGGTAAAAACAGAGAAAAGAAGTGGAGACTAGTAGTAGACTACAGGAAACTGAATGAAGTCACAATCAAACAAGTTTTTTCAATTCCGAGAATTGATGAGATTCTAGATCAATTAGGGAATAGTAAATATTTCACGACCTTAGATTTAGCAAGTGGGTACCATCAGGTGTTAGTAGAAAAGAGAGATAGAGGAAAAACTGCATTTAGCACGGGATTGGGCCATTTTGAGTTTAAGAGAATGCCGTTTGGGTTAACGGGCGCGCCTGTTACCTCTCAGAGGATCATGAATCACATCCTCACAAGGTATAGATTGTTTTGTATATTTAGATGATATTGTACTCTATGGTAGTAATTTACAGAAGCATGAGGTTAGATTAGCGTAAGTATTAGAAGCTTTAAGAATTAATAATCTCAAATTAAATATGTATTAGGAAATGCCAGTTTTTGCGGCGCGAAGTTGTGTATTTAGGTCATAAGAGCTCGGAAGATGGTGCACTGCCGGACCCACAGAAGGTAGAATTGCCACCTAGGAATAAGAAGGAGGTGCAAGCTTTTTTGGGTTTAGTAAATTATTATAGGAAATTCATAGACAATATGGCAAGGATAGCTTTACCTATTAATAAGCTATTGAGGAAGAATGTAGTTTTTAAATGGTCCGAGGACTGCCAAAAGGCTTTCGCGGCGTTAAAACAAGCGATAATTTCACCATCGGTATTGACATACCCGGATTTTAGCAAGGAATTTCTGTTGACCACCGATGCTAGTGGCGAAGTTCTAGGAGCCGTGTTATCGCAAGCGAGAATTGGAGAAGATACACCGATAGATTTCGCTAGTAGAGCGTTGAGTGACACCGAGAAGAGATACTCAACTATAGAGAGGGAATTATTGGCCATTGTCTGGGCTACACGAAATTTCAGAGCATATGTTCTGGACAGGCCTTTTAAGATAGTGGCAGACCACCAACCATTGAAGGGTATAGCGAATTTGAAGGATCACACTTCTCGTCTAGCCAGGTTTAGACATAAACTATCGGAATACGAGTTCAAAATTATATATAAACCTAGGAAGAATTTAAATGCGGACGCTCTGAGTAGAATACCTCAACATAACAATGAGGTCGCAGCAGTCCAAGCGCGCTCCTAGGCAAAAGAATTAGAGTGGTAATACAATTTTGTGGTGATACAAGTGGTGGTACAATTTTTCTAGAAGAACCAAAAGAAATTGAGACGATAATAAAAGATTTTCATGATAAACCATTAGCTCTGCTTACGCAGCCTCTGCCACCCGCGAGAACACATTCCCTCATCTCTGAATCCTACATATAAACATCAAAACTACAACAACAACTACAACAGCACTACTTCCTACATTGCCTAAAAAAATAACTCCACTCACCAACCCTATGCTCGACATAAGCCACAGTTCGCCCTCTCCAATAAACAAAACGAACAAAGTCCACGATTATTCACACTCAGTCTTGTCACTTATGATCTCCTAGTACTCACATACCATAACACACGTCTTTCCCCTCCCTCTCCCAGCTTCCTAACCATCTCCCCTACCGACCGTCGGTGCGACCGACCGACTGATTATCTGTCCGTCCGTCCGTCTGTCTGTCTGTCCGTCTGTCTGTCCGTCTGTCTGTCCGTCTGTCTGTCTGTCCGTCCGCCAGCCGCCAGTTTCCAGCCTTCACTCTCAATCCTCTTTCTCACTCTTACACACACTACACCCACTGTCTCGCTCCGCACACACAGCACCCCTTAGGTGCGACCGACCGACTGATTATCTGTCCGTCCGTCTGTCTGTCTGTCTATCTGTCCGTCTGTCTATCTGTCCGTCTGTCTGTCCGTCTGTCTGTCTGTCCGTCCGCCAGCCGCCAGCTTCCAGCCTTCACTCTCAATCCTCTTTCTCACTCTTACACACACCACTGTCTCGCTCCGCACACACAGCACCCCTTAGGAGGAGGCACCTCCGAAATACACAGGAGGTGCCATTGGCCCAGAAAATCCACATTCCTACTACTAGCCAACAAAACTTCGTAAAGGAATCAATCATCGCAAAAATATGTTAATATTGTTTATTGGTAGATTGTAATGGTCCAAGAAAATCAATATAATAAGTGTGAAGCTGTACCTCATCTTTGTTTAAAGGGTGGAGCTTTCCCTCTCTTTTGCCTTGCTTTCTATTTACTATTATGCATGGTATACAATTCGAGATGTGACATTGTATTTTTTTGTCTAATTTAGGTATAAAATAATTCCGACACAACAATTTCCTTGCTTTTTACACCAAAATGCCCCTCTCGTGTGCTTGTCTAATTATTTCTCGCTGCATCACCTTGGGCACGACAAGTAGATCTTGGCCGTCTTTCCATTTATACAATATGTCGCCTTTTAAAAAGTAACTGTGATGTGATGACTCACCTTGAAGATTTTCAATTATCGTTTTTATATCATGGTCTTGTAACTGTGCTCGTCGTATTTTAGCAAGAACGTCGTCTTCGGTGATAATCATGACTATCATGATCATAAGAATTTGATAGTCCGAAAGGGACTTTACAAAACTGGTATTGGCCATGGTGAGTAACGAAGGAGGTATATTTACGGCTTGATTCAGCTACTGGGACATGAAAAAATTTGCTGTGCAAATTAAAATTTTTTTGAAGAATTGTAAGACGAATAATTTCTGATAACAGTAGACTTAGCAGTTTTGCGAATGCTACGAAAAAAAATTGAAAGAAAATACGTGAAGTGTGTCTACAATTAAAACGTGACGCGAAACTCAAGAGTGGCGGTGGCGCTTACGCTTGCTTGAGATAGGATTTCAGCGCAAAACGTTGTTGGGGTTTTGATTGTTTTTGATCATTTGCTCGTCAGACCCAAAGTGTTGGCAGAATTTTTAGCGTTGTCTTTTTGTTTATGTTGTTTTATGTTACTTTATGGATATTTCACTCGATTTGGAGGGATTTTTAATTTAACGATTAAGGGATTTAGGAAGGGATTATAAAGATTTGGTGGGGCAGTTGGACAGGTTTATTGAAAAAATTTGGGATAATCTTTCATCCACTGTAAACAATAAGGAGAGTGTTAGTAAAAGAAAAGATTAAAAATCTAGGTAATCTCTCCAAGGTAGAGAAGGCGGTTGGAATTTTAGAGGAGTTGCTCAATTTTATAGCACATAAAAATAAAAGAGTGCTAAAAGAATTAGAGAGGTGGAAAGCTGAATTTCGCGCCTTGAAAAATTGATACGACAACTATTTAACAGACAGAGAATTACAGGTGATTTTGGTGAAGGAAGTAGAAGAGCAAAATATTAGATTGAGAAAAAGGGAGTTTCGGGAAAATTTGCTCTCGACAGTTTTAAACCAAAAAACAGGGAAAGTTTTGACTCCTTAGAAGAGACTCATAGGAAAATAGAGGAGTTAAAAGAAGAAAATAGGCTCTTTCGACAGTTTACAGATAAGACCCTGCCGCACAAAGATCCGATTGGATGTCCTTCACTACCTGCAACAGGTTTAAAGATCATAAGGAGTAGAACAGGCTTAAAAATGAGTATAGAAGGAATTAAAAAAATGTAAACAGATTAGTACCATTTTTCTCAGGTACCCGTTCGCCTGATTTGAGGAATGAAGTGTATAAATTTATTGAGGGATGTGAACTCGCAAGGAGGGGGATATCGGATTCCGAAATAGGTGACTTCTTAGCGTGTGTAAAGCAAAGGTTTTATGGAAACGCTTACGGGTTAATTAGGGGAAAGAAAATAACGAGAGTAGAAAAGCTGTACAGCACTTTAGAGCTGTCCTGAAGTGTACATCGCTAGATACGATAATCGCGGAAATACAAACAGTGGAAATACAAACAGTGGAGTTCGGGGAAAGGTTATTAAATCTAAGGCCACAGGTGGAAATCCCAATATACTGAGTCCTAAGATCATGGACTGCGAATTGAGATGAAGAAATAATTAGCGAGGACATTCGTGTTGGGGTTAAGAGTCCCAATGATAAGGATGAAGATGTTGGGCACCAACGTGATCGATATGGAGAGTCTGATCGCGGAAGCATTACAGCTAAACTAGATCATCAGCAGATCTCTCGGAGCCCAGCCAAACCTTTTAGCGAGCATGAATCCCGTCTGGACGGTGGAAATGAACCAAAGGACTGCACGCCATACACCCATGGATGCCCCAGAGAAACTAAATACGCAGCATGGCGATAACTCCATGCAAAACCCGAGTATCACGCGGGACGGCAAAAGGATGGGACGTCCACAAGTATATGGTGGGGAAGCCAGTGGCAAAACGCGAGTGTCTCATAAGGAAAAATAGGCCATTCTGTGAGAAATACATGAGGTATGGGCATGAACTAAATTGGAGATGAGACGGGAGAGAATTTAGCCGAACGTCAGGCAGGTGATCAGAGAAGAAATAGTGACGACGCAATGAGTAGTGGCAGATATCAGGCACAATCTAAATAGGGTAGATGGAATACGAGTAATGGGGGAAACGAAAGCAGGAGAGATGATATCAAGTGTTTCCGTTGTGAAAAAACAGGACACATAGCAATAAATTGCCCCGTCATCAAGAATATCAAGGAAAAACGCAGGGAAACTATCGAGGGTCCAGCCAAGGCCACTAAGCTGGGAACCCGAAGAGATAAGTAACTCGAGGCCACACATCATGCGGGTGACTAGTTATACATCGAAAATGATTGTTGAACCGTACTCCTGTGATCGTTGCGAGGGAGTCGATCACGGGCGAATTGATAGTGCAGGCGGGATTGTTAAAAGTGTTGAGTCATTCCCGGAAGAAGTTGACGGATGTGGGGAGGAAAGCGAAATTGCAGTTAAGCAAGCAGTTGATAACAAACAAACGATAAAGCCGACGGCCGTTGAGTCAGTGGATACGTTTGGAGTTTTGACTTCATGCGTAAGTGCAAGCATTGCACAAATTTTCCTTTTAATCATATTGTCTCTGGGTATAATAAAAGATGTAGTTAAAGAAAAGAAAATAAAAGTTTTTAATGGTACTTAGCATTTTTAATAGCAATAAGACAAACTTGATTTCATGGCAAAAAGACGCAACAAAGATGTTAGCAATTTTTTTTTCAAGGGTACAAAGTGGGATAAGTAAAGGCGTTTAAAACAGAAGAGAATGAGAATAAGAAACATATTGAGACGCTGGTTATGCGTTCAAGGGGAGAACGGAATCAGATCTTACATATAGTAATGAAAGTTCGAAAGTAATGGCAAGAACTATTAGAGCAGTTACAGTTAGGATTAGAACCAATATTCCGGAAATCTTAGTTCATGAACAGGAAATTGTTCCGGGAGCAACTATGGGGGAAACTTTAGCGAAAATAAGGGGGCGTAGTTTACGTTCCGATACTGAATTCAACGGAAAAGGATATAGAAATAGAGAGTGGTTCTAGACCAGAATTTCCTAGTTTCAATGAGTTTGAAACACCCCGTGCTAGTATGATAAATAGAGTGGGAGAGATAGAAGGTATAAATGTGGAGGAAAGGTTAGACACCTTGAAGAAAGAAATAATACTAGACCCCACCCTGAATCTGGAGGAAATGGAATCTATGGAAAGAATCATTTCCACGTTTCATGATGTATTTTTGCTAGAAGGTGATAATTTAACGTGAACAACGGTGTTGAAACACACAATTCCAACGGGGCCTGAACAGGCTCCAATAAACCAGGCTTCTCCCTGGAACTCTTCATTGTTGATAGTTCCCAAGAAAGATGGTAAAAACAGAGAAAAGAAGTGGAGACTAGTAGTAGACTACAGGAAACTGAATGAAGTCACAATCAAACAAGTTTTTTCAATTCCGAGAATTGATGAGATTCTAGATCAATTAGGGAATAGTAAATATTTCACGACCTTAGATTTAGCAAGTGGGTACCATCAGGTGTTAGTAGAAAAGAGAGATAGAGGAAAAACTGCATTTAGCACGGGATTGGGCCATTTTGAGTTTAAGAGAATGCCGTTTGGGTTAACGGGCGCGCCTGTTACCTCTCAGAGGATCATGAATCACATCCTGACAAGGTATAGATTGTTTTGTATATTTAGATGATATTGTACTCTATGGTAGTAATTTACAGAAGCATGAGGTTAGATTAGCGTAAGTATTAGAAGCTTTAAGAATTAATAATCTCAAATTAAATATGTATTAGGAAATGCCAGTTTTTGCGGCGCGAAGTTGTGTATTTAGGTCATAAGAGCTCGGAAGATGGTGCACTGCCGGACCCACAGAAGGTAGAATTGCCACCTAGGAATAAGAAGGAGGTGCAAGCTTTTTTGGGTTTAGTAAATTATTATAGGAAATTCATAGACAATATGGCAAGGATAGCTTTACCTATTAATAAGCTATTGAGGAAGAATGTAGTTTTTAAATGGTCCGAGGACTGCCAAAAGGCTTTCGCGGCGTTAAAACAAGCGATAATTTCACCATCGGTATTGACATACCCGGATTTTAGCAAGGCATTTCTGTTGACCACCGATGCTAGTGGCGAAGTTCTAGGAGCCGTGTTATCGCAAGCGAGAATTGGAGAAGATACACCGATAGATTTCGCTAGTAGAGCGTTGAGTGACACCGAGAAGAGATACTCAACTATAGAGAGGGAATTATTGGCCATTGTCTGGGCTACACGAAATTTCAGAGCATATGTTCTGGACAGGCCTTTTAAGATAGTGGCAGACCACCAACCATTGAAGGGTATAGCGAATTTGAAGGATCACACTTCTCGTCTAGCCAGGTTTAGACATAAACTATCGGAATACGAGTTCAAAATTATATATAAACCTAGGAAGAATTTAAATGCGGACGCTCTGAGTAGAATACCTCAACATAACAATGAGGTCGCAGCAGTCCAAGCGCGCTCCTAGGCAAAAGAATTAGAGTGGTAATACAATTTTGTGGTGATACAAGTGGTGGTACAATTTTTCTAGAAGAACCAAAAGAAATTGAGACGATAATAAAAGATTTTCATGATAAACCATTAGCTCTGCTTACGCAGCCTCTGCCACCCGCGAGAACACATTCCCTCATCTCTGAATCCTACATATAAACATTAAAACTACAACAACAACTACAACAGCACTACTTCCTACATTGCCTAAAAAAATAACTCCACTCACCAACCCTATGCTCGACATAAGCCACAGTTCGCCCTCTCCAATAAACAAAACGAACAAAGTCCACGATTATTCACACTCAGTCTTGTCACTTATGATCTCCTAGTACTCACATACCATAACACACGTCTTTCCCCTCCCTCTCCCAGCTTCCTAACCATCTCCCCTACCGACCGTCGGTGCGACCGACCGACTGATTATCTGTCCGTCCGTCCGTCTGTCTGTCTGTCTGTCCGTCTGTCTGTCCGTCTGTCTGTCCGTCTGTCTGTCTGTCCGTCCGCCAGCCGCCAGTTTCCAGCCTTCACTCTCAATCCTCTTTCTCACTCTTACACACACTACACCCACTGTCTCGCTCCGCACACACAGCACCCCTTAGGTGCGACCGACCGACTGATTATCTGTCCGTCCGTCTGTCTGTCTATCTGTCCGTCTGTCTGTCCGTCTGTCTGTACGTCTGTCTGTCTGTCTGTCCGCCAGCCGCCAGCTTCCAGCCTTCACTCTCAATCCTCTTTCTCACTCTTACACACACCACTGTCTCGCTCCGCACACACAGCACCCCTTAGGAGGAGGCACCTCCGAAATACACAGGAGGTGCCATTGGCCCAGAAAATCCACATTCCTACTACTAGCCAACAAAACTTCGTCGAGGGTCCAGCCAAGGCCACTAAGCTGGGAACCCGAAGAGATAAGTAACTCGAGGCCACACATCATGCGGGTGACTAGTTATACATCGAAAGTGATTGTTGAACCGTACTCCTGTGATCGTTGCGAGGGAGTCGATCACGGGCGAATTGATAGTGCAGGCGGGATTGTTCAAAGTGTTGAGTCATTCCCGGAAGAAGTTGACGGCTGTGGGGAGGAAAGCGAAATTGGAGTTAAGCAAGCAGTTGATAACAAACAAACGATAAAGCCGACGGCCGTTGAGTCAGTGGATACGTTTGGAGTTTTGACTTCATGCGTAAGTGCAAGCATTGCACAAATTTTCCTTTTAATCATATTGTCTCTGGGTATAATAAAAGATGTAGTTAAAGAAAAGAAAATAAAAGTTTTTAATGGTACTTAGCATTTTTAATAGCAATAAGACAAACTTGATTTCATGGCAAAAAGACGCAACAAAGATGTTAGCAATTTTTTTTTCAAGGGTACAAAGTGGGATAAGTAAAGGCGTTTAAAACAGAAGAGAATGAGAATAAGAAACATATTGAGACGCTGGTTATGCGTTCAAGGGGAGAACGGAATCAGATCTTACATATAGTAATGAAAGTTCGAAAGTAATGGCAAGAACTATTAGAGCAGTTACAGTTAGGATTAGAACCAATATTCCGGAAATCTTAGTTCATAAACAGGAAATTGTTCCAGGAGCAACTATGGGGGAAACTTTAGCGAAAATAAGGGGGCGTAGTTTACGTTCCGATACTGAATTCAACGGAAAAGGATATAGAAATAGAGAGTGGTTCTAGACCAGAATTTCCTAGTTTCAATGAGTTTGAAACACCCCGTGCTAGTATGATAAATAGAGTGGGAGAGATAGAAGGTATAAATGTGGAGGAAAGGTTAGACACCTTGAAGAAAGAAATAATACTAGACCCCACCCTGAATCTGGAGGAAATGGAATCTATGGAAAGAATCATTTCCACGTTTCATGATGTATTTTTGCTAGAAGGTGATAATTTAACGTGAACAACGGTGTTGAAACACACAATTCCAACGGGGCCTGAACAGGCTCCAATAAACCAGGCTTCTCCCTGGAACTCTCCATTGTTGATAGTTCCCAAGAAAGATGGTGAAAACAGAGAAAAGAAGTGGAGACTAGTAGTAGACTACAGGAAACTGAATGAAGTCACAATCAAACAAGTTTTTTCAATTCCGAGAATTGATGAGATTCTAGATCAATTAGGGAATAGTAAATATTTCACGACCTTAGATTTAGCAAGTGGGTACCATCAGGTGTTAGTAGAAAAGAGAGATAGAGGAAAAACTGCATTTAGCACGGGATTGGGCCATTTTGAGTTTAAGAGAATGCCGTTTGGGTTAACGGGCGCGCCTGTTACCTCTCAGAGGATCATGAATCACATCCTCACAAGGTATAGATTGTTTTGTATATTTAGATGATATTGTACTCTATGGTAGTAATTTACAGAAGCATGAGGTTAGATTAGCGCAAGTATTAGAAGCTTTAAGAATTAATAATCTCAAATTAAATATGTATTAGGAAATGCCAGTTTTTGCGGCGCGAAGTTGTGTATTTAGGTCATAAGAGCTCGGAAGATGGTGCACTGCCGGACCCACAGAAGGTAGAATTGCCACCTAGGAATAAGAAGGAGGTGCAAGCTTTTTTGGGTTTAGTAAATTATTATAGGAAATTCATAGACAATATGGCAAGGATAGCTTTACCTATTAATAAGCTATTGAGGAAGAATGTAGTTTTTAAATGGTCCGAGGACTGCCAAAAGGCTTTCGCGGCGTTAAAACAAGCGATAATTTCACCATCGGTATTGACATACCCGGATTTTAGCAAGGAATTTCTGTTGACCACCGATGCTAGTGGCGAAGTTCTAGGAGCCGTGTTATCGCAAGCGAGAATTGGAGAAGATACACCGATAGATTTCGCTAGTAGAGCGTTGAGTGACACCGAGAAGAGATACTCAACTATAGAGAGGGAATTATTGGCCATTGTCTGGGCTACACGAAATTTCAGAGCATATGTTCTGGACAGGCCTTTTAAGATAGTGGCAGACCACCAACCATTGAAGGGTATAGCGAATTTGAAGGATCACACTTTTCGTCTAGCCAGGTTTAGACATAAACTATCGGAATATGAGTTCAAAATTATATATAAACCTAGGAAGAATTTAAATGCGGACGCTCTGAGTAGAATACCTCAACATAACAATGAGGTCGCAGCAGTCCAAGCGCGCTCCTAGGCAAAAGAATTAGAGTGGTAATACAATTTTGTGGTAATACAAGTGGTGGTACAATTTTTCTAGAAGACCCAAAAGAAATTGAGACGATAATAAAAGATTTTCATGATAAACCATTAGGAGGCCATCAAGGGGCGGTACAAACCTATTTACGCATTAGGCAAGAATACAGGCGGCCAGGCATGCAAAAACAGATAAAAGATTACGTTAGAGCATGTCCCAAATGTCAGGTGATAAAAAGTACAAAACTAACGAAAATGCACTTAGTATTAACAGACATGCCAGTGCGGCCCTTTGATAGGGTCTATACGGACATTGTAGGTATTTTACCGGAGACTGTATCCGGTAACAACTACATTCTTACATTCCAGGACGACTTTTCAAAATTTATGGCGTGCACAGCTATTCCTGACGCAGATTGTATGGATTCGACGCGCAGATGCCAACGAATTTGAGGAAAAAATGTGACCCACTCTATAACGCGGACGATCCCATCAAGGTCCAGAAATTCCAAATACAAAGGGCCCATGAGATGGTTAGGCAAAACCGGGAACGTGCAAAAGAAGCGGCCAAAAGGCAGTACGATGATAGGCTAAACCCAGTAATTTTTAAAGCTGGAGATAAAGTAATGCTAAAAATTCAAACTAGGAAAAACAAATATTCACCGATATGGTTAGGCCCATATGAGGTAATAGGCATTAGAAGCCCGGTCACGACAGTTATAAAAATTAAGAACAGGGATAAGCCATTCCATAACAATTTGCTTAAACAGTACAGCAATTCGAGTAAAATAGGAACAGTCACGGACGCAGTAAAAATAACGAACGTAAAATAACATATAGTTTTGTATATTTCAAGGCTGTCGTATGTGGGACACAGGGAAATTCCGTATTTGCCAGGACGACGGAAAAGAGAGGGATGGATCCCATTAACTGCGATGCCGCAATTAATTGCTCAGAGTAATCATCTAGTAAAGTATATTCTGTGCGCTTAAGTAAGTACGCCCAAAGGTGCTCATCCATATAAAACCTTTTTGGCTAGTATACTTTTAAGGAGAATTTCCTGTAGCTAACCGGACACTTACTAACTCTACTTACTAACAAAATTTATTAATTAATTCTCGAGATTGCTTAAACCTTATATCTTTGTTTGGTTAAAGCAAAATATTAAGCTTATGTTGTATACATTGTTTCCAAATACATTCATATGGTTGAAACAATATAAGCTTAGTTATACCCTACACCCGAAAGGAGTAAGGTATATTCACTTTGTTCCTCCCTTTGTAACGCAGAGAAGAATACGAGATAGATATAGAGAAGTATATATATATATATATATATATATATATATATATATATATATATATATATATATATATATATATATATATATATATAATATATTCTTGCTCAGCGTCATCTACTGAATAGATTTAGCCCTGTCCGTCCGTCTGTCAGTCTGTCTGTCTATCTGTTAAAATCACGATTACGGGAGAACTAAAAGAGATATCAAGATGAAATTTGGCACAAATATTCTTTGTTATGTAGGGCTTTGGGATTGATCGGTAAATCGTGAAAAAATAGGCGTGATCGGTAAGCAGCCACGCCTACTTTACGTACGGAATGTAAAGGCACCTCGTTTCAAAAAATGTTATAATCTGAATATTTCATAAACCGTGTGAGATATTAAAGTATAATTTTATTCGGGAACATATAGCGCCATTACTAACACTCTTACATAAAATTGGCGTGCCACGCCCACTCATAAGTTGGCAATATCTCATGAACGGTATAAGATGTTGTGATGCAATTTTGCCACGATGTATCCGGAAGCATTGCCAATAGGCGTGCCGAAAATGGGAGTACCACGCCCACTTATACAAAAGTTGTCCATCTCTTGTGAACGGTATAAGATATTAACACGTAATTTTATCACGAGGTATCTACGGGTATTACCAATTTGTATACAAAAAATGGGCGTGGTCCGCCCACTTATACAAAGGTTGTCAATATCCCATAAACGGTTCAAAATATTAATACGTAATTCTATCTGGCAGTATCTAGAGACATTACAAAAACATTTGCCCGAAATGGGCGTGGTCCGCCTACTTATACAAAAGTTAAGTGGAGAAATTATAATTTTTTTCAGTTACTCGGGTGTAGGGTATTTCGATTTCGGCCAGGCCGAAGACAACACTTTTACTTGTTTTAATTCAATTATATATCTACTTGGACCTAATCCTATTTATCAGAAGTCCAAGTTGCAATAATTTTAGGATAGATGATTCGTGGTCGATTGTGATTTGTTACATGGTGTCAGGGCGCCATGACATTATGTGGCGGCGCAAATCAGTCTACGGTTACGTGTAATAAATACGTTAAATGCACAAGTGTGTAATATCACATTTGTAAGAAAAAACTCTTGGATAAGAGAAAAAAGAAGGAAAAGGAGGAAATTGAAAAAAAAATATTCTGGAAAATATATAAGAATAAAGAACAACAATTTTAAAAGGAAAAGAGGGAAAATGGAAATGAGAATAGAAAATTTATTGAAAAAAAGAAGAGGGGAAAAAACTAGATGAAAGGCACTAAAGAAAATATTTTTAAGACAATTATGATACCCTACAATAACGACAAATAAATATAATGATTTTAGTTGATAGTCGAATACGCACACAAAATGTATAATACATAGTCATAAGTATGTATATACTCGCATTTACTGCAGCGTAAATATTAAAGAACAAAACTAAGATAATTAAAATATTACTCATGAAGTAACAAATTTAATTGAATTGAATTAAGTCATAGTATAAGTATTAGAAAATAAATAAGATAAGCCACCAACGGCGTCAATACCTGTGGAAGCTTCAGTTTAATCATGGACTCCAAGATACGAGCGGTACATCGAAGTTGCTTTCCCGAACCATCACGTTGTACGGTACCATCACAATGCCGTCAATAAAGGACGTCGTTGTCGGACAATGACGGCCATGCGATGTTTTCTCGCTAGCATTAGTCAACAAGGTTTACGTACTAACACGTTTTTTTTTTGGGACGCTCCCCACTAATTAACATCTGACTACAGATCATAGTCGCAAATTGGAGCTAACGTCCCGAAGTGAGACAAGGGAATCGTGGAGCCACAGTCGAGATATGAGTTTCTTCGATCAATTAGCGTCAAGCAAGATGAGAGGTCCACCAAACAGTCAAGAACGTCGCACACAACCCCCGTAGTCCGAGAAAACGAGAAAACCCACCAAAGGCTCCGCTCAAAGTAGACCAGAACTACGATGAGCATGTCCAATCGATGCAGTCATACAGATTCGCACCATTTATTCAAAATGTGGGTGCCCTGCAACGCTTCATACAAGAAAACATCACCGGAAGACGAGATAACAATTCGAAGCAGCAAAAGTATAATTCGGTAGAACCATCATCATTTTCATCTCCAAACAGCATGTCCAAAGGAGGGCAGATGAAAACGATTATGGTATTCACTTAAGGAATTTATAGTGGCATTAAGACTAATATCAAACAGTTGACCACACAGTACAAACATTGTAATAAAAGGAAAAATTAACATCGCTTCACGATATTAATTTTTCCTTTCGATAGGGGTGGAGGGATGCTGTGAGTTACTGGCTCCGCTAGGCATACTCTCAGGCGATACTTAAATTACGACATCGCACTGAGCATTTTTTGCACGTTGTGCTTGTTGATTTAATTTCGCATTGCCGTTTCTAGAGCAATTCGTCGAAAGAGTGCAGGTCGCTGAGCCGCGGTTACGTTTCCATTAAATATTGCTGACCGTGGAACTAGTGACCCACATTCTTGCGCTCAGGTGTTGAAGCGGGTATTTTCCGCTACAGTTAGCGTATTGTTGTTTCCGTGTTTAAGTTTCCGGGTACAGAAATATAAATAAGACTGGTATGTAGTGCTCAGTAGTTAGTTAGTCAGAGTCGCAGAATTGTAAAGTGTACAGTGTGAAGAGTGAGTTAAAAAATAAAGATAAGACAAACGCAAAGAAGTGTTATTTCGATTGTCGAACAAGGACCCCCAGCGATAAGGACCTGTCAGGAGATTCTCCGGGAGTTAGAGAACCACAACAATAGGAAGGACTACATTGAGTCGCCAGAAAGATGTGAGAGAACGACAATCACGTCAAAACCTATAATCTCAGGTCGAGGGTTCGAAGGTTTGAAGTTGGGCAGATAGTGACCAAAAGAAATTTTGCTCTGAGCAACCAAGCGGCGCACTATTGTGCATAACTAGAACCAGCCGTAAAGGCCAGAATAGTTCAAACCATTAGCACCTGTTACTATCGACTCTGGATTTGGTGGGTGCATGGGTAGATGTTCTACTCCATAAAATTTATTTGTGACTCCAAAAAAATTACCTGACTAAGAAAGTGGACAAAAATCGGAAACATATATTTTGTTCTTTCTTTTGGAATGCGAAAGTTGGCGAAAAAAAGCAGTATTTCATGCGGTCGTGGATTTTCCGAGTTAGCAAGCCAGATTTATTCCAAATTTTTTAAAAAGATAAATTGCAATTAATTTTTATTGAACAAAGCAGTTAAATACACAACAACAGAAAAACGACAACAACAGAATCACACACGCACCCACCCCATAGGACGTCCGCTTAAGTGCAATTTGTACAAAAAGAATTGTACCCGTCGAAATTCGTGGAACCACGGTCGAAGGTGGATGCTGCTGCCCACCGCAGTGCAGTGTTTGTAAAGTGTGCTCGCGGGAAAAACCAAAAACAAATAGAACAAACTTCGCTCCTCTTCACCAAACACTAACACAATGCTCTCCGCAGTAAAGCTCGGTATTCCGTTTCTTTCCTCTCCTCCTCTTTCTTCCTGGTCCTGTTAGGTGTGCAGGCGGCTGTGAGTGCACCGTGGGCTGAAGCGCGGCAAGATAAAGGCATAACACTTCTCTTGTCGCGATTTGCTTTGCCTGCGGTGTAGGCTTGGCCGCTTGTGCAGCTGACTTTATACGTCTTTACAGTGGGTGGCGATAACAAAATTCCGCATAGATTCCTCTAATGTACGTGGCTTTAGGGCGAATTTTTTCGAGGTCTATGCGCATATTTGTACCCCCCAACCGAATGTAATGGCACTAAGTGAGACCCAGGTGTCTGAGGGTGCAGATCCACTGGATTTTCACATGCCTGGGTACCATTTACTGCCATTGTTTTCATCACACATTCGCAGTGATGTTGGGTACCAATGTCAGACACACGTTTGCACGACGGATGCCAAGGTGGTTTAGCTCTATGTGGGTTAAATTCAAAATCCAGTCGCATATTCTGCACTTCTGCTTCACTCATAGTAGCCCGGGTATAAAGAGGCTGCCAACTTTTGATACACTGAACAGTCTCTCTGATTCGATTTCTAATATTCTGGAATCGTATCCGAACAGTGAAATTGTTCTTGCTGTGATTTGAATGTTCATAATTCCAATTGTCTACGTCATTCGAGTCACACCACACCCGAGGGTTTGTATGTTGAGTTATTTGCACAGTCTAATAATTTGACTCAATTAGTGAAGGAACCAACGCACTTTCCTTGCGTTGAATTGCAAAACCAAAATATTCTGGACCTTTTTCTAACTTCACATCACAGCAAGTATGATGTGAATGTTCTTGCACCTCTTGGTAATTCGGACCACGCTACAATTTCTGCTACCTGCTCATATTCTAGTCTTCAATCCGCTCACCAGTCAGCTCCGAAGCGGACAGTGTGGCTTTATGAGAAGACCAATTGGGATGCGCTATTCTGAGAATGGATCGAGTTTGCTAGTTAAAAATTCTGAGATGCTAAATACCGCAATTATGGATAACTCTCAAATGGTCTATGAAAACCTAGCTGAAACCAGTGCCAAAAATATTAGTGTTTAATTTCTGTATTCATTCTACGTCAAATTTGCTTATATCCTAATACTTCCAAATATGTACATATATCTTCTGCTTATTTCTGGTTATTATTTTCACATCTCTCATATATTTTTGTCATTTGCACAATTGATTTCAATAGTGTTAAGTTTTTATGTAACGTAATGTGTTCAGTTCTAATCTCTTTACTAATCTCTAGCCCAAAGCCTTTTGATGTTGCCTCACACAGTTTATTTTTTGTATGAATTCTGATCGATCTTATGGTATGGATGGTAACCATCAAGCACTTGTCAATATTCTCTGCTCTAGATATGATGGCTTTAATATTATTCATTTTAATGCGCGTAGCCTTCATAAGAATAAAATTGATTACATGTGGCATATATTTGAAAACTCCAAAGTTGATGTGATATGTATTTCTGAAACTTGGTTTGCGCCTGATTTAAAAGATTCTTGTGTTGAACTGCGAAACTATAGGCTTTTCCGTAATGATAGAATTGGTAAACCTGGTGGTGGAATTGCGATAAATTAAATTAAATCTTTGTATAAATAAATCTTTGCGATAAATTAAATTAAATCTTTGATTAAATCTTTGTATAAATGTGAATTGGTTTCAGTGTCTAATGTTTCTGAAGTGGAATACTTATGTATTTCTATTTCAGATTCCTCATTAAAAATACTTATTTCTTGCGTTTATAGTCCACACAAAAATTGTTGCCTTGATAATTATTTTGAACATATCTTATCCAATGTCCTTGAATTTGACTATATCATCCTTTGTGGAGATTTTAATGTAAATATGTTAGTTAATAATAATCAGTCCATCAAATTACGTGATCAAGTAGCTTCAACTGGACTATTTTTAGTTAACGGTTTGTACCCCACTCGATTTGGAAATAATGTACAACCGAGTTTGCTCGATTTATTTATTGTTTCTGACTTGTCCTTATTGCTATTGTTTATGCAAATCACTTTTATTTCAGATCATGATCTATTATTTATGTCACTTGGCTTTAAACTTAGCTCTGTTTCTGTTCCCTGTTCTTTTTCCTTCTATGACTTCAATGCACTTAACTATAATCTTCTTTATTCCAAAATGCTGTGTGTTGACTGGGTTCCTTTCTGGAGTAGTCTAACTGTTGACGAAAAATTGTCCATCTTCCTTAATATAACTCAAACATTTATTTGAATCTTGTGTACATCGTCGTAACATTAGTATTGTTAATAATTCGTGTCCCTGGTATACTTTAAATGTTAAATAAGCTATTTGTAATAGAAATAAGTTGCATGCTAAATGGAAAAGAAATAGAACTACTTTGAACTGGGAGACATATAGGCGATCATGGAATTTTGCTGTTGTTACTATTAGAGAATCCAAGCGTAGATATTTTACAACAAAACTTCGCCCCGGACAACCTACTAAGAGGATTTGGAAACACCTGAGAAATATGGGGATTTTGTCTAAGAAAATTGTTGGAAGGGAATGTAACGCTTGTCCAAATGCATTAAACAATTACTTTTTAATGGGTAACTTGTCTGTTGACAACAAGCGCTTGGCTGAACACATTATTATTAGCAACTCTCAAGAAGTGTCTAATTTAAACTTTGATATTAATGATGAGCTTTTCCACTTTTCTGCTGTATCCGAATATGAGGTTAGCATACAAATTTCTTCTATAAAGTCGTTTTCGGTTGGTGAAGATGGTATTCATATTAAGTTTATTAATTAATCTTACCCTACATTATTGCTCCTCTCACTAGCATATTTAATCTTATTCTTACTGCGTCCACTTTTCCTTCCATGTGGATGCTTGCAACAATTACTCCCATTCCTAAAAAGCCCTATCCCGACGACTTATCTGACTTTCGTCCGATAAGTATTCTTCCAGCACTTTCAAAAGCTTGCGAGGCCTTAATGGCCAAATAAGTGAATAGCCATATTTCTGAGAAAAATCTTCTTAGTCCATATCAATCAGGTTTCAGGGCAAATCATAGCTGTTCAACGGCTATGTTCAAAATAACTGATGACATTAGGCAAAGTTTCGATAACCAGTTGGTTACCTTTGTTGGTTGATAGTGTGAAGCACTCAGCACTTTGTCACAAACTTAAAAGCTTGTTTGACTTTTCTATTTCGCCTACTAAACTAATTAGAAGTTATCTGTGTAATCGTTTTCAAAGGTAAAAATAAATAACACTTATTCTGAGTTCATGCCAGTAATGATCGGTGTGCCTCAAGGCTCCGTTTTGGGTCCTCTTTTATTTTCGTTATTTATTAATGACATTTTTCAAGTTGTTCATTATTTTGCTATACACGCCTATGCAAGTAAATGTTTTGTTTTACCAATTGCCAAAAGATGCCCCGAGTTAACCAGCTTACCTGCTATATATCTTGGTAACTCTAAACTAACTTTTGTTAGTAAAGCTGTTAGCTTAGGTATATGTCTTAATAGCTCATTTACCTGCGTTGATCATATCAACACGTCTATTGGTAAGGCTTACGGCATACTGCGTAATCTCCGTTTTTATGGAAGTTGTCTTCCAACTGAAATTAAGCGCAATCTTGTCTTACAGTTAATTATGCCTGTCCTAACCTACGCTGAGCTAATTTACTGTAAACTGGATTCATCTTCTTCGCACAAGCTAAATGTGCTCCTGAATAGCTTGACAAGGTATGTTTATAACTTGAAGCGATATGATAGTCTGTCAAGGTGGAGGTATTTGCTGCTCGGATCTAGCTTTGGTAATTATATTAATTACAGAACATGTGTATTTTTGCACAAACTCCTAGTTTCTGGTTGTCCCAATTACCTTTTTGAAAAGTTATGATTTGGGCAGTCTTGCAGATCTCGAAATCTTATTATTCCAGCTTTTAAATATCTCAATACAGAAAGACTTTTCTTCATACATACCATAAGACTGTGGAACAGTTTACCAAATAATTTAAAGATTGTTGGTAGGGCAGACTTCTTTAGGCGGCTGGCTAGAGATTATTTTTCTTTATCCTGAGATGAACTCTATAATTCTTGTAATAACACTATTCTTGTGCTAAGTAACGTACCGTTGAAACTCTTCTTTTTCTTTCTCTTTTTCTTCTGTAGTTTATATATAAGCTCTCTATATTGCTATCTTTGTTTCCTCTCTTTAAATTATAAGTATAATATTTTAAGTGATAATAATTAAATATTGTAGTGCTATAAAAGAGCTGTGCTCTTAGTGCACGATCTTATTGGTTGAATAAAAAGAATAAAAAAGTAAAAAAAAAGTATTTCAAGTCTACTCTGGGTTACGGAACTCGGTTCAAAAGAAAACATTTAAATTAAATGGGTACAGCGATGCTGATTACGCAGGTGATAAGCATACGAGAAGATCAACATCGGGATATATATTCATGTTTGGTTCAGGTATTCTGAGTTGGTCGTCTGAAAGGCAAAAGTCTTTAGCACTCTCAACTACTAATCGGAATATATTGCTGCTTCTGCAGCAGTAAAAAAACTTGTTTGGTAGCAGCGTTTACTTTCACAACTAACTGAATCTGCAATTGAAATCGACTTCAACATGGATAATCAGAATGCAATTCGATTGGTTAAAAACCTCACAAATATCACAAACATAATATGCACATAGATGTTGGTTATAATTAGGCATATCAAATTATTAAAAGTTGATATTATAATTTCTATTAGTTTCTTTTCAATTTTAAATGCAACAATTATTATTAAAAGCAGACGAACGGGCAGCATAAGCCAATAAAAAAGCGAAATTTCAACTTGAAGGTGACTGCAGTGGTCTCTCTTGAAATTGGCTGTGTTTGTTCACTGCTGGCAGTGGCAGTGAACTTAAAATTAAAGCTAACCGGAGAAATGCTGCGCACTGCCACTGCTGCTATGTAACTCATCTCATAAGCGACAGTGTATTCTTAAATATCAGCTGATCTCGAAAACTGTCATTACCACTGCAACTGCTGCATTAATTTATTAATTAATCATCTTATTAATTTTCTAGTGTAGCCTCAATAATAACAATAGTAATGACACATGTCAACCAGAGAGCTTTCACTTTTCAAAGCGAATATATATGGGTGACAGATGTTATTCAAATTACATGTGGCATTGTGTTGAGTTTTGTCATTCGACTAGAATAACGCTGTTAGTTTGTCAGTTTGTCAGGCGGGTTCCAATAAAAAGTATTCATTAGCGTTTATTAACTTAAAACTCCTTTATGAAGTTTTTATGGCGGTTAAATTATCATCTTTTAAAATTTCTTATTTTATGCCCTTTTAAAATTTGAAATTGTATTTAGAATTATATTTAAAAGTTATAAATGCCCTTTGAAACCCTTTGTAAAGCTTCTTTAATAAACATTTTTATAAGGGTCACAAAGTATAAATTTTTAAAAGGTCCTAAAGTATACATATTTAAAAGTTCACAATATAAGCAAGGACAGCAACAAAATCGACGTTTTTAGTTATAAAACACTAAGCATAGTGTTTACGCCAATCTTCGATGGTTGCATACAGGGCACCGTTCATGAGATATTGCCAACTTTTTTGTAAGTGGGCGGACCACGTTTATTTTTTTGCGAGAGTTTTTGTAATGGCGCTATACGTTCCGAAATAGAATTATGCCTCAATAATACATACGGTTTATGAGATATTCAACTTATAGAATTTTTTAAAACGAGGTGGCTTTACACTCCTTATGTAAAGTAGGCATGGCTGTTAACCGATATCGCCCATTAGCAATCCCACACAGCCCTACATAAAAAAGAATATTTGTGCCAAATTTCATCGCGATACCTCTTTTCATTCTCACGTAATTGTGGTTTCAACAGACAGACAGACAGACGGATGGATAAATCTATTCAGGAGGTAACGCTGAGCAAGAATATACTTTTTTATATCTATCTCGTCTCCTTCTCTGCGTTACAAACGGAAGAACAAAGTGAATATACCTTACTCCCTTCGGGTGTAGGGTATAACAACAACAACAACATTAGTAGCAACAAAAATAACCACACAGCAATCACTAACAGCATCCAAGTAATCATCAGCACCAAATTATAACCCACGACGACAACCAGGTCACCCAATTCTGAGTTGCCGTAAAATCAGATGAGTATGCAGTCAGCGAAATCATATACATATATCATACATAATATTAAACCCTCCTGAACAGATCAACCTCACACAACATATAATCTGTACAAGTCTTTGTGGGTTTTGGTCAAAGAATTAAACTTAAGGATCAAATAGCCACTATTAATCAATTGCACCCTAATAAATAAATAATTTTATACTTTACCAACTGTGTTTCTATTGCTATTCGCCGTTGTGACGTATTCTGATATATCACAGTATCTTCGAGTATCTTCTCATGGCTATTTAGGTGTATTCCAGCACCAACAATACAACCGCTTGTTATGGTTATCCACGGTCCGACATAACACTTAGTTTCAAATAAGTTTTTTTCACCAATTTTAGTCGCTTCGATTACGCATCCAACTTCAAAAATATTGTTTGACCCAATAGTGAGAATGGGAACTTTATGCGTTGAGGTTGGAGAGGCCGTATGCTTAATGGATACATACTCCTCTACAATGCAGTTTTCACCTAAAATTATGGGACCAGCCTGAGCTAAAATGGCGGCACTTGGGTGAATAACACAACCGGCCATTATCGTAACATCACCATGAATAGTGATATCTTCACACACCACTGTTTTGGACATTATTTGAACCCTGTATTGGGAAACCAAAATTAAGTTATTACCACATGGAGTGTATCATTAAGCTTAAATTTACTCAACAGTTAAATTTGTATTTCGTTGAAATAACTCCTTTAAATGCAAATTTATTACACAGCTATTATTGTTGCTTTACTAGAGAACATCTAAATGCCACCTTAATTTAGCACGGACCGGACTTAATGCAAAATAGGAACGATTAAGAGAACATTTTATATTTGTGTCTGTCTATACCAGTGGTGTCCAAACACATACTATCACAATTGATCGTGTGTTGTAAATTTTTGTCACTCAGCACTGAGAAAAATAGATGCGCTGAAACACAAATCATGGATTTTTTTTTTGGATTTATGTTTGTTTGCACACCATATTTTTGATTATGCACACCATATTGGATTATTGCAGCAAATAAATCAGAAAAGATTTTTTCCCGTTCTTTCCCGAAATACAAAATATAGTCAGAACGCATACTATAATAGTGTCTTTTCAAAGAATATATATTTGTTATGATAAGCGAAGTAAAGCAAACCACGCATTGTGCTTCATTGAAAACATTACAAATACATACAAATTCGATTTGATACTTTAAATCAATCATTTTATTTTTTTAAATAATATAATTTTTTGGGTGTAGCATAATCAAATGAGCGCAGCATACAGTCCTACTTCATTGATGGTTTGATGGCAGAGATAACGAGATGCGAAACTCTGCTTTCACAGCTGATAAAAATCGCTCTGACGTCTATTTTTTATACACTGTTGAATTCACGTACAGTGTACGTGAAAAATCATGGTGAAAAAGTAAGGGCAAGCTCACATCACGGTCATTTGACCATCAAGAATCAAATTTGTTACTTTGACATGTAAAAAGAAAAATTAACGATTTGCGAGAGGCAAAATGAACACAATTTATCGCAATTTATTTTCAGTCATTTTTACGATGAGCGAAAAAAAGAGTAAAATTTCTGATTTTCGTTGGTCAATTGACCGTCAGGTGAGTTTGCCCTAAACTTCAGTGAATATTTCACCTCAGTATCATGTTGTGAAGTGAAACCATTCCCATAGCAAATAAATACAAATATTAATTAACATATCAGCCGATTTATTTAAAAATTCCAACGCATTTCCTCACATATTTTCTCCTCATTTTGCTATCTACCAATATAATTTTATTAATAAATTGTCCTAGAACCAATCTGAGTAACAAAAATCGCGATCACAACATGAATTTTTAAATTTCACCACATATAAACAAAGGTGGTGAAAACTTTTCTGGTCTAAAACAAGAGGTGCAGAAGATTATTTAATCCCCCCGGTGTACCTAAAAACATAATTTTCAATGATTTTAGAAAAAATTTCTAAATCAACCTTCATATTTCGGCGGTATAAACTTGAACGACAATTATTTAAGTAGTTAATTTATAAATTCATTGTTTTGAAAATTTAATGAATGATTTCTTGTAATTGTTCGTCTACAAATTTGTTCGAAATTGGTTTGTCTTCAAATTTGGTTTGCAGACAATCCAATTTCGGCGTTGTGCCATCTTCAGTGTCTATTTCCGTTCTTAGTTTTTCAGTTTTTTTTAATTATCATAGAATAATGTAGGATGTATACGTTTGACATTTAGAATTAAAAACCCTCCTAAATCCGAAATTGACTGCTACCATGCGCAAAAGAAAAGTACAGAATTCCGAGAATTGAGTACAGAATTCCGACTAATTTTGCCTGATTTCACTAACATCATCAAAGAAATCTGAAGAAATGTGCATGTGGTAGTTGAGAGTTTCGCATCTCGTTATCTCTGTTTGATGGGTACTGACGTATTTCGGCAAATACACTCAATGTATACATATTATGCCACTCAAACATTGAGTGCCCAAATGGCTGCTCTTGGACATCGCTGGTCTATACCAGTGGTGTCCAAACACATACTATCACAATTGATCGTGTGTTGGAAATTTTTGTCACTCAGCACTGAGAAAAATAAATGCGCTGAAACGCAAATCATGGATTTCTTTTTTTGGATTTATGATTGTTTGCACACTACATTTTTAGATTATTGCAGCAGATAATTCAGAAAAGATTTTTACCCGTTCTTGCCCGGAATACAAAATATAGTCAGAACGCATACTATAATAGTGTCTTTTCAAAGAATATCTATTTGTTTTGATAAGTGAAGTAAAGCAAACCAGCCATTGTGCTTCAGTGAAAGCATTACAAATACTTAAAAATTCGATTTGATATTTTATATCAATCATTTTATTTTTTATTAAATAATATAATTTTTTGGGTGTAGCATAATCAAATGAGCGCGGCATACAGTCCTACTTCATTGATGGTTTGATGCAAAGACAACAAGACTGGAAACTCATTTTTCGCTTTCACTGTGTTAGTGAAATCAGGCTGAAGTGTATAAATTACACAAACAAAATGCATGCAATTTTGACAACTTGAAGCAAATTTTGACAACTTGGAACAAAATTGTTTACAAAATTTTGAGAGAGGATTTACATTTTTTGAGAGAGAATTGCAACTCTTGTTCTTCTTCACCGCACTAGCCTAGAAACATAATTTTTAAAATACGTAAAGAAAACAAGGAGATAGGCTTTAAACTAACTTATGCTTTTAGAAATGCGCAAGAAATCTTTTCCAAGACATGTTGCTACATTATATCATATAATTTGCGAAGGAAACCAAGTCAAACTCCATAAAATTTGCTCGATTCGCAAATATAATCATCTGTTTTTACAGACCACACGTACTATTAGCTGTAAGAGATGCCAACATATTTTACTTTAGATTGTGGTGTAAATTTCCACACCACCTCAAAGATGGTGTGGAAAAGTAGCAAAAGCTTTTTTATAAAGTTATTAAAATAGTTAGAAAGTAACTTCAAAATCATTGTTATAATTGTTTAAAAGATTTTTTCTTTTACAAATTACAAAAAAAAAAGTCAGTTTATATTACTGCTTCCATATTGTTTATTGTTTACATACTGTTTGTTGTATATTTCCAAACAGTTAAGGAATCATCAAAACCGCGAAGGATTTTACATGCAATGAAGTTTTTCTATTAAAGCTTACTTAAAAATCCATATAAGTAATATTTAATAATTGCGCCTCGTTGGTATCCCTGTCATGAACTCACCCCATCATCTTGTGAAGGTGTGGTAACAAACCGGAATGGTTTACTTTTCCAGCTAAATTCCTTTGCAATAGCCTGTTTTAGCTTGTAACAAGGAGACAATTTCACCCTAAATCTCACATACGCTATACGTGAGTGCGCGGACGGACATGTTTTTGAGCTCGCTCACGAAATGAGAGGAGTTTCCAGTCTTGTTGTCTTTGGTTTGATGGGTACTGACGTAATTTCGGCAAATACACTCAATGTATACATATTATGCCACTCATAAATTGAGTGCCCAAATGGCTGCTCTTGGACATCACTGGTCTATACTATAGTATCCATCAAACCATCAATGAGATAGGGGCGTATGCTACCCTCATTTGATTTTGCTACACCCAAAAAATTATATTATTTAATAAAAAATAAAATAATTGATTTAAAATACCAACTCGTATTTTTATGTATTTGTAATGCTTTCAATGAAGCACAATGCATGGTTTGCTTTACTTCACTTTGTAACGAAGTTTCTTGCCGGGGTATACTCAGTCTCGCCAGAGTCCCGTACCGAACACTTAAATAAAAAGCTTTCGGTTTTCTTTTCACAGTTTTTCGACTATTTATTTACCGTAATTCAAAGTTTAATTTTTCGGTATTTTATTGCTAACAGTATTTCTTAAAACTAATTCCTTTAATTCTAATGTCCGCTGAATAGCACTCAGTCCGTAAAATACAAAATCTATATACACACAGAGTTCTAGAATACGAGGTTTTATGATTGTCGGCGTCAGCCACTACGAGGTACTAGAATTTACTTTGATTCAGGTTTGGCGTCCGCTTAAAAGCACTCGGCCACGACGAGGTACTAAAATTTACTTGGAATTGGGATTGGCGTCCGCTTAAAAGCACTCGGCCACGACGAGGTACTAAAATTTACTTGGATTCGGGATTGGCGTCCGCTTAAAAGCACTCAGCCAGGACGAGGTACTAAAATTTACTTGGAATTGGGATTGGCGTCCGCTTAAGAGCACTCAGCCAGGACGAGGTACTACAATTTACTTGGAATTGGGATGGGCGTCCGCTTAAGAGCACTCAGCCAGGACAAGGTACTAAAATTTACTTGGAATTGGGATTGGCGTCCGCTTAAGAGCACTCAGCCAGGACGAGGTACTAAAATTTACTTGGAATTGGGATTGGCGTCCGCTTAAGAGCACTCAGCCAGGACGAGGTACTAAAATTTATTTGGAATTGGGATTGGCGTCCGCTTAAGAGCACTCAGCCAGGACGAGGTACTAAAATTTACTTGGAATCGGGATTGGCGTCCGCTTAAGAGCACTCAGCCAGGACGAGGTACTAAAATTTATTTGGAATTGGGATTGGCGTCCGCTTAAAAGCACTCAGCCAGGACGAGGTACTAAAATTTACTTGGAATTGGGATTGGCGTCCGCTTAAGAGCACTCAGCCAGGACAAGGTACTAAAATTTACTTGGATTCGGGATTGGCGTCCGCTTAAAAGCACTCAGCCAGGACGAGGTACTAAAATTTACTTGGAATTGGGATTGGCGTCCGCTTAAGAGCACTCAGCCAGGACGAGGTACTAAAATTTACTTGGAATTGGGATTGGCGTCCGCTTAAGAGCACTCAGCCACTACGAGGTACTAGAGGTTCAAGGTTCGACGACTTACCACTTGGAGCACGAGGTTCCAAAAGAGATCGAATTCAGCGCGGTGGGCTCTTTTATACACCGATCAAAACAACTCCGCTGCAGTCGTTGTTCTTGTGGACATTCTGGAATTTTCTAATGTGCATAGCGGCACATGCTAATTTCTGGAAATAAATTCTTGTGATTTTGTTGGTAGTTCTTGTTCACATTCCAGAATTTCTAATCTGCATAGCGGCACACAACGTACTTGTTGTTGTTGTGGTTATTTCTAGAAATAAATTCTTGTGATTTTGTTGGTAGCTTCCCACGCTCTAATTTCATTTTTGCTTGCTTGTTTCGCGTCTCAGTCTGTGTTGTAGTTGTTGTAAACAGTATTCCACCTGATTTTATTAGTAATTTCCCAAGGCTCTGCTTTAATTTTTTTCTTGCTGATTTGGCGTCTCGGTCTGTGTTGTAATTGTTGTAAAAAGTATGTAGTTCATGTATTCTGTGTGACTGTGGTTTTTTAATCCCTTTGTTAGCAAGCGAGTTAATGTGGTTGTTGTTATTGTTAGTTTTGCATATTTTCGCCTTTGCTACGTTGCCTTTTTTCTTTTTATTGTTGTTGATAGAATTTATTCCACCTGAAGTAGGGTCCGCACAACCCAGGTCACCGCGTTTTCAGTTTACGTTTACTAAAAACGGGCTCGGTTGGGATGCAGGCCAAGTTATACACCCGGAGTTGTGAGGAAAAAAATATTTTTTCCTTACACTCCCCCCTTTCTTTCGGATAGCTGGACAGTGATCCGTTTAGGGGTCAGTGTCACGCGATACTTCGGTTGCATGGTGGTATTCTTTGAGCTCCCCAATGTGAGCCGTGCGAGTTTTCGTATTTCCCTGGGAGTTGAGCTCGACGATAACTGGTGATATATATCTCTGGATCTGGTATGGCCCGTCGTATTTTGGAGCCAGCTTGGCGGTAAACTTGTCTACTGCTTTCGATAGGGGGTGGCTTCTCAATAATACCCACGTTCCTACTGCCAGGTTCCATTGTCTTCGCCGAAGGTTATAGTGTCGGGCTTGATCCTTGGATGCTCGTTCGATGTTTCTCCTCACGATGTTGAAGATCTCCTGCAGCCGGTTACCCTTGTGTTCGGGACTCTGTGGTGCTGACCCTGTACCTATGGTAACCTCATCGAAAAGCGATCCTGGAAGCCGCAGTTCTCGTCCCTGTGTGAGGAAAGCGGGGCTGAAACCTGTCGTCTCCGATGCCATGCTGTTGATTGCCAAAGAAATTTCTGGGATCAACTCATCCCATTGGGTTTGCCTATTATCGGCCACTTGTTCAAGAACTCTTTTCACGTTTCGGTTGGCTCTTTCTGTTGGGTTCTCCTGGGGGGTATAAGGTGCTGTAAACTGTTGTCGGATTCCTAAATCTTGAAGAAATCGCTGCAGTGTCCTACTGTTGAATTGAACTCCGTTGTCCGTGACGAGAACTTTTGGAACTCCATACCTCGCTAGAATCCTTTCTCGAAACGCCTTCTTCACACTGTCTGCGGTTGCTTGTCTCAGTGGTACGATTTCGGTCCACTTGGAGAATTTGTCAAAGAAAACTAGAATCATCGTGTTGCCGTGCTTGCTTCGGGGTAATGGTCCAACGAAGTCGGCACAGACGACTGACCAAGGCTCCTCTGGTAACTGTGTCAGCATTTTTCCGGCGGCTTTGCTCTGCAAAGGTTTATATCGCTGACATGATTCACAGCAGCGCACGTGTTTCCTTATATCCCTGAACATGCCTGGCCAGTAGTACCTGTTGGCTATCCTGCTGACGGTTTTTCTAATGCCTGGATGTCCAGCGCTGGGGTCATCGTGGTTTTCCTTAAGAACTCGGGCACGAAGATACCTCGGAACACAGAGCTTCCATGCGGCACAATCCTCGTCGTTTACCTGCCCTGGGATATGTCGATACAGTTGACCGTTTTCCATAGTATAATCGGCACACTTCTCTGAATTCCTCTTAATTTCTGCTATCTTGGTTTCTATCCAGTTGCACTTTCCCCCGTTAGTCGTAACCGTGCTCAGTTTTTCTACTGGCTGTCTGGAAAGTGTGTCTGCGACCACGTTCCAATTGCCCTTGCCGTATTTCACGTCGAACATGTACTGTCGAACACAGCAGCGCACGTGTTTCCTTATATCCCTGAACATGCCTGGCCAGTAGTACCTGTTGGCTATCCTGCTGACGGTTTTTCTAATGCCTGGATGTCCAGCGCTGGGGTCATCGTGGTTTTCCTTAAGAACTCGGGCACGAAGATACCTCGGAACACAGAGCTTCCATGCGGCACAATCCTCGTCGTTTACCTGCCCTGGGATATGTCGATACAGTTGACCGTTTTCCATAGTATAATCGGCACACTTCTCTGGATTCCTCTTAATTTCTGCTATCTTGGTTTCTATCCAGTTGCACTTTCCCCCGTTAGTCGTAACCGTGCTCAGTTTTTCTACTGGCTGTCTGGAAAGTGTGTCTGCGACCACGTTCCAATTGCCCTTGCCGTATTTCACGTCGAACATGTACTGTCGAACACAGCAGCGCACGTGTTTCCTTATATCCCTGAACATGCCTGGCCAGTAGTACCTGTTGGCTATCCTGGTGACGGTTTTTCTAATGCCTGGATGTCCAGCGCTGGGGTCATCGTGGTTTTCCTTAAGAACTCGGGCACGAAGATACCTCGGAACACAGAGCTTCCATGCGGCACAATCCTCGTCGTTTACCTGCCCTGGGATATGTCGATACAGTTGACCGTTTTCCATAGTATAATCGGCAAACTTCTCTGGATTCCTCTTAATTTCTGCTATCTTGGTTTCTATCCAGTTGCACTTTCCCCCGTTAGTCGTAACCGTGCTCAGTTTTTCTACTGGCTGTCTGGAAAGTGTGTCTGCGACCACGTTCCAATTGCCCTTGCAGTATTTCACGTCGAACATGTACTATTGTAACTCAAGCGCCCATCTTGCTATACGCCCTGAAGGATTTTCCAAAGAGTTCAACCACTTCAGTGAGAGGTGGTCTGTAACGACGCAGAACCTGTAGCCTTCTAAATACGATCGCATTTTCCTGATTCCCCAAACGATCGCGAGGCACTCCTTCTCTGTCGCTGAGTAGTTGATTTCGGCCTTGTTTAAATGCCGGCTGGCGTAGGCGATGACCTTCTCTCCCTCATCGGTTTCTTGCGTGAGAACCGCTCCTAACCCGTGGTTGCTCGCGTCAGTCTGCAGCGTAAATGGTTTGGAAAAATCTGGGCACGCCAGTACTGGTGCCTTCGTGAGCTTTTCCTTGAGGTTCTCGAACGCCTGCTGTTGCTCGTCGGTCCATTGCCAGCGTTTGCCCTTCTTAAGAAGGCTGGTGAGTGGGACCACTAATTTGGCGAAGTCCGGTACGAACCGCCGGTACCAGGATGCTATCCCGAGGAATCGCCTAACGCCTCTGACATTTGTTGGGGCCGCCAGTTCCTGAATAGCCGCTACCTTGTCTGGATCTGTGTGAATTCCTCTGCGGCTCACGACGTGACCTAAATATTTCAAATCTTGCTGGAAAAACTCGCACTTCTCCTTGTTGATTTTCAAATCAGCCGCTCTTAAACGTCGAAATACTTCCTGTAAATTGTTCATGTGTTGTTCCAGCGTCTTTCCTATTACAATGATGTCGTCCAGGTAAGCAATCGCGTGTGGTTCCATCTCCGGTCCAATGCCCTTTGGAACGTCGCGGGTGCCGAATGTAGGCCGAACGGCATAACTTTCCATTGAAAGAGTCCCCTTCCTGGTACTGTGAACGCGGTGTATTGCTTGCTTTCTGGACTCATGGGTATTTGCCAGTAACCGTTCTTGAGATCAAGTGTACTAATGTATTGCGCGTCGCGGAGTCGATCTAGAATATGTTGTATCCTCGGAAGTGGGTATGCGTCAGGCACTGATCTTGCATTTAGCTGACGATAATCCATGCAAAGTCGCCATTGCCCATTCTTCTTTTTAACAAGAACAATTGGTGCACTGTAAGGGCTATGTGAGGGCTCGATACAGCCTTTTTCCAGCAGCTCGTCTATCTCCTTGTTAATTATCGCTTGCATTGCAGGGTTCTTAGGGTAATACCTCTGCTTTATTGGCCTATCATCTCTCATGACGATTTTATGGGTCGTTATGTTGGAAGGTCCTTCCAGCATCTCGAATTTCTCATGCTCTGTTTTTAGGAATTCGTTGATGATGTGTTGGTCTTCTTTTCGCGAGTTGTTGGTTTCTACGCCTGGTTCAGAGTGTTGTTCATCCTCCACGTCAGTCTTCTCCAACGGTTTTGCCTCAGGAACTTGGGCGCAATCCGTGTAAACTGTCGAGCAAGTCGCTCGCTCGGCTTTCGAGTCTCCCAGCGTAATCGTCTCACCACCACAGCTAATAGAAGCTCCTATGCTTGTCAGGAAGTCCAAACCCAGGATCACATGGTCTGTCACATCCTGTAGAATCAGAAGTGGGAGCTTACACTCTGCAGTCCCCAAACGCACGCAGACTTCGACGGCTTCCTTCACGGCACGCACGGTGCCGTCGGCCATTTTGACCCGTACGTCCACCTCCATCAGCTTTCCGTCTGTCATCACAGCCGCCGCGTTGCTAATGAAGCTCCGCGAGGCTTCTGTGTCTAGAGTAGCTGTGACGAGTTCCCTTCCTAAGGCTACTTTGGCGTAAATCCGGTCTCGATTGTAGTTTAAGCACTTCGTGGGGTACGAGGAGAGTCTACCTTGTTCGGTTCCAGCAGCCCTCGTCCCTGCTGGACACCCTGCGCGTTTCCCGAAGGTTTCTTGCAGCATTCAATCGTCCGGACCCCCTCCTTTCCACAAGTCCAACAGAAAAGTTTCCTTGAGTTTCGGCATTCTCGTTGAAAATGTCCGCTTTCGCCACATCTTCTACAGGCTGTTCGAAGGTCTCGCTGTTTTCCTGTGTTTTCTATGGTCATCATCCTGTGCGTCCCTGGTAATTGTCGGTGCTGAGTATGAATTTCTCGTGGAGGTTCGGGTTCCTTTCGTATGCCTTCAAAATCTTCAGCCAATTCAATGAGATCCTCCAACGCAGAGAAATCAGACCTCCTTATGTAAAGAAGATAATCCCTATGGCAATTCTTGTAAATCCTCTGTAGTTTTTGCTCCTCTGTATAGTTCACATGTCGCATTATTGTCTGCATGGCCAGTACATAGTCCTTGAACTTCTCGCGCGGCCCTTGGATCCTTTTCCTAATGTTGTCCTCCAGTTCTTCGAAATATCTCGATGGCAAGAAGAATTTCAGGAAATCGGTTTTAAACAATTCCCATCTTGACCAGCTCCTATTGTTATTCCTGTACCAACAAAGAGCTTTGTCCTTCAGCAACTCCGGCATGGTTCGTGGCAGCATATGCTTAGGCAACTCGTATGCCTCGGTGAGCTCCTCGACTCTCTCGATAAAGCCTATTGGGTCCCTACCACCGTCGTACCTACAAGACCATTTACGTACCTTGTCAATTACCTCAGAGTAGCACACCCTACTATGGGCCACACTCTCTGTCTCGCACCTCGCTGCTATGCAGCCACCTGTTGACATGGAAACTTGATTGCCGGGGTTCATGTTAAGCACTTCTGTTGGATTTGCCCTCTGTTCGCTGTGTTTCGGAACCGCACCTTGCAATGATGGCGTCGCCGGTCGCGCACTTGGAGAAACACCGCGATTCCACTGCACTTCAAGTTCGCGTAACCTGTCGATCAGCTCGTCGGTCAGATCAGGCGACATCAAAAACCCGGAGAGCAATTTACGAAGTTCGTCGACCGTGCCTTTTGATTCCACACCGAATTCGCGTAGAATCTCCTGCAGATTCTCTTTTGGAACATTATAAATCCACCGTTTACCCATTTCGATTTTCCGTTTTTTTCGTGTAACAGTTTCCGTGTTATTTCTTTGCACGATGTTTTTCTATTTTGTTCCGTTTATTTCGTGTAACTGTTCCTTTGAAATACCGCGTTATTTTTTTTTTGCACAATGTTTTTTTATTTGAATTCGCCGTTAGCACAGTTTAGCGTTCAATTATTTGTTCGATTTATCGTTCGCTTCGCGTAACTGTTTATAATACCATTTTTTTCTAAAGTTTCGTTTTTTTCCGCGATTCAGCACTATAGGTTTCGATTTTTCTCGGAAACTATTGTCCCTGTTCGGGCGCCATTTTGTAACGAAGTTTCTTGCCGGGGTATACTCAGTCTCGCCAGAGTCCCGTACCGAACACTTAAATAAAAAGCTTTCGGTTTTCTTTTCACAGTTTTTCGACTATTTATTTACCGTAAATCAAAGTTTAATTTTTCGGTATTTTATTGCTAACAGTATTTCTTAAAACTAGTTCCTTTAATTCTAATGTCCGCTGAATAGCACTCAGTCCGTAAAATACAAAACCTATATACACACAGAGTTCTAGAATACGAGGTTTTATGATTGTCGGCGTCAGCCACTACGAGGTACTAGAATTTACTTTGATTCAGGTTTGGCGTCCGCTTAAAAGCACTCGGCCACGACGAGGTACTAATGAAATTTATTTGGAATCGGGATTGGCGTCCGCTTAAAAGCACTCGGCCACGACGAGGTACTAAAATTTACTTTGAATCGGGATTGGCGTCCGCTCAAGAGCACTCAGCCAGGACGAGGTACTAAAATTTACTTGGAATTGGGATTGGCGTCCGCTTAAGAGCACTCAGCCAGGACGAGGTACTAAAATTTACTTGGAATTGGGATTGGCGTCCGCTTAAGAGCACTCAGCCAGGACGAGGTACTAAAATTTATTTGGAATTGGGATTGGCGTCCGCTTAAAAGCACTCGGCCACGACGAGATACTAAAATTTACTTGGAATCGGGATTGGCGTCCGCTTAAGAGCACTCAGCCAGGACGAGGTACTAAAATTTATTTGGAATTGGGATTGGCGTCCGCTTAAAAGCACTCAGCCAGGACGAGGTACTAAAATTTACTTGGAATTGGGATTGGCGTCCGCTTAAAAGCACTCGGCCACGACGAGGTACTAAAATTTACTTGGATTCGGGATTGGCGTCCGCTTAAGAGCATCCAGCCAGGACGAGGTACTAAAATTTACTTGGAATCGGGATTGGCGTCCGCTTAAGAGCATCCAGCCAGGACGAGGTACTAAAATTTACTTGGAATCGGGATTGGCGTCCGCTTAAGAGCACTCAGCCAGGACGAGGTACTAAAATTTACTTGGAATTGGGATTGGCGTCCGCTTAAGAGCACTCAGCCAGGACGAGTTACTAAAATTTACTTGAAATTGGGATTGGCGTCCGCTTAAGAGCACTCAGCCAGGACGAGGTACTAAAATTTATTTGGAATTGGGATTGGCGTCCGCTTAAAAGCACTCGGCCACGACGAGATACTAAAATTTACTTGGAATCGGGATTGGCGTCCGCTTAAGAGCACTCAGCCAGGACGAGGTACTAAAATTTATTTGGAATTGGGATTGGCGTCCGCTTAAAAGCACTCAGCCAGGACGAGGTACTAAAATTTACTTGGAATTGGGATTGGCGTCCGCTTAAAAGCACTCGGCCACGACGAGGTACTAAAATTTACTTGGATTCGGGATTGGCGTCCGCTTAAAAGCACTCAGCCAGGACGAGGTACTAAAATTTACTTGGATTCGGGATTGGCGTCCGCTTAAAAGCACTCAGCCAGGACGAGGTACTAAAATTTACTTGGAATTGGGATTGGCGTCCGCTTAAGAGCACTCAGCCAGGACGAGGTACTACAATTTACTTGGAATTGGGATGGGCGTCCGCTTAAGAGCACTCAGCCAGGACAAGGTACTAAAATTTACTTGGATTCGGGATTGGCGTCCGCTTAAAAGCACTCAGCCAGGACGAGGTACTAAAATTTACTTGGAATTGGGATTGGCGTCCGCTTAAGAGCACTCAGCCAGGACGAGGTACTACAATTTACTTGGAATTGGGATGGGCGTCCGCTTACGAGCCCTCAGCCAGGACAAGGTACTAAAATTTACTTGGATTCGGGATTGGCGTCCGCTTAAAAGCACTCGGCCACGACGAGGTACTAAAATTTACTTGGAATCGGGATTGGCGTCCGCTTAAGAGCACTCAGCCAGGACGAGGTACTAAAATTTATTTGGAATTGGGATTGGCGTCCCAAAAGCACTCAGCCAGGACGAGGTACTAAAATTTACTTGGAATTGGGATTGGCGTCCGCTTTAAAGCACTCGGCCACGACGAGGTACTAAAATTTACTTGGATTCGGGATTGGCGTCCGCTTAAAAGCACTCAGCCAGGACGAGGTACTAAAATTTACTTGGATTCGGGATTGGCGTCCGCTTAAAAGCACTCAGCCAGGACGAGGTACTAAAATTTACTTGGAATTGGGATTGGCGTCCGCTTAAGAGCACTCAGCCAGGACGAGGTACTACAATTTACTTGGAATTAGGATGGGCGTCCGCTTAAGAGCACTCAGCAAGGACAAGGTACTAAAATTTACTTGGATTCGGGATTGGCGTCCGCTTAAAAGCACTCAGCCAGGACGAGGTACTAAAATTTACTTGGAATTGGGATTGGCGTCCGCTTAAGAGCACTCAGCCAGGACGAGGTACTAAAATTTACTTGGAATTGGGATTGGCGTCCGCTTAAGAGCACTCAGCCACTACGAGGTACTAGAGGTTCAAGGTTCGACGACTTACCACTTGGAGCACGAGATTCCAAAAGAGATCGAATTCAGCGCGGTGGGCTCTTTTATACACCGATCAAAACAACTCCGCTGCAGTCGTTGTTCTTGTGGACATTCTGGAATTTTCTAATGTGCATAGCGGCACACAATGTACTTGTTGTTGTTGTGCTAATTTCTGGAAATAAATTCTTGTGATTTTGTTGGTAGTTCTTGTTCACATTCCAGAATTTCTAATCTGCATAGCGGCACACAACGTACTTGTTGTTGTTGTTATTTCTAGAAATAAATTCTTGTGATTTTGTTGGTAGCTTCCCACGCTCTAATTTCATTTTTGCTTGCTTGTTTCGCGTCTCAGTCTGTGTTGTAGTTGTTGTAAACAGTATTCCACCTGATTTTATTAGTAATTTCCCAAGGCTCTGCTTTAATTTTTTTCTTGCTGATTTGGCGTCTCGGTCTGTGTTGTAATTGTTGTAAAAAGTATGTAGTTCATGTATTCTGTGTGACTGTGGTTTTTAATCCCTTTGTTAGCAAGCGAGTTAATGTGGTTGTTGTTGTTATTGTTAGTTGTGCATATTTTCGCCTTTGCTACGTTGCCTTTTTTTCTTTTTATTGTTGTTGATAGAATTTATTCCACCTGAAGTTGGGTCCGCACAACCCAGGTCACCGCGTTTTCAGTTTACGTTTACTAAAAACGGGCTCGGTTGGGATGCAGGCCAAGTTCTACACCCGGAGTTGTGAGGAAAAAAATATTTTTTCCTTACACTCCCCCCTTTCTTTCGGATAGCTGGACAGTGATCCGTTTAGGGGTCAGTGTCACGCGATACTTCGGTTGCATGGTGGTATTCTTTGAGCTCCCCAATGTGAGCCGTGCGAGTTTTCGTATTTCCCTGGGAGTTGAGCTCGACGATAACTGGTGATATATATCTCTGGATCTGGTATGGCCCGTCGTATTTTGGAGCCAGCTTGGCGGTAAACTTGTCTACTGCTTTCGATAGGGGGTGGCTTCTCAATAATACCCACGTTCCTACTGCCGGGTTCCATTGTCTTCGCCGAAGGTTATAGTGTCGGGCTTGATCCTTGGATGCTCGTTCGATGTTTCTCCTCACGATGTTGAAGATCTCCTGCAGCCGGTTACCCTTGTGTTCGGGACTCTGTGGTGCTGACCCTGTACCTATGGTAACCTCATCGAAAAGCGATCCTGGAAGCCGCAGTTCTCGTCCCTGTGTGAGGAAAGCGGGGCTGAAACCTGTCGTCTCCGATGCCATGCTGTTGATTGCCAAAGAAATTTCTGGGATCAACTCATTCCATTGGGTTTGCCTATTATCGGCCACTTGTTCAAGAACTCTTTTCACGTTTCGGTTGGCTCTTTCTGTTGGGTTCTCCTGGGGGGTATAAGGTGCTGTAAACTGTTGTCGGATTCCTAAATCTTGAAGAAATCGCTGCAGTGTCCTACTGTTGAATTGAACTCCGTTGTCCGTGACGAGAACTTTTGGAACTCCATACCTCGCTAGAATCCTTTCTCGAAACGCCTTCTTCACACTGTCTGCGGTTGCTTGTCTCAGTGGTACGATTTCGGTCCACTTGGAGAATTTGTCAAAGAAAACTAGAATCATCGTGTTGCCGTGCTTGCTTCGGGGTAATGGTCCAACGAAGTCGGCACAGACGACTGACCAAGGCTCCTCTGGTAACTGTGTCAGCATTTTTCCGGCGGCTTTGCTCTGCCGGAAAGGTTTATATCGCTGACATGATTCACAGCAGCGCACGTGTTTCCTTATATCCCTGAACATGCCTGGCCAGTAGTACCTGTTGGCTATCCTGGTGACGGTTTTTCTAATGCCTGGATGTCCAGCGCTGGGGTCATCGTGGTTTTCCTTAAGAACTCGGGCTCGAAGATACCTCGGAACACAGAGCTTCCATGCGGCACAATCCTCGTCGTTTACCTGCCCTGGGATATGTCGATACAGTTGACCGTTTTCCATAGTATAATCGGCAAACTTTTCTGGATTCCTCTTAATTTCTGCTATCTTGGTTTCTATCCAGTTGCACTTTCCCCCGTTAGTCGTAACCGTGCTCAGTTTTTCTACTGGCTGTCTGGAAAGTGTGTCTGCGACCACGTTCCAATTGCCCTTGCCGTATTTCACGTCGAACATGTACTGTCGAACACAGCAGCTCACGTGTTTCCTTATATCCCTGAACATGCCTGGCCAGTAGTACCTGTTGGCTATCCTGGTGACGGTTTTTCTAATGCCTGGATGTCCAGCGCTGGGGTCATCGTGGTTTTCCTTAAGAACTCGGGCACGAAGATACCTCGGAACACAGAGCTTCCATGCGGTGTAACGAGTTTTTGTTTCCAGCTGGGGTAGCGTCAGTCGCCCCAGGGTCCATTTTGGGGGATCTCGCAACCCTCAAAGCACCAACCACCGCGTCGGTCAAGAATTGCGCACGATTTGCGGTTAAGCAAATCTATCACTGAAATATTCAGCTCGGACGTATGCGGGTTGGTGTTCGTTTTTTCCTTTTTAATTCTTTATTTGTTCCAATTCTCAAAAGTCCTTTACAATCTTACTTGCTACGGGTTACAAATGCTTTTTTTTGTCAGGCCGAATGCCTGGCGACAGAAGGCCGCGTACAATGTTTTGTGAGTCCCGGAGCCGAGTGCTCCGCGGCAGAAGGCCGCTTACAACGGTTGCGGGTGTACAGGTGACGGAGGGACCGAGTGTCCCGCGGCAGAAGGCCGCTTACAACTGTTGCGGGTGTACAGGTGACGGAGGGACCGAGTGTCCCGCGGCAGAAGGCCGCTTACAATACGGTTGAAAGCTCCGAAGAACTGATTCCGGCCGAAGCCTTGAAATTCCCGAAGGAATGATTCCGGCCGAAGCCTTGAAATTCCCGAAGGAATGATTCCGGCCGAAGCCTTGAAATTCCCGAAGGAATGATTCCGGCCGAAGCCTTGAAATTCCCGAAGGAATGATTCCGGCCGAAGCCTTGAAATTCCCGAAGGAATGATTCCGGCCGAAGCCTAAATACGCCCAAAGATACTCCTAAAATACTTCTAAACTACGCCGGCAACTACTTTTCTCTACTGGATGTATAGGTAGGGTTGGTGAACCCTTCAAAATATATGAGCCACTCGTTTATGCAATTTTGGGGCTGTTGAACCAGGGGGTCAACTGCTCCAGGCAAAAAGAGTTTCGGTGTGAGCAAGCACGAATTAAGTCGTTGCTTACCGATACACGGCTGGCTTGAGCTTGCACAAACTAGTCGTTAAAAGCGCATGCTGATCAAAACTAAATGAGAACTGTATGCAGCGCTTGCGCGACGAAAGAAAACATGTGTATGCTGAATGCTTGTTTCTATTTTTAGATCAGCGGCAGCGAAAGCGCAAAGGAAAAGAGAAAGTGAAAATAAGCTTGTCGTATGATTCTATTTTTAGAATTGCCGCTGCTCTACTTGTGCGTATGTCTTATGTCTGAGCGTATATATATATTATCGTGTGTTACGGGGCTTAATTTGTTTTTACAATTTCTGGGTTCAATTCTGGTTTTGTGGTTTAGTTAATTCTGGTTTGTTGTTGTTTAGCTTATTAAATCTAATAATTATTCGTAATTCAGGTATATTTTAGTTTAAACAAACATAAAATATATATCAAATTTGTAGCAACCTCTAGGTTCGCTACAGCGGCAAAATCCTCGTCGTTTACCTGCCCTGGGATATGTCGATACAGTTGACCGTTTTCCATAGTATAATCGGCAAACTTCTCTGGATTCCTCTTAATTTCTGCTATCTTGGTTTCTATCCAGTTGCACTTTCCCCCGTTAGTCGTAACCGTGCTCAGTTTTTCTACTGGCTGTCTGGAAAGTGTGTCTGCGACCACGTTCCAATTGCCCTTGCAGTATTTCACGTCGAACATGTACTGTTGTAACTCAAGCGCCCATCTTGCTATACGCCCTGAAGGATTTTCCAAAGAGTTCAACCACTTCAGTGAGAGGTGGTCTGTGACGACGCAGAACCTGTAGCCTTCTAAATACGGTCGCATTTTCCTGATTCCCCAAACGATCGCGAGGCACTCCTTCTCTGTCGCTGAGTAGTTGATTTCGGCCTTGTTTAAATGCCGGCTGGCGTAGGCGATGACCTTCTCTCCCTCATCGGTTTCTTGCGTGAGAACCGCTTCTAACCCGTGGTTGCTCGCGTCAGTCTGCAGCGTAAATGGTTTGGAAAAATCTGGGCACGCCAGTACTGGTGCCTTCGTGAGCTTTTCCTTGAGGTTCTCGAACGCCTGCTGTTGCTCGTCGGTCCATTTCCAGCGTTTGCCCTTCTTAAGAAGGCTGGTGAGTGGGACCACTAATTTGGCGAAGTCCGGTACGAACCGCCGGTACCAGGATGCTATCCCGAGGAATCGCCTAACGCCTCTGACATTTGTTGGGGCCGCCAGTTCCTGAATAGCCGCTACCTTGTCTGGATCTGTGTGAATTCCTCTGCGGCTCACGACGTGACCTAAATATTTCAAATCTTGCTGGAAAAACTCGCACTTCTCCTTGTTGATTTTCAAATCAGCCGCTCTTAAACGTCGAAATACTTCCTGTAAATTGTTCATGTGTTGTTCCAGCGTCTTTCCTATTACAATGATGTCGTCCAGGTAAGCAAACGCGTGTGGTTCCATCTCCGGTCCAATGCCCTTTGGAACGTCGCGGGTGCCGAATGTAGGCCGAACGGCATAACTTTCCATTGAAAGAGTCCCCTTCCTGGTACTGTGAACGCGGTGTATTGCTTGCTTTCTGGACTCATGGGTATTTGCCAGTAACCGTTCTTGAGATCAAGTGTACTAATGTATTGCGCGTCGCGGAGTCGATCTAGAATATGTTGTATCCTCGGAAGTGGGTATGCGTCAGGCACTGATCTTGCATTTAGCTGACGATAATCCACGCAAAGTCGCCATTGCCCATTCTTCTTTTTAACAAGAACAATTGGTGCACAGTAAGGGCTATGTGAGGGCTCGATACAGCCTTTTTCCAGCAGCTCGTCTATCTCCTTGTTAATTATCGCTTGCATTGCAGGGTTCTTAGGGTAATACCTCTGCTTTATTGGCCTATCATCTCTCATGACGATTTTATGGGTCGTTATGTTGGAAGGTCCTTTCAGCATCTCGAATTTCTCTTGCTCTGTTTTTAGGAATTCGTTGATGATGTGTTGGTCTTCTTTTCGCGAGTTGTTGGTTTCTACGCCTGGTTCAGAGTGTTGTTCATCCTCCACGTCAGTCTTCTCCAACGGTTTTGCCTCAGGAACTTGGGCGCAATCCGTGTAAACTGTCGAGCAAGTCGCTCGCTCGGCTTTCGAGTCTCCCAGCGTAATCGTCTCACCACCACAGCTAATAGAAGCTCCTATGCTTGTCAGGAAGTCCAAACCCAGGATCACATGGTCTGTCACATCCTGTAGAATCAGAAGTGGGAGCTTACACTCTGCAGTCCCCAAACGCACGCAGACTTCGACGGCTTCCTTCACGGCACGCACGGTGCCGTCGGCCATTTTGACCCGTACGTCCACCTCCATCAGCTTTCCGTCTGTCATCACAGCCGCCGCGTTGCTAATGAAGCTCCGCGAGGCTCCTGTGTCTAGAGTAGCTGTGACGAGTTCCCTTCCTAAGGCTACCTTGGCGTAAATCCGGTCTCGATTGTAGTTTAAGCACTTCGTGGGGTACGAGGAGAGTCTATCTTGTTCGGTTCCAACAGCCCTCGTCCCTGCTGGACACCCTGCGCGTTTCCCGAAGGTTTCTTGCAGCATTCAATCGTCCGGACCCCCTCCTTTCCACAAGTCCAACAGAAAAGTTTCCTTGAGTTTCGGCATTCTCGTTGAAAATGTCCGCTTTCGCCACATCTTCTACAGGCTGTTCGAAGGTCTCGCTGTTTTCCTGTGTTTTCTATGGTCATCATCCTGTGCGTCCCTGGTAATTGTCGGTGCTGAGTATGAATTTCTCGTGGAGGTTCGGGTTCCTTTCGTATGCCTTCAAAATCTTCAGCCAATTCAATGAGATCCTCCAACGCAGAGAAATCAGACCTCCTTATGTAAAGAAGATAATCCCTATGGCAATTCTTGTAAATCCTCTGTAGTTTTTGCTCCTCTGTATAGTTCACATGTCGCATTATTGTCTGCATGGCCAGTACATAGTCCTTGAACTTCTCGCGCGGCCCTTGGATCCTTTTCCTAATGTTGTCCTCCAGTTCTTCGAAATATCTCGATGGCAAGAAGAATTTCAGGAAATCGGTTTTAAACAATTCCCATCTTGACCAGCTCCTATTGTTATTCCTGTACCAACAAAGAGCTTTGTCCTTCAGCAACTCCGGCATGGTTCGTGGCAGCATATGCTTAGGCAACTCGTATGCCTCGGTGAGCTCCTCGACTCTCTCGATAAAGCCTATTGGGTCCCTACCACCGTCGTACCTACAAGACCATTTACGTACCTTGTCAATTACCTCAGAGTAGCACACCCTACTATGGGCCACACTCTCTGTCTCGCACCTCGCTGCTATGCAGCCACCTGTTGACATGGAAACTTGATTGCCGGGGTTCATGTTAAGCACTTCTGTTGGATTTGCCCTCTGTTCGCTGTGTTTCGGAACCGCACCTTGCAATGATGGCGTCGCCGGTCGCGCACTTGGAGAAACACCGCGATTCCACTGCACTTCAAGTTCGCGTAACCTGTCGATCAGCTCGTCGGTCAGATCAGGCGACATCAAAAACCCGGAGAGCAATTTACGAAGTTCGTCGACCGTGCCTTTTGATTCCACACCGAATTCGCGTAGAATCTCCTGCAGATTCTCTTTTGGAACATTATAAATCCACCGTTTACCCATTTCGATTTTCCGTTTTTTTCGTGTAACAGTTTCCGTGTTATTTCTTTGCACGATGTTTTTCTATTTTGTTCCGTTTATTTCGTGTAACTGTTCCTTTGAAATACCGCGTTATTTTTTTTTTGCACAATGTTTTTTTATTTGAATTCGCCGTTAGCACAGTTTAGCGTTCAATTATTTGTTCGATTTATCGTTCGCTTCGCGTAACTGTTTATAATACCATTTTTTTCTAAAGTTTCGTTTTTTTCCGCGATTCAGCACTATAGGTTTCGATTTTTCTCGGAAACTATTGTCCCTGTTCGGGCGCCATTTTGTAACGAAGTTTCTTGCCGGGGTATACTCAGTCTCGCCAGAGTCCCGTACCGAACACTTAAATAAAAAGCTTTCGGTTTTCTTTTCACAGTTTTTCGACTATTTATTTACCGTAAATCAAAGTTTAATTTTTCGGTATTTTATTGCTAACAGTATTTCTTAAAACTAGTTCCTTTAATTCTAATGTCCGCTGAATAGCACTCAGTCCGTAAAATACAAAACCTATATACACACAGAGTTCTAGAATACGAGGTTTTATGATTGTCGGCGTCAGCCACTACGAGGTACTAGAATTTACTTTGATTCAGGTTTGGCGTCCGCTTAAAAGCACTCGGCCACGACGAGGTACTAATGAAATTTATTTGGAATCGGGATTGGCGTCCGCTTAAAAGCACTCAGCTAGGACGAGGTACTAAAATTTACTTGGAATCGGGATTGGCGTCCGCTTAAGAGCATCCAGCCAGGACGAGGTACTAAAATTTACTTGGAATCGGGATTGGCGTCCGCTTAAGAGCACTCAGCCAGGACGAGGTACTAAAATTTACTTGGAATTGGGATTGGCGTCCGCTTAAGAGCACTCAGCCAGGACGAGTTACTAAAATTTACTTGAAATTGGGATTGGCGTCCGCTTAAGAGTACTCAGCCAGGACGAGGTACTAAAATTTATTTGGAATTGGGATTGGCGTCCGCTTAAAAGCACTCGGCCACGACGAGATACTAAAATTTACTTGGAATCGGGATTGGCGTCCGCTTAAGAGCACTCAGCCAGGACGAGGTACTAAAATTTATTTGAAATTGGGATTGGCGTCCGCTTAAAAGCACTCAGCCAGGACGAGGTACTGAAATTTACTTGGAATTGGGATTGGCGTCCGCTTTAAAGCACTCGGCCACGACGAGGTACTAAAATTTACTTGGATTCGGGATTGGCGTCCGCTTAAAAGCACTCAGCCAGGACGAGGTACTAAAATTTACTTGGATTCGGGATTGGCGTCCGCTTAAAAGCACTCAGCCAGGACGAGGTACTAAAATTTACTTGGAATTGGGATTGGCGTCCGCTTAAGAGCACTCAGCCAGGACGAGGTACTACAATTTACTTGGAATTAGGATGGGCGTCCGCTTAAGAGCACTCAGCCAGGACAAGGTACTAAAATTTACTTGGATTTGGGATTGGCGTCCGCTTAAAAGCACTCAGCCAGGACGAGGTACTAAAATTTACTTGGAATTGGGATTGGCGTCCGCTTAAGAGCACTCAGCCACTACGAGGTACTAGAGGTTCAAGGTTCGACGACTTACCACTTGGAGCACGAGATTCCAAAAGAGATCGAATTCAGCGCTGTGGGCTCTTTTATACACCGATCAAAACAACTCCGCTGCAGTCGTTGTTCTTGTGGACATTCTGGAATTTTCTAATGTGCATAGCGGCACACAATGTACTTGTTGTTGTTGTGCTAATTTCTGGAAATAAATTCTTGTGATTTTGTTGGTAGTTCTTGTTCACATTCCAGAATTTCTAATCTGCATAGCGGCACACAACGTACTTGTTGTTGTTGTTGTTATTTCTAGAAATAAATTCTTGTGATTTTGTTGGTAGCTTCCCACGCTCTAATTTCATTTTTGCTTGCTTGTTTCGCGTCTCAGTCTGTGTTGTAGTTGTTGTAAACAGTATTCCACCTGATTTTATTAGTAATTTCCCAAGGCTCTGCTTTAATTTTTTTCTTGCTGATTTGGCGTCTCGGTCTGTGTTGTAATTGTTGTAAAAAGTATGTAGTTCATGTATTCTGTGTGACTGTGGTTTTTTAATCCCTTTGTTAGCAAGCGAGTTAATGTGGTTGTTGTTGTTATTGTTAGTTGTGCATATTTTCGCCTTTGCTACGTTGCCTTTTTTTCTTTTTATTGTTGTTGATAGAATTTATTCCACCTGAAGTTGGGTCCGCACAACCCAGGTCACCGCGTTTTCAGTTTACGTTTACTAAAAACGTTCGGGCTCGGTTGGGATGCAGGCCAAGTTCTACACCCGGAGTTGTGAGGAAAAAAATATTTTTTCCTTACACTCCCCCCTTTCTTTCGGATAGCTGGACAGTGATCCGTTTAGGGGTCAGTGTCACGCGATACTTCGGTTGCATGGTGGTATTCTTTGAACTCCCCAATGTGAGCCGTGCGAGTTTTCGTATTTCCCTGGGAGTTGAGCTCGACGATAACTGGTGATATATATCTCTGGATCTGGTATGGCCCGTCGTATTTTGGAGCCAGCTTGGCGGTAAACTTGTCTACTGCTTTCGATAGGGGGTGGCTTCTCAATAATACCCACGTTCCTACTGCCGGGTTCCATTGTCTTCGCCGAAGGTTATAGTGTCGGGCTTGGTCCTTGGATGCTCGTTCGATGTTTCTCCTCACGATGTTGAAGATCTCCTGCAGCCGGTTACCCTTGTGTTCGGGACTCTGTGGTGCTGACCCTGTACCTATGGTAACCTCATCGAAAAGCGATCCTGGAAGCCGCAGTTCTCGTCCCTGTGTGAGGAAAGCGGGGCTGAAACCTGTCGTCTCCGATGCCATGCTGTTGATTGCCAAAGAAATTTCTGGGATCAACTCATCCCATTGGGTTTGCCTATTATCGGCCACTTGTTCAAGAACTCTTTTCACGTTTCGGTTGGCTCTTTCTGTTGGGTTCTCCTGGGGGGTATAAGGTGCTGTAAACTGTTGTCGGATTCCTAAATCTTGAAGAAATCGCTGCAGTGTCCTACTGTTGAATTGAACTCCGTTGTCCGTGACGAGAACTTTTGGAACTCCATACCTCGCTAGAATCCTTTCTCGAAACGCCTTCTTCACACTGTCTGCGGTTGCTTGTCTCAGTGGTACGATTTCGGTCCACTTGGAGAATTTGTCAAAGAAAACTAGAATCATCGTGTTGCCGTGCTTGCTTCGGGGTAATGGTCCAACGAAGTCGGCACAGACGACTGACCAAGGCTCCTCTGGTAACTGTGTCAGCATTTTTCCGGCGGCTTTGCTCTGCAAAGGTTTATATCGCTGACATGATTCACAGCAGCGCACGTGTTTCCTTATATCCCTGAACATGCCTGGCCAGTAGTACCTGTTGGCTATCCTGCTGACGGTTTTTCTAATGCCTGGATGTCCAGCGCTGGGGTCATCGTGGTTTTCCTTAAGAACTCGGGCACGAAGATACCTCGGAACACAGAGCTTCCATGCGGCACAATCCTCGTCGTTTACCTGCCCTGGGATATGTCGATACAGTTGACCGTTTTCCATAGTATAATCGGCACACTTCTCTGGATTCCTCTTAATTTCTGCTATCTTGGTTTCTATCCAGTTGCACTTTCGCCCGTTAGTCGTAACCGTGCTCAGTTTTTCTACTGGCTGTCTGGAAAGTGTGTCTGCGACCACGTTCCAATTGCCCTTGCCGTATTTCACGTCGAACATGTACTGTCGAACACAGCAGCGCACGTGTTTCCTTATATCCCTGAACATGCCTGGCCAGTAGTACCTGTTGGCTATCCTGCTGACGGTTTTTCTAATGCCTGGATGTCCAGCGCTGGGGTCATCGTGGTTTTCCTTAAGAACTCGGGCACGAAGATACCTCGGAACACAGAGCTTCCATGCGGCACAATTCTCGTCGTTTACCTGCCCTGGGATATGTCGATACAGTTGACCGTTTTCCATAGTATAATCGGCACACTTCTCTGGATTCCTCTTAATTTCTGCTATCTTGGTTTCTATCCAGTTGCACTTTCCCCCGTTAGTCGTAACCGTGCTCAGTTTTTCTACTGGCTGTCTGGAAAGTGTGTCTGCGACCACGTTCCAATTGCCCTTGCCGTATTTCACGTCGAACATGTACTGTCGAACACAGCAGCGCACGTGTTTCCTTATATCCCTGAACATGCCTGGCCAGTAGTACCTGTTGGCTATCCTGGTGACGGTTTTTCTAATGCCTGGATGTCCAGCGCTGGGGTCATCGTGGTTTTCCTTAAGAACTCGGGCACGAAGATACCTCGGAACACAGAGCTTCCATGCGGCACAATCCTCGTCGTTTACCTGCCCTGGGATATGTCGATACAGTTGACCGTTTTCCATAGTATAATCGGCAAACTTCTCTGGATTCCTCTTAATTTCTGCTATCTTGGTTTCTATCCAGTTGCACTTTCCCCCGTTAGTCGTAACCGTGCTCAGTTTTTCTACTGGCTGTCTGGAAAGTGTGTCTGCGACCACGTTCCAATTGCCCTTACCGTATTTCACGTCGAACATGTAATGTTGTAACTCAAGCGCCCATCTTGCTATACGCCCTGAAGGATTTTCTAAAGAGGTCAACCACTTCAGTGAGAGGTGGTCTGTGACGACGCAGAACCTGTAGCCTTCTAAATACGGTCGCATTTTCCTGATTCCCCAAACGATCGCGAGGCATTCCTTCTCTGTCGCTGAGTAGTTGATTTCGGCCTTGTTTAAATGCCGGCTGGCGTAGGCGATGACCTTCTCTCCCTCATCGGTTTCTTGCGTGAGAACCGCTCCTAACCCGTGGTTGCTCGCGTCAGTCTGCAGCGTAAATGGTTTGGAAAAATCTGGGCACGCCAGTACTGGTGCCTTCGTAAGCTTTTCCTTGAGGTTCTCGAACGCCTGCTGTTGCTCGTCGGTCCATTGCCAGCGTTTGCCCTTCTTAAGAAGGCTGGTGAATGGGACCACCAATTTGGCGAAGTGCGGTACGAACCGCCGGTACCAGGATGCTATCACGAGGAATCGCCTAACGCCTCTGACATTTGTTGGGGCCGCCAGTTCCTGAATAGCCGCTACCTTGTCTGGATCTGTGTGAATTCCTCTGCGGCTCACGACGTGACCTAAATATTTCAAATCTTGCTGGAAAAACTCGCACTTCTCCTTGTTGATTTTCAAATCAGCCGCTCTTAAACGTCGAAATACTTCCTGTAAATTGTTCATGTGTTGTTCCAGCGTCTTTCCTATTACAATGATGTCGTCCAGGTAAGCAATCGCGTGTGGTTCCATCTCCGGTCCAATGCCCTTTGGAACGTCGCGGGTGCCGAATGTAGGCCGAACGGCATAACTTTCCATTGAAAGAGTCCCCTTCCTGGTACTGTGAACGCGGTGTATTGCTTGCTTTCTGGACTCATGGGTATTTGCCAGTAACCGTTCTTGAGATCAAGTGTACTAATGTATTGCGCGTCGCGGAGTCGATCTAGAATATGTTGTATCCTCGGAAGTGGGTATGCGTCAGGCACTGATCTTGCATTTAGCTGACGATAATCCATGCAAAGTCGCCATTGCCCATTCTTCTTTTTAACAAGAACAATTGGTGCACTGTAAGGGCTATGTGAGGGCTCGATACAGCCTTTTTCCAGCAGCTCGTCTATCTCCTTGTTAATTATCGCTTGCATTGCAGGGTTCTTAGGGTAATACCTCTGCTTTATTGGCCTATCATCTCTCATGACGATTTTATGGGTCGTTATGTTGGAAGGTCCTTCCAGCATCTCGAATTTCTCATGCTCTGTTTTTAGGAATTCGTTGATGATGTGTTGGTCTTCTTTTCGCGAGTTGTTGGTTTCTACGCCTGGTTCAGAGTGTTGTTCATCCTCCACGTCAGTCTTCTCCAACGGTTTTGCCTCAGGAACTTGGGCGCAATCCGTGTAAACTGTCGAGCAAGTCGCTCGCTCGGCTTTCGAGTCTCCCAGCGTAATCGTCTCACCACCACAGCTAATAGAAGCTCCTATGCTTGTCAGGAAGTCCAAACCCAGGATCACATGGTCTGTCACATCCTGTAGAATCAGAAGTGGGAGCTTACACTCTGCAGTCCCCAAACGCACGCAGACTTCGACGGCTTCCTTCACGGCACGCACGGTGCCGTCGGCCATTTTGACCCGTACGTCCACCTCCATCAGCTTTCCGTCTGTCATCACAGCCGCCGCGTTGCTAATGAAGCTCCGCGAGGCTTCTGTGTCTAGAGTAGCTGTGACGAGTTCCCTTCCTAAGGCTACTTTGGCGTAAATCCGGTCTCGATTGTAGTTTAAGCACTTCGTGGGGTACGAGGAGAGTCTACCTTGTTCGGTTCCAGCAGCCCTCCTCCCTGCTGGACACCCTGCGCGTTTCCCGAAGGTTTCTTGCAGCATTCAATCGTCCGGACCCCCTCCTTTCCACAAGTCCAACAGAAAAGTTTCCTTGAGTTTCGGCATTCTCGTTGAAAATGTCCGCTTTCGCCACATCTTCCACAGGCTGTTCGAAGGTCTCGCTGTTTTCCTGTGTTTTCTATGGTCATCATCCTGTGCGTCCCTGGTAATTGTCGGTGCTGAGTATGAATTTCTCGTGGAGGTTCGGGTTCCTTTCGTATGCCTTCAAAATCTTCAGCCAATTCAATGAGATCCTCCAACGCAGAGAAATCAGACCTCCTTATGTAAAGAAGATAATCCCTATGGCAATTCTTGTAAATCATCTGTAGTTTTTGCTCCTCTGTATAGTTCACATGTCGCATTAATGTCTGCATGGCCAGTACATAGTCCTTGAACTTCTCGCGCGGTCCTTGGATCCTTTTCCTAATGTTGTCCTCCAGTTCTTCGAAATATCTCGATGGCAAGAAGAATTTCAGGAAATCAGTTTTAAACAATTCCCATCTTGACCAGCTCCTATTGTTATTCCTGTACCAACAAAGATCTTTGTCCTTCAGCAACTCCGGCATGGTTCGTGGCAGCATATGCTTAGTCAACTCGTATGCCTCGGTGAGCTCCTCGACTCTCTCGATGAAGCCTATTGGGTCCCTACCACCGTCGTACCTACAAGACCATTTACGTACCTTGTCAATTACCTCAGAGTAGCACACCCTACTATGGGCCACACTCTCTGTCTCGCACCTCGCTGCTATGCAGCCACCTGTTGACATGGAAACTTGATTGCCGGGGTTCATGTTAAGCAATTCTGTTGGATTTGCCCTCTGTTCGCTGTGTTTCGGAACCGCACATTGCAATGATGGCGTCGCCGGTCGCGCACTTGGAGAAACACCGCTATTCCACTGCACTTCAAGTTCGCGTAACCTGTCGATCAGCTCGTCGGTCAGATCAGGCGACATCAAAAACCCGGAGAGCACTTTACGAAGTTCGTCGACCGTGCCTTTTGATTCCACACCGAATTCGCGTAGAATCTCCTGCAGATTCTCTTTTGGAACATTATAAATCCACCGTTTACCCATTTCGATTTTCCGTTTTTTTCGTGTAACAGTTTCCGTGTTATTTCTTTGCACGATGTTTTTCTATTTTGTTCCGTTTATTTCGTGTAACTGTTCCTTTGAAATACCGCGTTATTTTTTTTTTGCACAATGTTTTTTTATTTGAATTCGCCGTTAGCACAGTTTAGCGTTCAATTATTTGTTCGATTTATCGTTCGCTTCGCGTAACTGTTTATAATACCATTTTTTTCTAAAGTTTCGTTTTTTTCCGCGATTCAGCACTATAGGTTTCGATTTTTCTCGGAAACTATTGTCCCTGTTCGGGCGCCATTTTGTAACGAAGTTTCTTGCCGGGGTATACTCAGTCTCGCCAGAGTCCCGTACCGAACACTTAAATAAAAAGCTTTCGGTTTTCTTTTCACAGTTTTTCGACTATTTATTTACCGTAATTCAAAGTTTAATTTTTCGGTATTTTATTGCTAACAGTATTTCTTAAAACTAGTTCCTTTAATTCTAATGTCCGCTGAATAGCACTCAGTCCGTAAAATACAAAACCTATATACACACAGAGTTCTAGAATACGAGGTTTTATGATTGTCGGCGTCAGCCACAACGAGGTACTAGAATTTACTTTGATTCAGGTTTGGCGTCCGCTTAAAAGCACTCGGCCACGACGAGGTACTAATGAAATTTACTTGGAATCGGGATTGGCGTCCGCTTAAAAGCACTCAGCCAGGACGAGGTACTAAAATTTACTTGGAATCGGGATTGGCGTCCGCTTAAGAGCACTCAGCCAGGACGAGGTACTAAAATTTACTTGGAATCGGGATTGGCGTCCGCTTAAGAGCACTCAGCCAGGACGAGGTACTAAAATTTACTTGGAATTGGGATTGGCGTCCGCTTAAGAGCACTCAGCCAGGACGAGGTACTAAAATTTTCTTAGAATTGGGATTGGCGTCCGCTTAAGAGCACTCAGCCAGGACGAGGTACTAAAATTTATTTGGAATTGGGATTGGCGTCCGCTTAAAAGCACTCGGCCACGACGAGGTACTAATGAAATTTACTTGGAATCGGGATTGGCGTCCGCTTAAAAGCACTCAGCCAGGACGAGGTACTAAAATTTATTTGGAATTGGGATTGGCGTCCGCTTAAAAGCACTCGGCCACGACGAGGTACTAAAATTTACTTGGAATCGGGATTACAGTCCGCTTAAGAGCACTCAGCCAGGACGAGGTACTAAAATTTATTTGGAATTGGGATTGGCGTCCGCTTAAAAGCACTCAGCCAGGACGAGGTACTAAAATTTACTTGGAATTGGGATTGGCGTCCGCTTACAAGCACTCGGCCACGACGAGGTACTAAAATTTACTTGGATTCGGGATTGGCGTCCGCTTAAAAGCACTCAGCCAGGACGAGGTACTAAAATTTACTTGGATTCGGGATTGGCGTCCACTTAAAAGCACTCAGCCAGGACGAGGTACTAAAATTTACTTGGAATTGGGATTGGCGTCCGCTTAAGAGCACTCAGCCAGGACGAGGTACTACAATTTACTTGGAATTGGGATGGGCGTCCGCTTAAGAGCCCTCAGCCAGGACAAGGTACTAAAATTTACTTGGATTCGGGATTGGCGTCCGCTTAAAAGCACTCGGCCACGACGAGGTACTAAAATTTACTTGGAATCGGGATTGGCGTCCGCTTAAGAGCACTCAGCCAGGACGAGGTACTAAAATTTATTTGGAATTGAGATTGGCGTCCGCTTAAAAGCACTCAGCCAGGACGAGGTACTAAAATTTACTTGGAATTGGGATTGGCGTCCGCTTTAAAGCACTCGGCCACGACGAGGTACTAAAATTTACTTGGATTCGGGATTGGCGTCCGCTTAAAAGCACTCAGCCAGGACGAGGTACTAAAATTTACTTGGATTCGGGATTGGCGTCCGCTTAAAAGCACTCAGCCAGGACGAGGTACTAAAATTTACTTGGAATTGGGATTGGCGTCCGCTTAAGAGCACTCAGCCAGGACGAGGTACTACAATTTACTTGGAATTAGGATGGGCGTCCGCTTAAGAGCACTCAGCCAGGACAAGGTACTAAAATTTACTTGGATTCGGGATTGGCGTCCGCTTAAAAGCACTCAGCCAGGACGAGGTACTAAAATTTACTTGGAATTGGGATTGGCGTCCGCTTAAGAGCACTCAGCCAGGACGAGGTACTAAAATTTACTTGGAATTGGGATTGGCGTCCGCTTAAGAGCACTCAGCCACTACGAGGTACTAGAGGTTCAAGGTTCGACGACTTACCACTTGGAGCACGAGATTCCAAAAGAGATCGAATTCAGCGCGGAGGCTCTTTTATACACCGATCAAAACAACTCCGCTGCAGTCGTTGTTCTTGTGGACATTCTGGAATTTTCTAATGTGCATAGCGGCACACAATGTACTTGTTGTTGTTGTGCTAATTTCTGGAAATAAATTCTTGTGATTTTGTTGGTAGTTCTTGTTCACATTCCAGAATTTCTAATCTGCATAGCGGCACACAACGTACTTGTTGTTGTTGTGGTTATTTCTAGAAATAAATTCTTGTTCTTGTTTCGCGTCTCAGTCTGTGTTGTAGTTGTTGTAAACAGTATTCCACCTGATTTTATTAGTAATTTCCCAAGGCTCTGCTTTAATTTTTTTCTTGCTGATTTGGCGTCTCGGTCTGTGTTGTAATTGTTGTAAAAAGTATGTAGTTCATGTATTCTGTGTGACTGTGGTTTTTTAATCCTTTTGTTAGCAAGCGAGTTAATGTGGTTGTTGTTGTTATTGTTAGTTTTGCATATTTTCGCCTTTGCTACGTTGCCTTTTTTTCTTTTTATTGTTGTTGATAGAATTTATTCCACCTGAAGTTGGGTCCGCACAACCCAGGTCACCGCGTTTTCAGTTTACGTTTACTAAAAACGGGCTCGGTTGGGATGCAGGCCAAGTTCTACATCCGGAGTTGTGAGGAAAAAAATATTTTTTCCTTACAACTTATCAAAACAAATAGATATTCTTTGAAAAGACACTATTATAGTATGCGTTCTGACTATATTTTGTATTTCGGGAAAGAACGGGAGAAAATCTTTTCTGATTTATTTGCTGCAATAATCCAAAAATGTAGGGTGCAAAGAAACATAAATCCAAAAAAAAAATCCATGATTTGTGTTTCAGCGCATCTATTTTTCTCAGTGATGAGTGGTGTTTGGACACCACTCGTCTATACTTGTCTCTTAGTTATAAATATGTAAATGCGATTAAAACTTATTGTAGAAAATGTCGATAAGCAGTTACTGTGAAACTGCAACGGTCAAGTAAGGTTGTAAAACCGGCGAGTAAGAAGCCGAAGCACCAGGACGTCGATAACTACATCACTACATCAAAATTTACTTTTAAAGTGCTAAGGAAAAAACCAGTGATATTGCAAAACATCATTTGTCGTCCTTCCAACACGTATGATCAAATGCTAATTTAGCAGTGGAAGATTGGTTATGAACAGTTATTTGGTGGCAGTGGCACGGCGGTCGCGGATAAGCTCGCCGGCTAATGGTAGGGGTTGTTGCTACCCAAACCCACAACAAAAAAATTTGTGCCTATTAATTGAAAATTGAAATTGAATTGAAAGTCCATAGATGAAGAAGAATAATGAAATGGGGAAATTAAGGAAGAGAAAGAAGAAGTCACATACACCTATTGTACGTGCGATGAGAGCATCCCATTCACCCCATCTTATAATTCTGTCATCACTTGAACTTCCGTCCATTCCTCCAATATTTACTTAACCAATCTCATCTTCATTCACTTAACCACACTCATGCGACCATAAAAACATGATGCAATCTAAACCTACACTCTCATCACCCCAACCAACAGCAGACAGCACAATCTCTATAGTCCTCTCCATCAGTTGGGAGCCAACACACCTCTCTTGTGACCAACAAAGTCACAACCGTGGATCACACTCTGGCTCCAGCACTGACTAGTGTGATACCCTACCACTGACTCCGAAAAAGTTTTGTCAACGTCTCTCAGTCATTTCCGTCTCTCCGCCACGACCAGTAGCTCGAATAAGAATTTAATCAAATAAGAATTTTATTTACAATGAAATAACGAGTTATCTCAAATACTTTCATTATTTCAAAGTGCGATAACGCGGTTATTTCAAGTAACCAATGCAGATGCGATAATTATCTCAAACAATTTATGAGAAGACCAACTGAAATAAGGAGTTATCTCAAATACTTTCATTATTTCAAAAGCAGATAACATTATTATTTCAAATAACCATATTATTTGAAAGAATTTAGATAAAATGAAAAATACCTGTGAATGGGGTGCCAATTGTGGTCACTGGCTTAGGTGGGACGATTGTTACGAAATCCTCTTCGAAGTTTTTTGTTTCATGCAATAAGGAATGCAATGCCTTGGTTGAAACTGAAATTAAAGTTTTTAAGGACTTTTATATTTATAAGTTTTACAAGACTTTTATTGGGAAGTCCCCTCTTCACTCAATCGCTTGTTAGGTTGCGTTTCATGGAAGCGTTCCATGGGTGGAATGCTCAACGTTCGCTTAATGAGTATTTCGCATTACGAGTAAGATTGTGGAACGACGTATGCTCGTTAAGCGAGGGTTTTTAAAAGTCATCGATATCTCTTATTCCACTGTTTATATTGGGTCCTTGAATAAGTTGTCGCTGTTTCTTCAAAGATGGCAGTAGCAGTACCCTGTTTGTGGAATTTCGAATGGTAACACACATGCAAGACAGTAGTGTATCTAACCTTAAATTTCAGTGAATGATAGTTCACTTTAGTGTGAAGAAAGTAATTTTTTCTTATTTCTGAAAATGTCTACTTTTGTGCCAAATAAAGTGCATTTGCGGGGAATTGTATTGCACTACTTTATTCAAGAGAAATCTGCAGCTGAAGCACATAGAATTCTTGTTGAGACTTATGGTGACAATGCTTTGTCGGATACGACATGCAGAGACTGGTTTCGACACTTCAAAAATAATGATTTTAAACTTGAGGGTAAAGAACGTTCCGGCGCACAGAAAAAATTGGAAAACAGCAGAACTTGGAAAAACATTACAAGTAGATAAGTCAACTGCTTCAAAACGTTTAAAAGTTTTAGGAATGGTCCAGAAGCAAGGACATTGGGTACCGTGTGAATTGAAGCCGAGAGACGTCGAACGGCGTTTTCTCACGTGTGAACTACTGCTTCAACGGCAGAAAAGAAAAGGTTTTTTGCACCGCATCGTGACTGGCGATGAAAAGTGGATACACTACGATAATCCAAAGTGTAGAAAAACGTTTTGTAAGCCCAGTATGCATGCATCAACATCATCTGCAAAACCAAATATCCATGGTTCGAAGTTTCTTCTCTGTATTTGGTGGGATCAGCAGGGTGTAATTTATTATGAGCTGCTCAAACCGAATGATACTATCACGGGGAAGCGCCATCGACTTCAATTGAAGCGTTTAAGTCGACCCTTAAAAGAAAAACGGCCACTATACGAGCAGAGACACAAAAAAGTGATTTTGCTACATTCGGCTTCATGTTGCATAACCAGTGAAAACCTACCTGGAAACGCTTCAATGGGAAGTTATACCCCACCCGCTGTATTCACCTGACATACACCCTTCAGATTTTCACCTATTCCGTTCGATGGCACATGGCCTAGCTGACCAGTGCTTTCATTCTTATGAAGAATTAAAAAATGGATCGATTCCTGGATAGCCTCAAAAGACATGTCGTTTTTCCGACGCGGAATTCATATACTGCCAGAAAGATGGGAGAAAGTGATGGGCAATATGTACTTTGAATGAAATGTTTTTGTTCCTTATAATTTAAATAAAGCTTTTATTTTGTAAAAAAAAAACAGCGAGAACTTATTCAAGGACTCAATATATATATATATATATATATATATATATATATATATATATATATATATATATATATATATATATATATATATATATATATATATATATATATATATATATATATATATATATATATATATATATGGCAGTATATGAATTCCGCGTCGGAAAAACGACATGTCTTTTGAGGCTATCCAGGAATCGATCCATTTTTTAATTCTTCATAAGAATGAAAGCACTGGTCAGCTAGGCCATGTGCCATCGAACGGAATAGGTGAAAATCTGAAGGGTGTATGTCAGGTGAATACAGCGGGTGGGGTATAACTTCCCATTATATATATATATATAGTAAACTCTCCCTAACTTGAACACCATTTAACTTGAACTATCCAATAACTTGAACACCAGATTTAGTCCATCGCGTATTCTGTAACTTGAACAAAAATATTTTCATTACTCTGTAACTTGAACACTTTTTTATAACAGATCGGTTTATTCATTTAGAGACGTGTCCATAAAAACAGTAATAAAAATTAAATAAGAATAATTTGAACAATTATCTATGCTGTCGCACAAATTATGTTGTATGTTGTTTTTATTCTGTGTCAGTAGTCAATCAGTTTCACAAGTAAGTGCGTTCATAGGTCCGTTAATTTAAATTTTTACAAGTGAAAGGGCAGAAAGGGCAGAAACTAACATTCTTTGAATTTTCGAAAATAAACAACGGCGTGAGTGTGACATCTTGTGTAAAAGAATATAGAATTGCTAAATTCACTCTATGCAACATAATGCGCAATAAAGAGCAGATCTTTGGAAGAGCCTCACAAACATTTTCTGGTCCTGGAAAAATGTACAAAATAAGACGTGCTGAAAACCCAAAAAACAGACGTTATTGTACCGCTGGTTTCAACAACAACGTAAACGAAATTTACCCATCAATGGAACTGAAATAAATCTTGTTTATTTTGCCAAGTAGTGTTCTTCTGACTTTATTTTAGTATATATCTTAACTTTTAATATATACCCTATAACTTGAATAAATCGATAACTTGAACAGCCTTGGCAAGCATATTTGTATATATATAAACAGTGGAATAAGAGTTATCGATGACTTTTAAAAAACCTCGCTTAACGAGCATAAGTCGTTAAGAGTTATCGATAAAAAAAAAATAAAAGTACCATAATAACTCTTATGAAAGACTTGTAAAAATAAAAGTTAAAAGTAAAAGTTATTTAAGATTTTTATTTTTAAGTCATCGATAAAAGTCTTTTAAGGACTTTTATTTTTATAAGTCATTTGAAAGAGTTTTTATGAGGATTTATTTGAAAAAGTAATTTCTTAAGAGTTATTTAGGCCTTTTTGTAATAAAATTAGTTTTAAAAGTAATTTTTTGATGACAGCATATTTATTTATTTATTGAATGACAAGTGGAGAGCACACCAAGACTCGATCTCTTTTATAGCGCATTTACAAGTAACCAAACTTAAAACTTAACAATATTACAAACACCTAACCGTATTAGTGAAGCTCATATAATATATTTTTAGAAATAGATGCTAACAATTTAGAACACAATGGCGAAAACCGCATCAAAATCAGTCCAGTCGTTTAAGAGTTAACTAAACTACTTCTAAAGTAACGCATGATTGACTAATTCATTTTTATTATATTAATAATTTTATTGTATTAATAATTTTCTACCCAAATAGATTGCGTATCTCTTTCTTCTTTAAAAACCCTTAATACTTGCACATACAACAACAACACCACACAAATCTACATAAGCGCAAACAAATGAGTTGCTGTTGTAATGCAACGTCGCTACGTGCCGCCGACATAGGGTACGGTAATACCACGTTTACATCGACCTCGAATGACTCATTCGCGTCAGATTTCGCGAATGAGAAGCCGAATGAGAATAATTTCCATACGATTTGACAAATGAGAATCCATCTCATTCGTTTTGAATGAGAACCGAATGAGAACAAAATAAAGATTTTGAAACTCCCTATAGCTGGGATCCAAAAATTCCCAAAACAAAAACAGTGGAAATGGAACACAAATAATTGCAATCAGCTGTTGACACGTTTTACAAGTGTGGGGACAACACACATTAACATAAAGGAAACGTTATCTATAATGAATACTGAATTCCAATTTAAATGTATACAAATGTATAAAATCGGCGTTACAAATTGTTGCAAGACTTTCTATTTGCATAGTTGAAATTAATAATGCTGTTTTTGTTAATTCTTCCATTTTTCACAATAAATATTTGAAATTAATAATGCTGTTTTTGTTAATTCTTCCATTTTTCACAATAAATATATTCAATAAATTATTTGACTCTGTTGTAAATTATTTTCAATCGATTTTTCAGAACAGCTGATGGTTCTGTCAAAACGAATGGGAAAGGCGATGTAAACGGTTTGCGAATGACTGATTCAATATTCTCATTCGAGGTCGATGTAAACGTAGTATAAAGCCACTGTTAACACACAGCAAGCATTTTCTGGGTGAACTGTTCATGGAGAATAACCTGACTATACAACGAACCAGCGTTAGCTGAATCAGCCGTCTATGCACAAATATTCTAAATATCATCCACCACCTAATTGACAGGCTCCCACTAAGCCTTACTAATATTTCGTTTATTTTATAATATGCATTGTATATATAAAATAAAATTATATTCATGAAGACATAAATATTCAATAATTATTTATTTTTTATTACTAAATTTTTTTTATGTATTTGCAATTATTATATAGTTATTTAATGAACATCCATTTCTAGCTATCTACCAACATTTTTTAGACAAACTCTAAAAACCAGCTCGTTGCAACAATGCGTACATTTCCCCGCAGTTCTAGGTCAGCCCTTCATAAAATAATTACTTTTAAAACGATATATATATATATATAGTATATATTGTATTAGGTGTACCGGGTTAGGCGTGCGGTTTTTTTCGAAAATTGAAGCTTTATTGTGAAAAAATGGTTACAAATTTAATATTCAAAGTATTGTCATCGCTAGCTATAACTTTTTCCCATTTTTCTGGCAATTCACGAATACCCTTTCTGAAAAATTCGGCCGGCTTCTCCACGAATCGATCCAATTTTTGACTTCTTCATAACTGGAGAAGTGCTGGTCAGCCAGGCCAGGTTGCATTGATCGGAAGAGATAGTAATCGGAAGGCGCAAGGTCAGGACTATACGGCGGGTGGGGTAGGACATCCCATTTGAGCGTTTCAAGGTAGGTTTTGTCGACCTGTGCAACATGTGGCCGAGCATTGTCATGTTGCAAAATTACCTCGCCGTGCCATTGTTCATATTCCGGCCGTTTTTCGCGCAGTGCTCGGCTCAAACGCATCAATTGTTGTCGGTAGACTTCCCCTGTGATCGTTTCATTCGGTTGCAACAGCTCATAATAGATCACACCCAGTTGGTCCCACCAAATACAGAGAAGAAGCTTCGAACCATGGATATTTGATTTTGCAGACGATGTTGATGCATGGCCGGGGTATCCATACGTTGCTCGACGTTTTGGGTTATCGTAATGGACTCACTTTTCATCGCCAGTGACAATTCGATGCAAAAAACTTTTTCTTTTGTGCCGTTGAAGCAGTTGTTCACACGTGAAAAATCGGCGTTCGACGCCTCTAGGCTTCAATTCATTTTATTCGGCACGAAATGCGACATTTTCAGAGTAAAAAAAAGGATTGTTGTTTACGCTTCAGCTAAATTTTATATATATATTGCAGGAAATATATATATATATATATATATATATATATATATATATATAAGTATATATATATATATATATATATATATATAACTTATGCATATAGCTATATATATATATATATAACTTATGCATATAGCTATGTACATATATATATATATATATATATATATATATATATATATATATATATATATATATATATATATATATATATATATATATATATATATATATATATATATATATATATATATATTAGCGAACCAACTGGTTGCTACAAATTTTATCTATATTTTTTGTTTAAAACCAAAATTTAGAAGAAATTCCCTTGTTTAGTAAACAGCTGAAGGATTTCAGTAAGCAGCGGATTCAATAATTAACAATCGATCTTTTCTCGTTGCTGTCCAGAACCAAAAAGAGACCGGAAATACCAGCTTGACAGCTCGACCTGTTTATCATCAGCTGTCTTCCACTTAACCTAAGGTTTTCTTAATCTAGTGGCGTCTAATATGCCATTATACGGAATTTTCGTAATTTGGAAGTTATCGATATCTTCTACCACATATCGATCATGGTCTAATTTTTCTTTAATTACATAAGGGTCACGATACTTGGGTATTAACTTTTTGTTTGTGCCTATTGGTGTGTCTACATTTTTAATTACAACGAAATCGCCGACTTTGAATAAACGAGGGCTAGTATGATGAGCATTGTATTGGTTTAAATTGGCTACTTGTCTATTTTGTATTCCCTCGGATTCACTGGCTCTTAATTCCTCTAGATTTACGTTTTCCTTGCTTCCATATTCCGAGTCTAAATATTCTGTTATTTCGTCTAGAATTTTGCCTCTTTGTTCAACGCCAAACAAAAGTTTACTAGGAGATATATTTGTTGACGTGTGATTTGTATTATTAAAAGCGTATTCAAGTTCTATTAGCTTAGCTTTCCAATCATCATGACCTGCCGATTCAGCTAATTTTGCAAGCATTGCTTTTAAATTCCTGTTAACCCTTTCTACCTGGCCGTTTGATTGAGGAGATCCTACTGAAGCTTTAACATGCCCTATATTTCTGCTTTCTGTACAGTTTTTAAATTCTTCTGAAATAAAACAAGTGCCGCGGTCACTTATGATTCGGAGGGGCCTACTGTAATATGAGAATATTTAAGGAGTGATTCGCAGGCTTCTTTTGTTCCTGGTGTGTTCACGGGATAGAGTTTTACAAATTTTGTGAATGCGTCGACTATAACAAACACATGTTTATGCCGCGACCTGTTTGATGGCAGAGGACCGAAGCGGTCAATGTGAAGTGTGTCAAATGGTCTCGGAGTCTTCGGAAGTTGGTATAAGTTTCTCTGATTTTTCCTATGAGGTGCTGAGTAATAAATACATTTAAGACAGTTTTGTATGTATCGGTTCAATTTTTTTTTCATATTGCTGAACCAGTAATGCTTGCTAATTTGTTTTGCGCATTTCGTTATGCCTAAGTGTTCATGTTTTTCATGAATTAGTCGCATAATGTTTTCTTCGAGTTCTCTGGGTACTAGCAGCTGACGTCGTTGTTCATTGTCAGTTTTAAAAACTAAACCATTTTCAAGAACATAGTTCGGTAAATCTTCGTGTTCTAATCTATTTCGCAAAAGCTCTATGGTTTTGTCTCTAGCCTGGGCTATCTGTATTGCTAGATCTGTATCTTCGGATATTACAGCTACTGACACTTGGACTCTACTGAGGGCGTCTGCATGAGCTAATTTTTCCTCTCGTCTATGTTGGACTTTATAGTTGTAATTTTCTAATAAAAGTGCCCATTTCGCTATACGTAAGTTAACGTTTTTTTTACTAAGTGTTTGCGATAGCCCTGCGTAGATTACAATTGTGAATGGTAATCCATCTAGAAACATATGAAATCGATCAATGGCGGTGACAATAGCTAAAGTTTCGAGTTCACAGCTTGTTAATTTTGATTCGGTACATCTAGAGAAATATGCTACTGGGTGAAATTGTTTATCTGTTTGTCTTTGCAGGATGACTGCGCCAAATCTGTACGAACTGGCATCGCAATGTAACTCTGTGTCTTTGCTTGGGTCAAATATAACTAACACTGGTGCCTCAGCAAGACGGTCTTTTAAATACTCAAATGCTTTATTTCATTCTTCACTCCAATTAAAACGGGCACTCTTTTTCAAGAGCATGCTTAGTGGCCTTGCGATTCGAGAAAAATCTTTTACGAAACGTCGGAAATATGAAAATAGTCCCAGCATCGCTGTACATCTTTCGTGCTCATCGGCGTAGGGTAGTTTCGGATAGCTTAAATGTGAGTGGCATTAGGCTTAATAGCATTTTTGTTTATTGTGTAGCCAAGGTAATTTTTTTCCTCAAAAGCAAAGCGACATTTTTTAAGGTTCAATTCTAAATTAGCTTCTTTTAATAGTTCTAGTACTGTTTTTAAGATTTCAAGGTGCTCTTGAAAGTTAGATGTTGCAATGCTGATGTTGTCTAAGTATACTACGATGAGCCTTTTATCAATTAGAGGTTTAAGGACCATTATGACACGTCTTTGGAAGACTGCGGGCGAATTTTTTAATCCGAAAGGCACACGGGTATATTCGTATTGTCCAAAAGGCGTTACAAATGAAGTGAATTTCACAGAATCTTCGTGAACTTTTATATTGTGAAAACCATCTTTCAAATCTAGTGTACTAAAGTACTTTTTATTGACGAAATATTGTAAACAGTCTTCGATGAGAGGCAGCGGAAAATTATCACGAACTGTTAGCATGTTAAGTGCTCGGAAATCTGCACATAATCGTGTCTCCCCATTTTTCTTTTTAACTAAAACTATTGGAGATGCATAAGATGAATTGCTTGGCCTAATTATATTCTTCTTCAACAGATTATGTACAATTTTTCGAGCTTCTTTGCATTCCCTGAAAGAGAGGCGGCGAGGAGTGCAGTAAATCGGAACGTCATGCAGTAATCGGATTTGCATGCTGTAATCAGTTGTCTTTGGTTCTACTGGCGAATGAGTATATTTATCGCTTATGGTTTTTTCTATACTCGCTATTTGATTCACGGTTAAACATTCATTAATTGTTAGTTTATCTGTGAAATCACATGGTTCACATGCACATAAAATTTGAAGAAGATCTGCAAAATCTCTAGGGTCCTGATTATACGTCAGCTGAACGCCTAAGTGCTCCCCGAATTCCTCTAAGGCCGTAACTTTTGAACTATCGCTTGCATTTACCTTCTGAAGACATTTACTATTTAACTTCCTAGTTTCTAAATTTTCGTTATCAGCTATCTCTCTCGCGTGAACTTCTGAAATTTCTTCTTCGGTTTTATTTCGGTTTTCAAAATTTTCATTCGCGTGACACTCGATTTCAGCTTCTTTTTTCTCTTCGTATTTTATCCCCAAATTGCGATTCAAAAGTAATTTTCCGGAGTAGAGCGCTGGACTTACACCATTATTTTTAGAATGATTCGACAAAATAAGTGCACTACACATAGTATTGTTATATTCATTTTGAATGTTGTTTGGTTTCGTTTCTTTATTTTCTTTTATTCTAAACAAAAATATGCCAAATTTATTTAAAATATCTCGGCAAATTATTAATGGCAGTACTGCTTCACTATCCCGCACGACAAAAACATCATGAGATATTTCCATATTCTTGAATTTTATTTTACAGGTTAATACTCCGAATGTATGTATGTAAGAATTGCCCATACCACGGAAACTTGATTTGTGTTTATAATTAAGATTGATCGGTACAAGGTTGCGGCGAATGAAGCTTTTAGGGCTACCCGAATCAAGAAGAGAAACAACATTAACTGCGGTGCACTTATTTCTTAACTCGAAGGCAAAACTTACCATCTGGTGTGGTTCAAGATATTCAATATTCTGATTCCCATCGCATCTAGATCCATCGGCGGCGACATATCTAACAGCAGCTACTCCTGGTGGCTTCTTCTTCATCGGGCAAACTTGGTGCACATGGCCTGGTTGGTGGCATGTGAAACAGGCGTTACGTGGACGTTGGGTTGTTGGCATTGGCTCTGATAGTGGCCAAATTTAGAGGAATTATAACATCTGATTTGCTCGATGTCCGGAGTTGAAGTTAGTTTTGCGCTTGCTGTTGCTTTTGGTCGATTTGCCTCTGCCGGACGAACTCGCTCATACCGTTCTGCCAACCGCTTTAAGTCACTGATGATTTTAGCGCTCAAAAGAATAGCCGGGTTGTTGGATTTATCGTTTACGCCTTGTATTATAAAATCGATCAAATCGTCTTCGTGTATGCTAGCCTGAGCTGCTATTTCCTGCATTGCGAAGATATACCGCTTCACACTCTCTTCCGCCTTTAGTTTACGGTTTCTGAGTAACCTGATCACCTCTGTTGCCTAACTGGTCGGCCAAATTCATGAATTAGTTCAGCTTTCAGTTGGTCGTACGTACGAGTCATGATGGTTCGGCAAAAAGTTTGGCAGTCCCTGTCAATAAACGTCGTAAGCTAAAAACTAGATCGCGCTCACTGGCGGTTTGCATGTCAAAAATTTCTTCCATATCGGCGATCCATTTGTGGTCTGGTTACCACTGAAAGGCTCAATTATAGCTTCGAGAGCATGGAAATCAAATTTTGGAGGACCATGCATTACATCAGCAAGCTGCTGCAGCTCTAATTTTTTGCGAAGAATTTCAATTTGTAGTTGCAAGTTCGCCAACTCTGCCTGTTCGCATGTAGTACCAGCAATATTGTTTGCAGTTGAGGCTATACAATTTGAGAGGATGGCGTCTGCTGGATATATAGCGTCGGTCGTAGCAGCGCAGGTGGTGTCGAATAAGGCTTCGGGTGGATTTTTTCCGGCGATGGCGACATTGATGGTATCGAAGGCGGATGCAGCGGTGGCGGTGACAGCGGTGGTGGCAGCGGTGGTGACGGCGGTGGTGACAGCGGTGGTGACGGCGGTGGTGACGGCGGTGGTGACGGCGGCTGCGGCGGTGGTAGTGTCAAATGGCTCCAATTTATCGGCGGAATTTAAAGCGGTGCCGGACAGAATCACTGCATTCTGGACATTTCCAGTATGCGTATCACGCTTGCCTACCCGTTCCACGGTGACGAACCGAAATTTATCAATTTCTGCGTCTGGCGAGTAAAAGGTAGGTTTTCCGTTTTCCATCGCGATTACAAAACTTTTTAGAATGCCCGAAATCCCACTTCTGAAGGATTTTAGTACACAGCGGAAGGATTTCAGTAAGCAGCGGATTCAATAATTAACAATCGATCTTTTCTCGTTGCCGTCTAGAACCAAAAAGAGACCGGAAATCCCCCGCTTGACAGCTCGACCTTTTTATCATCAGCTGTCTTCCACTTAACCTAAGGGCCCTGTTACACAAGTGCTTAACAGGGTTTACACTATCAACTTATGCATATAGCTATGTACATATCACTACACTTGAATTAAATATTTATTAGCATTTATATTAAAATAAGTTTTAATATCGTAAATAATAATAATAACAATAAGTATCCGAATTAATAACATTAAAATAGTCATAAGTTCACAATAATGAATACACAAGAAAGAATAAACTTAGAACAACAACAAACAAGAATTGAACCAGAAAATTATAAAAACAAAGCAAGCCCCGAAAACACACGATAGTAATATATATACATACGATCGGAGAATAAGACATACGCACAAGTAGAGCAGCGGCAATTCTAAAAATAAAATTATGCGACCAGCTTAATATCGCTTTCTTTTTTTCTTTGCACTTTCGCCGCCAGTGATTTAAAAATAGAATCAAGAATTCAGCTCATTCATATTTTTTTTCGTCGCGCACACGCTGCATATGATTCCTACTATGTTTTCAGCAGCATGTGCATTTAACGAATAGTTTGTGAAAGCTAAGTCAGCCTTCTGCCGGTGAGCAAAGACTTGATTCTTGCCTGCCATAACAGAAACTCCTTTTGTTCGACAGCACCAACTATCGCATAACGAGTGGCTCATTTTGGAAAACGAGTTCATCAACTCAAATACATTTAGTAGTAGTAGAAGTAGTTGTTGACGTATCCTAAGCGTATTTTAGGAGTATTTTTGGCGTATTCAGGATTAGCCGAAATCACTCCTTTGGGAGTTACCAGTATTCAGGAGTAACCGGAATCACTCCTTCGGGAGTTACCAGTATTTAGGATTAGCCGGAATCACTCCTTCGGGAGTTACCAGTATTTAGGACTAGCCGGAATCATTCCTTCGGGAATTTGAAGGCTTCGGCCGGAATCATTCCTTCGGGAATTTGAAGGCTTCGGCCGGAATCATTCCTTCGGGAATTTCGGAGCTTTCACCAGTATAGTAAGCGGCCTCTGCCGCGGGGCATTCGGCCCCTCCGTCACCTGTATACCCGAAACCTTTGTAAGCGGCCCTCTGCCGCAGAGTACTCAGCTCCTCCGATATTTGCATTCACCAGCATTGTAAGCGGCCCTCTGCCGCGGGGCATTCGGCCCCTCCGTCACCTCTATACCCGAAACCTTTGTAAGCGGCCCTCTGCCGCGGAGCACTCAGCTCCTCCGCTATTTGCATTCACCAGCATTGTAAGCGGCCCTCTGCCGCGGGGCATTCGGCCCCTCCGTCACCTGTATACCCGAAACCTTTGTAAGCGGCCCTCTGCCGCGGAGCACTCGGCCTGACAGACCGACTGTAACCAGTGGCGTAGATATTAAGATTGTAAAATGTTTGTGAATTTGTAACGAACCTTCTTGTCTCTTTATAAGGCTTAGATTAGCTCGCCGGGATTGCAGGGTTCGATTACAAGACAAGATTATTTAGGTTCAATATCTTTATTCACCTTACAAATAGCTTATTCTAATATTTGTGTTTAGTTTGTTTATACAATTGGTAGTTGTACTAGAAATACAATAATATAATATCGTTGGTACCCGTATGCGTTTCGAGGTCACTGAAATCCTGCTGGGTTGTTAATTTCTCACCGCGTTTGTGGGATCACTGGTATTCTGTCGGGCTGTTGATATCTTACCGCGTTTGTGAGATCACTGGTATTCTGCTGGATTGTCGATATCTCGCTGCGTTTATGAGATCACTGATGTTCTGCTGGGTTGCTGATATCTCGCTGCGTTTGTGAGATTTGATGTCTGCACTGACGGAAAGGTCTACAAGCCACCGCGACCGTTCTCTGGTATATCTGGTGAGTTTGCTTACACCAGCCACTGTACTAAAACTTCCCTATTTCTAGTGTTACTCTTGGTTGCCAGGGCACAGGAGTGCGTTCAAGCCACTGCGACTGTGTGCTTCTTACGACAGGAGGGCGTTCAAGCCATTGCGATTGCGTAATTCTGGCGCTTCGATTGTTGCAACAGGAGGACGTTCGAGCCACTGCGACTGTGTGCGTCTAGCGCTTTTAACTCATACAACAGGAGGGCGTTCGAGCCACTGCGACTATGTATTTTCTGTTGTTCTACTTTCGAATTTTATAACTTAAATATAGTACGATACCTTGGCTTTTGGCTGGGTGTTGTTGAGCTGCGCACAGGATTGAAAGACGTGGTTTATTTCCGCTGTGTTCGCCGTACTTCTCTGGGATGCCTGACACTCTGCTCGATTTCAGCCAATAATTTTGCACTTTATCACTTTATTCTGAACCAACCGAATTGAACTTCTCAACTGACTTGCACTGACTGAAATTTTACTTCCTGAACCGTACTGAGTTTACTGAAACGAGATACTGACTGAACTTACTGCAACGAAAGGCAGACTGACCTCCCTGAAACGAAAGGCAGACTGAACTCCGAGTTCTGTTTTGCAGTCAGTTTTATACTCGCTGGAGCCTTTTTCTAGAATGTTCGATTTTAACGGAGTGCGGTATTTCGAACTCCGTAAAGTAGTTTTCGTGCAAAAAAAGTATTTGTTTCAAATAACCACTTTCCCAACGTTAAGGAGTCAGTGAACTTCACTGCCGTCTTCTTACATACATTGGTTTTTTTTTTTTTTTTTGTAATATATAAGCTGCAAAAGTGGGTCACTTTAGATCAGCTGAGAGCTGATCTATGTATTCACTGCACTCTCTGACTCGGGTTGTGCAGTGTACAAATCAGGTTATTAGTACTCAGCGCAATTTGATTGCTTTCTCTCCTCGCTGGAATAACTTGCATATATGCCGCCCTGCCGCTCAGTTGCATTTGCAGGTAACATGCACACCACGTCACTTTTACTTTTCTCCGCATACTTTCTCCTGCCCGTCCGTGCATGTGGGCGTTTCTAAACGATTGTCTTTAGTAGTAGCGTGAACGTGTGTGTGCTTTCTGATGAGAACTGTTCCCATTCTACTTGGGAGCAGTTCCTAGGTCTGTTCGACTGCTTGATATTTTTGTGTGCCAAATTTGCACAGCAAATGCTGGGTCGTCACACTTCCCCTCTACTTCGGGGTGGCGAAAAAAACCGGTACACCGTCGTCATTTTTTTTTTTAAAATCCTTCCTTCATCTTCTTTTCTTCCTTTGTAGTATTTGTTTTATCTCTAAATCTTTTGCAACAGTTTTAACTTCTTCTCATGTGTTATTCCTTGCAGGTCGAAGCCTCGTTATCTATGTATAAGTCCTACATCCTTTCTTCGGGTTTTCATTTTTCTGCACATTTTCCTGCAAATATATTTTATGTGTGTCGTCCTCGCCGTTGTTGTATTTGTTACTGTTATCGTATCGTGTCCATCAAACGTGCCTCGTTATATCGTGTCCTGCAGTTCTCTCGTGGAACTCCTTCTTGTAGATTCTTGGCCACGAGGCCCAACACCTTGTTGGGGTTGTTTTTTCCTTTGTAGTTCGGCTTTTGTTTTGATTCGCGAACTGACAGGGGGGGGGGGGGGGGGCAATTCGTTGTGAAATAATGCCTTCCTTTCTTCCGGTGTGAAGTCGCCAAATTTCAAGTGCTCGCGATCTTGCGAATATGCTCGAGTCGTTTGTTTTTAGTCCGTCGGGTGTGTGGCATTCTGCTTCTTTTTTATGTCTTCGCCACGGGTGTCCACCTGTGGCCTTTTTTAATTCTGTCGCCGCGTTTGCGGATTCTGCCTGTGTTTTGCTTTCGGGTCGCTGTTGAATTCTTCGTTGGCTATGGCTATTCTTGCTGAAGCCGGTTTTCCCTTCCTGTAATCGGGTTCTGGACGACACAGTTTCCTTCTGCAACCGCGTTTGTTTGTTTCTGCCCCTGGGTTGGTTTGACCGTCAGCGTCTGTGGTTGGCGGGCTTCCCGTACCGTGAATCAGACGTACGTTGCCAGAAACTCCCTCAGGAGTACGGATACGAATCCGATTACCTGGTACGGGCCGTCAAATTTCGGAGACAATTTCGCCGCGAAGCTGTCGATTGCTTTTGAGCGGGTGCTGTCGCACGAGTACTGATTGCCCAATTTCTGGTTTCCACAGTCATCGTCGCAAGTTATAGTGGTGCGCCTGATCCTGCGTTGCCTTTTCAAAATTTCTCACCACCAATTTGAGGAATTCTGTTAGATTCCCCCCCCCCCCCAAGCCCCCCTTTCTCCACGGGTTGCATGGGTTCCTGACCGCTGCCTGGTGTTTGCTCGTCGTAGTAGGTTCCCGGAAGTATTGGTTCTCGTCCTTGAGTGAGATATGCCGGGCTGTATCCTGTGGTCTCGGATACGCTGCTATTAATGGCTAGCGTAATTTCTGGGAGCAGCTCGTCCCAGTTCCGATGCTTGTTGTCCGAAAGTTGTGCTATAATCGTTTTGATCGTTCTGTTAATTCTCTCCGTGGGATTCTCCTGTGGTGTGTATGGAGCAGTATACTGTTGCTTAACATCCATGTCCTGGAGGAAACGGCGAAAACTGCGACTCGTAAACTGAGTCCCATTATCCGTTACTAGAATCTTGGGTACTCCGAACCGGGCTAGAATGCGTTCTCGGAACGCCAGCTGCAAGTGTTCTGTTGAGGCTTTTCGTAGGGGTATCATTTCGGTCCATTTAGAAAATTTATCAAAGAATACGAGAAGAGTTGTATTTCCATGTGTAGAACGCGTTAGCGGACCAACAAAATCCGCACAGAGTATCGCCCAAGGTTCTTCTGTCAATTGAGTGAGCATTTTCCCTGCTGCCTTTTGCTGATTCGGCTTGTAACGTTGGCACGATTCACATTGCCGCACGTATCTTCTCGCATCGTGAAACATTCCGGGCCAGTAATATTTACTTTTTAACAGGAATATGTTCTTGCGGACTCCTCCGTGGCCAGCGCACGGATGGTCGTGATTCTCTTTGAGTACTCTGCCTCGCACTGTCCTAGGCACGTATAGTCTCCACGGCGTGCAGTCCTCGTCTCCGAGTCGATTTGGAATATGACGGTATAAATTTCCATTCTCCAAGGTGTAGTCTGGGAACTTCTCCGGATTTCGTTCCACTTCTCTGACCTTTGTTTGTAACCACTTGCAGGGCTGTTCGCGTGTCTCCTCTGGTGCTACTCTGACGACGGTTTCTTGCGGCTGTCGGGACAGTGAATCCGCGATTACATTCAGCTTCCCCTTCCGGCACTGGATGTCAAACGAAAACTGTTGGAGCTCCAAGGCCCATCACGCTATTCTCCCGGATGGACTCTCAATAGAATTTAGCCACTTTAGCGGCAGATGATCTGTGATTACGGTGAACCGGTATCCCTAAAGGTAAGCGCGCATCTTACGAATACCCCACACTATGGCCAGGCATTCTTTTTCTGTTGCCGTGTAATTCCTTTCGGCCTTGTTGAGATGTCGGCTGGCGTATGCGATAAAACGCTCCTGACCTTCCAGTTGTTGTGTGAGCACAGCTCCACGTCCGAAGTCGCTCGCGTCCGTTTGCAGTTGGAATCTCTCGTTGAAATCTGGGCACGCCAGTATTGGTGCCTCCATGAGTTTTTGCTTGAGGGTTTCAAACGCTTCTTGCGTGTTTCTGGCGCTTCGATTGTTGCAACAGGAGGACGTTCGAGCCACTGCGACTGTGTGCTTCTAGTGCTTTTAACTCATACAACAGGAGGGCTTTCGAGCCACTGCGACTGTGTATTCGTTCTCTTGCGAGTATTAACAAGAGGACATTTGAGCCACTGCGACTGTGAATTCGACTCTTTACGAGTATTAACAGGAGGGCATTTTACCCACTGCGACTGTGAATTCGACTCTTTACGAGTATTAACAGGAGGGAATTTGAGTCACTGCGACTGTGAATTCGTTCCCTTGCGAGTAATAACAGGAGGACATTTGAGCCACTGCGACTGTGAATTCGAATCTTCACGAGTATTAACAGGAGGGAATTTGCGCCACTGCGACTTTGAATTCGACTCTTCACGAGTATTAACAGGAGGGCATTTGAGCCACTGCGACTGTGATTTCGTTCCCTTGCGAGTATTAACAGGAGGGCATTTGCGCCACTGCGACTGTGAATTCGACTCTTCACGAGTATTAACAGGAGGGAATTTGCGCCACTGCGACTGTGCATTCGACTCTTTACGAGTATTAACAGGAGGGAATTTGCGCCACTGCGACTGTGAATTCGACTCTTCACGAGTATTAACAGGAGGGAATTTGCGCCACTGCGACTGTGAATTCGACTCTTCACGAGTATTAACATGAGGGCATTTGAGCCACTGCGACTGTGAATTAGACTCTTTACGAGTATTAACAGGAGGGCATTTGAGCCACTGCGACTATGAATTCGACTCTTCACGAGTATTAACAGTAGGGAATTTGCGCCACTGCGACTGTGAATTCGACTCTTTACGAGTATTAACAGGAGGGCATTTGAGCCACTGCGACTGTGATTTCGTTCCCTTGCGAGTATTAACACGAGGGCATTTGCGCCACTGCGACTGTGAATTCGACTCTTCACGAGTATTAACAGGAGGGAATTTGCGCCACTGCGACTGTGAATTCGACTCTTTACGAGTATTAACAGGAGTGCATTTGAGCCACTGCGACTGTGAATTCGTTCTCTTGCGAGTATTAACAGGAGGGCATTTTAGCCACTGCGACTGTGAATTAGACTCTTTACGAGTATTAAAAGGAGGGCATTTGACCCACAGCGACTCTGAATTCGACTCTTTAGGAGTATTAACAGGAGGACAAATGAGCCACTGCGACTGTGAATTCGACTCTTTACGAGTATTAACAGGAGGACATTTGAGCCACTGCGACTGTGAATTCGACTCTTCACGAGTATTAACAGGAGGGAATTTGCGCCACTGCGACTTTGAATTCTACTCTTTACGAGTATTAACAGGACGATATATGAGCCACTGCGACTGTGAATTCGACTCTTTACGAGTATTAACAGGAGGGCATTTGAGTCACTGCGACTGTGATTTCGTTCCCTTGCGAGTATTAACAGGAGGACATTTGAGCCACTGCGACTGTTAATTCGACTCTTTACGGGTATTAACAGGAGGGCATTTGACCCACTGCGACTGTGAATTCGACTCTTTAGGAGTATTAACAGGAGGACATATGAGCCACTGCGACTGTGAATTCGACTCTCTACGAGTATTAACAGGAGGGCATTTGAGCCACTGCGACTGTGATTTCGTTCCCTTGCGAGTATTAACAGGAGGGCATTTGAGCCACTGCGACTGTGAATTCGACTCATTACGAGTATTAGCAGGAGGGCATTTGAGTCACTGCGACTGTGAATTCGTTCCCTTGCGAGTATTAACAGGAGGACATTTGAGCCACTGCGACTGTGAATTCGACTCTTTACGAGTATTAACAGGAGGGCATTTGACCCACTGCGACTGTGAATTCGACTCTTTAGGAGTATTAGCAGGAGGACATTTGAGTCACTGCGACTGTGAATTCGTTCCCTTGCGAGTATTAACAGGAGGACATTTGAGCCACTGCGATTGTGAATTCGACTCTTTACGAGTATTAACAGGAGGGCATTTGCACCACTGCGACTGTGAATTCGTTCCCTTGCGAGTATTAACAGGAGGACATTTGAGCCACTGCGACTGTGAATTCGACTCTTCACGAGTATTAACAGGAGGACATATGAGCCACTGCGACTGTGAATTCGACTCTTTACGAGTATTAACAGGAGGGCATTTGACCCACTGCGACTGTGAATTCGACTCTTTACGAGTATTAACAGGAGGACATTTGACCCACTGCGACTGTGAATTCGACTCTTTAGGAGTATTAACAGGAGGACATATGAGCCACTGCGACTCTGAATTCGACTCTTTACGAGTATTAACAGGAGGGCATTTGAGCCACTGCGACTGTGATTTCGTCCCCTTGCGAGTATTAACAGGAGGGCATTTGAGCCACTGTGACTGTGAATTCGACTCATTACGAGTATTAGCAGGAGGGCATTTGAGTCACTGCGACTGTGAATTCATTCCCTTGCGAGTATTAACAGGAGGACATTTGAGCCACTGCGACTGTGAATTCGACTCTTTACGAGTATTAACAGGAGGGCATTTGACCCACTGCGACTGTGAATTCGACTCTTTAGGAGTATTAACAGGAGGACATTTGAGCCACTGCGACTGTGAATTCGACTCTTTACGAGTATTAACAGGAGGGCGTGTGACCCACTGCGACTGTGAATTCGACTCTTTACGAGTATTAACAGGAGCACATATGAGCCACTGCGACTGTGAATTCGACTCTTTAGGAGTATTAACAAGAGAACATATGAACCACTGCGACTGTGAATTCGACTCTTTATGAGTATTAACAGGAGGGCATTTGAGCCACTGCGACTGTGAATTCGACTCTTTACGAGCATTAACAGGAGGGCATTTGAGTCACTGCGACTGTGAGTTCGTTCCCTTGCGAGTATTAACAGGAGGACATTTGAGCCACTGCGACTGTGAATTCGACTCTTCACGAGTTTTAACAGGAGGGCATTTGAGCCACTGCGACTGTGAATTCGACTCTTCACGAGTATTAACATGAGGGCATTTGAGCCACTGCGACTGTGAATTCGACTTTTCACGAGTATTAACAGGAGGGCATTTGAGTCATTGCGACTGTGAGTTCGTTCCCTTGCGAGTATTAACAGGAGGAGATTTGAGCAACTGCGACTGTGAATTCGACTCTTTACGAGTATTAACAGGAGGGCATTTGAGTCACTGCGACTGTGAGTTCGTTCCCTTGCGAGTATTAACAGGAGGACATTTGAGACACTGCGACTGTGAATTCGACTCTTCACGAGTATTAACAGGAGGGCATTTGAGCCACTGCGATTGTGAATTCGACTCTTTACGAGTATTAACAGGAGGGCATTTGACCCACTGCGACTGTGAATTCGACCCTTTACGAGTATTAACAGGAGCACATATGAGCCACTGCGACTGTGAATTCGACTCTTTAGGAGTATTAACAGGAGGACATATGAACCACTGCGACTGTGAATTCGACTCTTTACGAGTATTAACAGGAGGGCATTTGAGCCACTGCGACTGTGAATTCGACTCTTTACGAGCATTAACAGGAGGGCATTTGAGTCACTGCGACTGTGAGTTCGTTCCCTTGCGAGTATTAACAGGAGGACATTTGAGACACTGCGACTGTGAATTCGACTCTTCACGAGTATTAACAGGAGGGTATTTGAGCCACTGCGACTGTGAATTCGACTCTTCACGAGTATTAACAGGAGGACATTTGAGCCACTGCGACTGTGAATTCGACTCTTCACGAGTATTAACAGGAGGGCATTTCAGCCAGTGCGACTGTCAAATAGACTCTTTACGAGTATTAACAGAAGGAAATTTGAGAAACTGCGACTGTGAATTGGTTCCCTTGAGAGTATTAACAGGAGGACATTTGAGCCACTGCGACTGTGAATTCGACTCTTCACGAGTATTAACAGGAGGGAATTTGAGCCACTGCGACTGTGAATTCTACTCTTCACGAGTATTAACATGAGGGCATTTGAGCCACTGCGACTGTGAATTCGACTCTTTACGAGTATTAACAATAGGGCATTTGACCCACTGCGACTGTGAATTTGTCCCTTTGCGAGTTTTAGCAGGAGGGCATTTGAGCCACTGCGAGTGTGAATTCGACTCTTCATGAGTATTAACAGGAGGACATTTGAGCCACTGCGACTGTGAATTCGACTCTTTACGAGTATTAACAGGAGGGCATTTGAGTCACTGCGACTGTGAGTTCGTTCCCTTGCGAGTATTAACAGGAGGACATTTGAGTCACTGCGACTGTGAATACGACTCTTCACGAGTATTAACATGAGGGCATTTGAGCCACTGCGACTGTGAATTCGACTCTTTACGAGTATTAACAGGAGGGCATTTGACCCACTGCGACTGTGAATTTGTCCCTTTGTGAGTTTTAGCAGGAGGGCATTTGAGCCACTGCGACTGTGAATTCGACTCTTTACGAGTATTAACAGGAGGGCATTTGACCCACTGCGACTGTGAATTCGACTCTTTACGAGTATTAACAGGAGGGCATTTGAGTCACTGCGACTGTGAGTTCGTTCCCTTGCGAGTATTAACAGGAGGACATTTGAGACACTGCGACTGTGAATTCGACTCTTCACGAGTATTAACAGGAGGGCATTTGAGCCACTGCGATTGTGAATTCGACTCTTTACGAGTATTAACAGGAGGACATATGAACCACTGCGACTGTGAATTCGACTCTTTACGAGTATTAACAGGAGGGCATTTGAGCTACTGCGACTGTGATTTCGTTCCCTTGCGAGTATTAACAGGAGGGCATTTGAGCCACTGCGACTGTGAATTCGACTCTTTACGAGTATTAGCAGGAGGGAATTTGAGTCACTGCGACTGTGAATTCGTTCCCTTGCGAGTATTAACAGGAGGACATTTGAGACACTGCGACTGTGAATTCGACTCTTCACGAGTATTAACAGGAGGGCATTTGAGTCACTGCGACTGTGAGTTCGTTCCCTTGCGAGTATTAACAGGAGGACATTTGAGACACTGCGACTGTGAATTCGACTCTTCACGAGTATTAACAGGAGGGCATTTGAGCCACTGCGATTGTGAATTCGACTCTTTACGAGTATTAACAGGAGGACATATGAACCACTGCGACTGTGAATTCGACTCTTTACGAGTATTAACAGGAGGGCATTTGAGCCACTGCGACTGTGAATTCGACTCTTTACGAGCATTAACAGGAGGGCATTTGAGTCACTGCGACTGTGAGTTCGTTCCCTTGCGAGTATTAACAGGAGGACATTTGAGACACTGCGACTGTGAATTCGACTCTTCACGAGTATTAACAGGAGGGCATTTGAGCCACTGCGATTGTGAATTCGACTCTTTACGAGTATTAACAGGAGGACATATGAACCACTGCGACTGTGAATTCGACTCTTCACGAGTATTAACAGGAGGGTATTTGAGCCACTGCGACTGTGAATTCGACTCTTCACGAGTATTAACAGGAGGGCATTTGAGCCACTGCGATTGTGAATTCGACTCTTTACGAGTATTAACAGGAGGACATATGAACCACTGCGACTGTGAATTCGACTCTTTACGAGTATTAACAGGAGGGCATTTGAGCCACTGCGACTGTGAATTCGACTCTTTACGAGCATTAACAGGAGGGCATTTGAGTCACTGCGACTGTGAATTCGTTCCCTTGCGAGTATTAACAGGAGGACATTTGAGACACTGCGACTGTGAATTCGACTCTTCACGAGTATTAACAGGAGGGCATTTGAGTCACTGCGACTGTGAGTTCGTTCCCTTGCGAGTATTAACAGGAGGACATTTGAGACACTGCGACTGTGAATTCGACTCTTCACGAGTATTAACAGGAGGGCATTTGAGCCACTGCGATTGTGAATTCGACTCTTTACGAGTATTAACAGGAGGACATATGAACCACTGCGACTGTGAATTCGACTCTTTACGAGTATTAACAGGAGCACATATGAGCCACTGCGACTGTGAATTCGACTCTTTAGGAGTATTAACAGGAGGACATATGAACCACTGCGACTGTGAATTCGACTCTTTACGAGTATTAACAGGAGGGCATTTGAGCCACTGCGACTGTGAATTCGACTCTTTACGAGCATTAACAGGAGGGCATTTGAGTCACTGCGACTGTGAGTTCGTTCCCTTGCGAGTATTAACAGGAGGACATTTGAGACACTGCGACTGTGAATTCGACTCTTCACGAGTATTAACAGGAGGGTATTTGAGCCACTGCGACTGTGAATTCGACTCTTCACGAGTATTAACATGAGGGTATTTGAGCCACTGCGACTGTGAATTCGACTTTTCACGAGTATTAACAGGAGGGCATTTGAGTCACTGCGACTGTGAGTTCGTTCCCTTGCGAGTATTAACAGGAGGAGATTTGAGCAACTGCGACTGTCAATTCGACTCTTTACGAGTATTAACAGGAGGGCATTTGAGTCACTGCGACTGTGAGTTCGTTCCCTTGCGAGTATTAACAGGAGGACATTTGAGACACTGCGACTGTGAATTCGACTCTTCACGAGTATTAACAGGAGGGCATTTGAGCCAATGCGATTGTGAATTCGACTCTTTACGAGTATTAACAGGAGGGCATTTGACCCACTGCGGCTGTGAATTCGACTCTTTACGAGTATTAACAGGAGCACATATGAGCCACTGCGACTGTGAATTCGACTCTTTAGGAGTATTAACAGGAGGACATATGAACCACTGCGACTGTGAATTCGACTCTTTACGAGTATTAACAGGAGGTCATTTGAGCCACTGCGACTGTGAATTCGACTCTTTACGAGCATTAACAGGAGGGCATTTGAGTCACTGCGACTGTGAGTTCGTTCCCTTGCGAGTATTAACAGGAGGACATTTGAGACACTGCGACTGTGAATTCGACTCTTCACGAGTATTAACAGGAGGGTATTTGAGCCACTGCGACTGTGAATTCGACTCTTCACGAGTATTAACAGGAGGGCATTTGAGTCACTGCGACTGTGAATTCGTTCCCTTGCGAGTATTAACAGGAGGACATTAAAGCCACTGCGATTGTGAATTCGTTCCGTTGAGAGTATTAACAGGAGGACATTTTAGCCACTGCGACTGTGAATTCGACTCTTCACGAGTATTAACAGGAGGGCATTTCAGCCACTGCGACTGTCAAATAGACTCTTTACGAGTATTAACAGAAGGGAATTTGAGAAACTGCGACTGTGAATTGGTTCCCTTGAGAGTATTAACAGGAGGACATTTGAGCCACTGCGACTGTGAATTCGACTCTTCACGAGTATTAACAGGAGGACATTTGAGCCCCTGCGACTGTGAATTCGACTCTTTACGAGTATTAACAGCAGGGCACTTGAGTCACTGCGACTGTGAATTCGTTCCCTTGCGAGTATTAACAGGAGGACATTTGAGTCACTGCGACTGTGAATACGACTCTTTACGAGTATTAACAGGAGGGCATTTGCGCCACTGCGACTGCGAATTCGACTCTTCACGAGTATTAACAGGAGGGCATTTGAGCCACTGCGACTGTGAATTCGACTCTCTACGAGTATTAACAGGAGGGCATTTGAGCCACTGCGACTGTGATTTCGTTCCCTTGCGAGTATTAACAGGAGGGCATTTGAGCCACTGCGACTGTGAATTCGACTCATTACGAGTATTAGCAGGAGGGCATTTGAGTCACTGCGACTGTGATTTCGTTCCCTTGCGAGTATTAACAGGAGGACATCTGAGCCACTGCGACTGTTAATTCGACTCTTTACGGGTATTAACAGGAGGGCATTTGACCCACTGCGACTGTGAATTCGACTCTTTAGGAGTATTAACAGGAGGACATATGAGACACTGCGACTGTGAATTCGACTCTCTACGAGTATTAACAGGAGGGCATTTGAGCCACTGCGACTGTGATTTCGTTCCCTTGCGAGTATTAACAGGAGGGCATTTGAGCCACTGCGACTGTGAATTCGACTCATTACGAGTATTAGCAGGAGGGCATTTGAGTCACTGCGACTGTGAATTCGTTCCCTTGCGAGTATTAACAGGAGGACATTTGAGCCACTGCGACTGTGAATTCGACTCTTTACGAGTATTAACAGGAGGGCATTTGACCCACTGCGACTGTGAATTCGACTCTTTAGGAGTATTAGCAGGAGGACATTTGAGTCACTGCGACTGTGAATTCGTTCCCTTGCGAGTATTAACAGGAGGACATTTGAGCCACTGCGATTGTGAATTCGACTCTTTACGAGTATTAACAGGAGGGCATTTGCACCACTGCGACTGTGAATTCGTTCCCTTGCGAGTATTAACAGGAGGACATTTGAGCCACTGCGACTGTGAATTTGTCCCTTTGCGAGTTTTAGCAGGAGGGCATTTGAGCCACTGCGACTGTGAATTCGACTCTTCATGAGTATTAACAAGAGGACATTTGAGCCACTGCGACTGTGAATTCGACTCTTTACGAGTATTAACAGGAGGGCATTTGAGTCACTGCGACTGTGATTTCGTTCCCTTGCGAGTATTAACAGGAGGACATTTGAGCCACTGCGACTGTTAATTCGACTCTTTACGGGTATTAACAGGAGGGCATTTGACCCACTGCGACTGTGAATTCGACTCTTTAGGAGTATTAACAGGAGGACATATGAGCCACTGCGACTGTGAATTCGACTCTCTACGAGTATTAACAGGAGGGCATTTGAGCCACTGCGACTGTGATTTCGTTCCCTTGCGAGTATTAACAGGAGGGCATTTGAGCCACTGCGACTGTGAATTCGACTCATTACGAGTATTAGCAGGAGGGCATTTGAGTCACTGCGACTGTGAATTCGTTCCCTTGCGAGTATTAACAGGAGGACATTTGAGCCACTGCGACTGTGAATTCGACTCTTTACGAGTATTAACAGGAGGGCATTTGACCCACTGCGACTGTGAATTCGACTCTTTAGGAGTATTAGCAGGAGGACATTTGAGTCACTGCGACTGTGAATTCGTTCCCTTGCGAGTATTAACAGGAGGACATTTGAGCCACTGCGATTGTGAATTCGACTCTTTACGAGTATTAACAGGAGGGCATTTGCACCACTGCGACTGTGAATTCGTTCCCTTGCGAGTATTAACAGGAGGACATTTGAGCCACTGCGACTGTGAATTCGACTCTTCACGAGTATTAACAGGAGGACATATGAGCCACTGCGACTGTGAATTCGACTCTTTACGAGTATTAACAGGAGGGCATTTGACCCACTGCGACTGTGAATTCGACTCTTTACGAGTATTAACAGGAGGACATTTGACCCACTGCGACTGTGAATTCGACTCTTTAGGAGTATTAACAGGAGGACATATGAGCCACTGCGACTCTGAATTCGACTCTTTACGAGTATTAACAGGAGGGCATTTGAGCCACTGCGACTGTGATTTCGTCCCCTTGCGAGTATTAACAGGAGGGCATTTGAGCCACTGTGACTGTGAATTCGACTCATTACGAGTATTAGCAGGAGGGCATTTGAGTCACTGCGACTGTGAATTCATTCCCTTGCGAGTATTAACAGGAGGACATTTGAGCCACTGCGACTGTGAATTCGACTCTTTACGAGTATTAACAGGAGGGCATTTGACCCACTGCGACTGTGAATTCGACTCTTTAGGAGTATTAACAGGAGGACATTTGAGCCACTGCGACTGTGAATTCGACTCTTTACGAGTATTAACAGGAGGGCGTGTGACCCACTGCGACTGTGAATTCGACTCTTTACGAGTATTAACAGGAGCACATATGAGCCACTGCGACTGTGAATTCGACTCTTTAGGAGTATTAACAAGAGGACATATGAACCACTGCGACTGTGAATTCGACTCTTTATGAGTATTAACAGGAGGGCATTTGAGCCACTGCGACTGTGAATTCGACTCTTTACGAGCATTAACAGGAGGGCATTTGAGTCACTGCGACTGTGAGTTCGTTCCCTTGCGAGTATTAACAGGAGGACATTTGAGACACTGCGACTGTGAATTCGACTCTTCACGAGTATTAACAGGAGGGTATTTGAGCCACTGCGACTGTGAATTCGACTCTTCACGAGTTTTAACAGGAGGGCATTTGAGCCACTGCGACTGTGAATTCGACTCTTCACGAGTATTAACATGAGGGCATTTGAGCCACTGCGACTGTGAATTCGACTCTTTACGAGTATTAACAGGAGGGCATTTGAGTCATTGCGACTGTGAGTTCGTTCCCTTGCGAGTATTAACAGGAGGAGATTTGAGCAACTGCGACTGTGAATTCGACTCTTTACGAGTATTAACAGGAGGGCATTTGAGTCACTGCGACTGTGAGTTCGTTCCCTTGCGAGTATTAACAGGAGGACATTTGAGACACTGCGACTGTGAATTCGACTCTTCACGAGTATTAACAGGAGGGCATTTGAGCCACTGCGATTGTGAATTCGACTCTTTACGAGTATTAACAGGAGGGCATTTGACCCACTGCGACTGTGAATTCGACTCTTTACGAGTATTAACAGGAGCACATATGAGCCACTGCGACTGTGAATTCGACTCTTTAGGAGTATTAACAGGAGGACATATGAACCACTGCGACTGTGAATTCGACTCTTTACGAGTATTAACAGGAGGGCATTTGAGCCACTGCGACTGTGAATTCGACTCTTTACGAGCATTAACAGGAGGGCATTTGAGTCACTGCGACTGTGAGTTCGTTCCCTTGCGAGTATTAACAGGAGGACATTTGAGACACTGCGACTGTGAATTCGACTCTTCACGAGTATTAACAGGAGGGTATTTGAGCCACTGCGACTGTGAATTCGACTCTTCACGAGTATTAACAGGAGGATATTTGAGCCACTGCGACTGTGAATTCGACTCTTCACGAGTATTAACAGGAGGGCATTTCAGCCAGTGCGACTGTCAAATAGACTCTTTACGAGTATTAACAGAAGGGAATTTGAGAAACTGCGACTGTGAATTGGTTCCCTTGAGAGTATTAACAGGAGGACATTTGAGCCACTGCGACTGTGAATTCGACTCTTCACGAGTATTAACAGGAGGGAATTTGAGCCACTGCGACTGTGAATTCTACTCTTCACGAGTATTAACATGAGGGCATTTGAGCCACTGCGACTGTGAATTCGACTCTTTACGAGTATTAACAATAGGGCATTTGAACCACTGCGACTGTGAATTTGTCCCTTTGCGAGTTTTAGCAGGAGGGCATTTGAGCCACTGCGAGTGTGAATTCGACTCTTCATGAGTATTAACAGGAGGACATTTGAGCCACTGCGACTGTGAATTCGACTCTTTACGAGTATTAACAGGAGGGCATTTGAGTCACTGCGACTGTGAGTTCGTTCCCTTGCGAGTATTAACAGGAGGACATTTGAGTCACTGCGACTGTGAATACGACTCTTCACGAGTATTAACATGAGGGCATTTGAGCCACTGCGACTGTGAATTCGACTCTTTACGAGTATTAACAGGAGGGCATTTGACCCACTGCGACTGTGAATTTGTCCCTTTGTGAGTTTTAGCAGGAGGGCATTTGAGCCACTGCGACTGTGAATTCGACTCTTTACGAGTATTAACAGGAGGGCATTTGACCCACTGCGACTGTGAATTCGACTCTTTACGAGTATTAACAGGAGGGCATTTGAGTCACTGCGACTGTGAGTTCGTTCCCTTGCGAGTATTAACAGGAGGACATTTGAGACACTGCGACTGTGAATTCGACTCTTCACGAGTATTAACAGGAGGGCATTTGAGCCACTGCGATTGTGAATTCGACTCTTTACGAGTATTAACAGGAGGGCATTTGACCCACTGCGACTGTGAATTCGACTCTTTACGAGTATTAACAGGAGCACATATGAGCCACTGCGACTGTGAATTCGACTCTTTAGGAGTATTAACAGGAGGACATATGAACCACTGCGACTGTGAATTCGACTCTTTACGAGTATTAACAGGAGGGCATTTGAGCCACTGCGACTGTGAATTCGACTCTTTACGAGCATTAACAGGAGGGCATTTGAGTCACTGCGACTGTGAGTTCGTTCCCTTGCGAGTATTAACAGGAGGACATTTGAGACACTGCGACTGTGAATTCGACTCTTCACGAGTATTAACAGGAGGGTATTTGAGCCACTGCGACTGTGAATTCGACTCTTCACGAGTATTAACATGAGGGTATTTGAGCCACTGCGACTGTGAATTCGACTTTTCACGAGTATTAACAGGAGGGCATTTGAGTCACTGCGACTGTGAGTTCGTTCCCTTGCGAGTATTAACAGGAGGAGATTTGAGCAACTGCGACTGTGAATTCGACTCTTTACGAGTATTAACAGGAGGGCATTTGAGTCACTGCGACTGTGAGTTCGTTCCCTTGCGAGTATTAACAGGAGGACATTTGAGACACTGCGACTGTGAATTCGACTCTTCACGAGCATTAACAGGAGGGCATTTGAGCCACTGCGATTGTGAATTCGACTCTTTACGAGTATTAACAGGAGGGCATTTGACCCACTGCGACTGTGAATTCGACTCTTTACGAGTATTAACAGGAGCACATATGAGCCACTGCGACTGTGAATTCGACTCTTTAGGAGTATTAACAGGAGGACATATGAACCACTGCGACTGTGAATTCGACTCTTTACGAGTATTAACAGGAGGGCATTTGAGCCACTGCGACTGTGAATTCGACTCTTTACGAGCATTAACAGGAGGGCATTTGAGTCACTGCGACTGTGAGTTCGTTCCCTTTCGAGTATTAACAGGAGGACATTTGAGACACTGCGACTGTGAATTCGACTCTTCACGAGTATTAACAGGAGGGTATTTGAGCCACTGCGACTGTGAATTCGACTCTTCACGAGTATTAACAGGAGGGCATTTGAGTCACTGCGACTGTGAATTCGTTCCCTTGCGAGTATTAACAGGAGGACATTAAAGCCACTGCGATTGTGAATTCGTTCCGTTGAGAGTATTAACAGGAGGACATTTTAGCCACTGCGACTGTGAATTCGACTCTTCACGAGTATTAACAGGAGGGCATTTCAGCCACTGCGACTGTCAAATAGACTCTTTACGAGTATTAACAGAAGGGAATTTGAGAAACTGCGACTGTGAATTGGTTCCCTTGAGAGTATTAACAGGAGGACATTTGAGCCACTGCGACTGTGAATTCGACTCTTCACGAGTATTAACAGGAGGGAATTTGAGCCACTGCGACTGTGAATTCTACTCTTTACGAGTATTAACTGGAGGGCATTTGAGCCACTGCGACTGTGAATTCGACTCTTCATGAGTATTAACAGGAGGACATTTGAGCCACTGCGACTGTGAATTCGACTCTTTACGAGTATTAACAGCAGGGCACTTGAGTCACTGCGACTGTGAATTCGTTCCCTTGCGAGTATTAACAGGAGGACATTTGAGTCACTGCGACTGTGAATACGACTCTTTACGAGTATTAACAGGAGGGCATTTGCGCCACTGCGACTGCGAATTCGACTCTTCACGAGTATTAACATGAGGGCATTTGAGCCACTGCGACTGTGAATTCGACTCTTTACGAGTATTAACAGGGGGGCATTTGACCCACTGCGACTGTGAATTTGTCCCTTTACGAGTTTTAGCAGGAGGGCATTTGAGCCACTGCGACTGTGAATTCGACTCTTCACGAGTATTAACAGGAGGGAATTTGAGCCACTGCGACTGAGAATTTGTCCCTTTGCGAGTTTTGACAGGAGGGCATTTGAGCTACTGCGACTGTGAATTCGACTCTTTACGAGTATTAACAGGAGGGCATTTGACCCACTGCGACTGTGAATTAGACTCTTTACGAGTATTAACAGGAGGGCATTTGCACCACTGCGACTGTGAATTCGTTCCCTTGCGAGTATTAACAGGAGGACATTTGAGCCACTGCGACTGTGAATTCGACTCTTCACGAGTATTAACAGGAGGACATATGAGCCACTGCGACTGTGAATTCGACTCTTTACGAGTATTAACAGGAGGGCATTTGACCCACTGCGACTGTGAATTCGACTCTTTACGAGTATTAACAGGAGCACATATGAGCCACTGCGACTGTGAATTCGACTCTTTAGGAGTATTAACAGGAGGACATATGAACCACTGCGACTGTGAATTCGACTCTTCACGAGTATTAACAGGAGGGAATTTGCGCCACTGCTTTGAATTCTACTCTTTACGAGTATTAAAAGGACGACATATGAGCCACTGCGACTGTGAATTCGACTCTTTATGAGTATTAACAGGAGGGCATTTGAGCTACTGCGACTGTGATTTCGTTCCCTTGCGAGTATTAACAGGAGGGCATTTGAGCCACTGCGACTGTGAATTCGACTCATTACGAGTATTAGCAGGAGGGCATTTGAGTCACTGCGACTGTGAATTCGTTCCCTTGCGAGTATTAACAGGAGGACATTAAAGCCACTGCGATTGTGAATTCGTTCCGTTGAGAGTATTAACAGGAGGACATTTGAGCCACTGCGACTGTGAATTCGACTCTTCACGAGTATTAACAGGAGGGCATTTGAGCCACTGCGACTGTGAATTCGACTCTTCACGAGTATTAACAGGAGGAAATTTGAGCAACTGCGACTGTGAATTCGACTCTTTACGAGTATTAACAGGAGGGCATTTGAGTCACTGCGACTGTGAGTTCGTTCCCTTGCGAGTATTAACAGGAGGACATTTGAGACACTGCGACTGTGAATTCGACTCTTCACGAGTATTAACAGGAGGGCATTTGAGCCACTGCGACTCTGAATTCGACTCTTTACGAGTATTAACAGGAGGAGATTTGAGCAACTGCGACTGTGAATTCGAATCTTTATGAGTATTAACAGGAGGGCACTTGAGTCGCTGCGACTGTGAATTCGTTCCGTTGAGAGTATTAACAGGAGGACATTTGAGCCACTGCGACTGTGAATTCGACTCTTCACGAGTATTAACAGGAGGGCATTTGAGCCACTGCGACTGTGAATTCGACTCTTCACGAGTATTAACATGAGGGCATTTGAGCCACTGCGACTGTGAATTCGACTCTTTACGAGTATTAACAGGAGGGCATTTGAGTCACTGCGACTGTGAGTTTGTTCCCTTGCGAGTATTAACAGGAGGACATTTAAGACACTGCGACTGTGAATTCGACTCTTCACGAGTATTAACAGGAGGGTATTTGAGCCACTGCGACTGTGAATTCGACTCTTTACGAGTATTAACAGGAGGGCATTTGAGCCACTGCGACTGTGAATTCGACTCTTCACGAGTATTAACATGAACGCATTTGAGCCACTGCGACTGTGAATTCGACTCTTTACGAGTATTAACAGGAGCACATATGAGCCACTGCGACTGTGAATTCGACTCTTTAGGAGTATTAACAGGAGGACATATGAACCACTGCGACTGTGAATTCGACTCTTTACGAGTATTAACAGGAGGGCATTTGAGCCACTGCGACTGTGAATTCGACTCTTTACGAGCATTAACAGGAGGGCATTTGAGTCACTGCGACTGTGAGTTCGTTCCCTTGCGAGTATTAACAGGAGGACATTTGAGACACTGCGACTGTGAATTCGACTCTTCACGAGTATTAACAGGAGGGTATTTGAGCCACTGCGACTGTGAATTCGACTCTTCACGAGTATTAACATGAGGGTATTTGAGCCACTGCGACTGTGAATTCGACTTTTCACGAGTATTAACAGGAGGGCATTTGAGTCACTGCGACTGTGAGTTCGTTCCCTTGCGAGTATTAACAGGAGGAGATTTGAGCAACTGCGACTGTGAATTCGACTCTTTACGAGTATTAACAGGAGGGCATTTGAGTCACTGCGACTGTGAGTTCGTTCCCTTGCGAGTATTAACAGGAGGACATTTGAGACACTGCGACTGTGAATTCGACTCTTCACGAGTATTAACAGGAGGGCATTTGAGCCACTGCGATTGTGAATTCGACTCTTTACGAGTATTAACAGGAGAGCATTTGACCCACTGCGACTGTGAATTCGACTCTTTACGAGTATTAACAGGAGCACATATGAGCCACTGCGACTGTGAATTCGACTCTTTAGGAGTATTAACAGGAGGACATATGAACCACTGCGACTGTGAATTCGACTCTTTACGAGTATTAACAGGAGGGCATTTGAGCCACTGCGACTGTGAATTCGACTCTTTACGAGCATTAACAGGAGGGCATTTGAGTCACTGTGACTGTGAGTTCGTTCCCTTGCGAGTATTAACAGGAGGACATTTGAGACACTGCGACTGTGAATTCGACTCTTCACGAGTATTAACAGGAGGGTATTTGAGCCACTGCGACTGTGAATTCGACTGTTCACGAGTATTAACAGGAGGGCATTTGAGTCACTGCGACTGTGAATTCGTTCCCTTGCGAGTATTAACAGGAGGACATTAAAGCCACTGCGATTGTGAATTCGTTCCGTTGAGAGTATTAACAGGAGGACATTTTAGCCACTGCGACTGTGAATTCGACTCTTCACGAGTATTAACAGGAGGGCATTTCAGCCACTGCGACTGTCAAATAGACTCTTTACGAGTATTAACAGAAGGGAATTTGAGAAACTGCGACTGTGAATTGGTTCCCTTGAGAGTATTAACAGGAGGACATTTGAGCCACTGCGACTGTGAATTCGACTCTTCACGAGTATTAACAGGAGGGAATTTGAGCCACTGCGACTGTGAATTCTACTCTTTACGAGTATTAACAGGAGGGCATTTGAGCCACTGCGACTGTGAATTCGGCTCTTCATGAGTATTAACAGGAGGACATTTGAGCCACTGCGACTGTGAATTCGACTCTTTACGAGTATTAACAGCAGGGCACTTGAGTCACTGCGACTGTGAATTCGTTCCCTTGCGAGTATTAACAGGAGGACATTTGAGTCACTGCGACTGTGAATACGACTCTTTACGAGTATTAACAGGAGGGCATTTGCGCCACTGCGACTGCGAATTCGACTCTTCACGAGTATTAACATGAGGGCATTTGAGCCACTGCGACTGTGAATTCGACTCTTTACGAGTATTAACAGGGGGGCATTTGACCCACTGCGACTGTGAATTTGTCCCTTTACGAGTTTTAGCAGGAGGGCATTTGAGCCACTGCGACTGTGAATTCGACTCTTCACGAGTATTAACAGGAGGGAATTTGAGCCACTGCGACTGAGAATTTGTCCCTTTGCGAGTTTTGACAGGAGGGCATTTGAGCTACTGCGACTGTGAATTCGACTCTTTACGAGTATTAACAGGAGGGCATTTGACCCACTGCGACTGTGAATTCGACTCTTTACGAGTATTAACAGGAGGGCATTTGCACCACTGCGACTGTGAATTCGTTCCCTTGCGAGTATTAACAGGAGGACATTTGAGCCACTGCGACTGTGAATTCGACTCTTCACGAGTATTAACAGGAGGACATATGAGCCACTGCGACTGTGAATTCGACTCTTTACGAGTATTAACAGGAGGGCATTTGACCCACTGCGACTGTGAATTCGACTCTTTACGAGTATTAACAGGAGCACATATGAGCCACTGCGACTGTGAATTCGACTCTTTAGGAGTATTAACAGGAGGACATATGAACCACTGCGACTGTGAATTCGACTCTTTACGAGTATTAACAGGAGGGCATTTGAGTCACTGTGACTGTGAGTTCGTTCCCTTGCGAGTATTAACAGGAGGGCATTTGAGCCACTGCGATTGTGAATTCGACTCTTTACGAGTATTAACAGGAGAGCATTTGACCCACTGCGACTGTGAATTCGACTCTTTACGAGTATTAACAGGAGCACATATGAGCCACTGCGACTGTGAATTCGACTCTTTAGGAGTATTAACAGGAGGACATATGAACCACTGCGACTGTGAATTCGACTCTTTACGAGTATTAACAGGAGGGCATTTGAGCCACTGCGACTGTGAATTCGACTCTTTACGAGCATTAACAGGAGGGCATTTGAGTCACTGTGACTGTGAGTTCGACTCTTTACGAGTATTAACAGGGGGGCATTTGACCCACTGCGACTGTGAATTCGTTCCCTTGCGAGTATTAACAGGAGGACATTTGAGCCACTGCGACTGTGAATTCGACTCTTCACGAGTATTAACAGGAGGACATATGAACCACTGCGACTGTGAATTCGACTCTTTACGAGCATTAACAGGAGGGCATTTGAGTCACTGTGACTGTGAGTTCGACTCTTTACGAGTATTAACAGGGGGGCATTTGACCCACTGCGACTGTGAATTCGTTCCCTTGCGAGTATTAACAGGAGGGAATTTGAGCCACTGCGACTGAGAATTTGTCCCTTTGCGAGTTTTGACAGGAGGGCATTTGAGCTACTGCGACTGTGAATTCGACTCTTTACGAGTATTAACAGGAGGGCATTTGACCCACTGCGACTGTGAATTCGACTCTTTACGAGTATTAACAGGAGGGCATTTGCACCACTGCGACTGTGAATTCGTTCCCTTGCGAGTATTAACAGGAGGACATTTGAGCCACTGCGACTGTGAATTCGACTCTTCACGAGTATTAACAGGAGGACATATGAACCACTGCGACTGTGAATTCGACTCTTCACGAGTATTAACAGGAGGGAATTTGCGCCACTGCTTTGAATTCTACTCTTTACGAGTATTAAAAGGACGACATATGAGCCACTGCGACTGTGAATTCGACTCTTTATGAGTATTAACAGGAGGGCATTTGAGCTACTGCGACTGTGATTTCGTTCCCTTGCGAGTATTAACAGGAGGGCATTTGAGCCACTGCGACTGTGAATTCGACTCATTACGAGTATTAGCAGGAGGGCATTTGAGTCACTGCGACTGTGAATTCGTTCCCTTGCGAGTATTAACAGGAGGACATTAAAGCCACTGCGATTGTGAATTCGTTCCGTTGAGAGTATTAACAGGAGGACATTTGAGCCACTGCGACTGTGAATTCGACTCTTCACGAGTATTAACAGGAGGGCATTTGAGCCACTGCGACTGTGAATTCGACTCTTCACGAGTATTAACAGGAGGAAATTTGAGCAACTGCGACTGTGAATTCGACTCTTTACGAGTATTAACAGGAGGGCATTTGAGTCACTGCGACTGTGAGTTCGTTCCCTTGCGAGTATTAACAGGAGGACATTTGAGACACTGCGACTGTGAATTCGACTCTTCACGAGTATTAACAGGAGGGCATTTGAGCCACTGCGACTGTGAATTCGACTCTTTACGAGTATTAACAGGAGGAGATTTGAGCAACTGCGACTGTGAATTCGAATCTTTATGAGTATTAACAGGAGGGCACTTGAGTCGCTGCGACTGTGAATTCGTTCCGCTGAGAGTATTAACAGGAGGACATTTGAGCCACTGCGACTGTGAATTCGACTCTTCACGAGTATTAACAGGAGGGCATTTGAGCCACTGCGACTGTGAATTCGACTCTTCACGAGTATTAACATGAGGGCATTTGAGCCACTGCGACTGTGAATTCGACTCTTTACGAGTATTAACAGGAGGGCATTTGAGTCACTGCGACTGTGAGTTCGTTCCCTTGCGAGTATTAACAGGAGGAGATTTGAGCAACTGCGACTGTGAATTCGACTCTTTACGAGTATTAACAGGAGGGCATTTGAGTCACTGCGACTGTGAGTTCGTTCCCTTGCGAGTATTAACAGGAGGACATTTGAGACACTGCGACTGTGAATTCGACTCTTCACGAGTATTAACAGGAGGGCATTTGAGCCACTGCGACTGTGAATTCGACTCTTTACGAGTATTAACAGGAGGAGATTTGAGCAACTGCGAAGGGAGAGGGAAGAGAGATGGTACAGACGGTCTTCCGTGAGAACAACATGTCGACTCACCGAACCAGTATGTTAAACTCCCAGGTTCGCTGCGTCGGTCTCAACATGAGCTACCCAACGGACCACCATGTTGAAACCTCGGCAGCGAGAGCGGCTGCAGAGAGGAGGGTGAGAATGTAGAAGGGAGAGGGAGGAGAGAGAGAGGGTACAGAAGGTCTCCCGTGAGAAAAACATGTCGATTCACCGAACCAGTATTTTGAACTCCCAGGTTCGCTGCGTCGGTCTCAACATGAGCGACCCAACGAACCACCATGGTGCAACCTCGGCAAAGAGAGCGGCTGTAGAGAGCAGAAGAGGCCACAGACATGCTCCCGTGAGAAAAACATGTCGATTCACGGAACCAGTATGTTGAACTCCCAGGTTAGCTGCGTCGGTCCCAACATGAGCGATCCAACGGACCACCATGTTGCAACCTCGGTAGCGATAGCGGATGCAGAGAGGAGGGAGAGAGTGTAGAAGGAAAAGGGAGGAGAGAGAGGGTATAGACCGTCTCCCGTGAGAAAAACATGTCGATTCACCGAACCAGTATGTTGTTCTCCCAGGTTCGCTGTGTCAGTCCCAACATAAGCGATCCAAAGGACCACCATGTTGCAAACTCGGCAGCGAGAGCGGATGCAGAGAGGAGGGAGAGTCTGTAGAAGGGAGAGGGAAGAGAAAGGGTACAGACGGTCTCCCGTCAGAACAATATGTCGATTCACAGAACCAGTATGTTGAACTCAGGTTCGCTGCGTCGTTCTCAACATGAGCGACCCAACGGACCACCATGTTGCAACCTCCGCAGCGAGGGCGGATGCAGAGAGGAGGGAGAGTCTGTAGAAGGGAGAGGGAAGAGAAAGGGTACAGACGGTCTCCCGTCAGAACAACATGTCGATTCACAGAACCAGTATGTTGCTCTTCCAGGTTCGCTTCCTCAGTCACAACGTGAGCGATCCAACGGACCACCATGTTGCAACCTCGGCAGCGAGAGTGGTTGCAGAGAGGAGGGAGAGAATGTAGAAGGGAGAGGGAGGAGAGAGAGAGGGTACAGACGGTCTCCCGTGAGGACAACATGTCGATTAACCGAACCAGTAGGTTGAACTCCCAGGTTAGCTGCGTCCGTCCCAACATGAGCGATCCAACGGACCACCATGTTGCAACCTCGGCAGCGAGAGCGGCTGCAGAGAGGAGGGAGAGAATCTAGAAGGGAGAGGGAGGAGAGAGAGGGTTCAGGCGGTCTTCCGTGAGAACAACATGTCGATTCACTTAACCAGTACTTTGAACTCCCAGGTTCGCTGCGTCGATCTCAACATGAGCGACCCAACGGACCACCATGTTGCAACCTCGGCAGCGAGAGCGGCTGCAGAGAGGAGGGAGAGAATGTAGAAGGGAAAGGGTGGAGAGAGGGTACAGACGGTCTCCCGTCAGAACAACATGTCGATTCACAGAACCAGTATGTTGCTCTCCCAGGTTCGCTTCCTAAGTCACAACGTGAGCGATCCAACGGACCACCATGTTGCAACCTCGGCAGCGAGAGTGGTTGCAGAGAGGAGGGAGAGAATGTAGAAGGGAGAGGGAGGAGAGAGAGAGGGTACAGACGGTCTCCCGTGAGGACAACATGTCGATTAGCCGAACCAGTATGTTGAACTCTCAGGTTAGCTGCGTCGGTCCCAACATGAGCGATCCAACGGACCACCATGTTGCAACCTTGGCAGCGATAGCGGATGCAGAGAGGAGGGAGAGAGGGTACAGACCGTCTCCCGTGAGAACAGCATGTCGATTCACCGAACCAGTATGTTGAACTCCCAGGCTCGCTGCGTCGGTCTCAACATGAGCGACCAAACGAACCACCATGGTGCAACCTCGGCAACGAGAGCGGCTGTAGAGAGCTCCCGTGAGAAAAAAATGTCGATTCACCGAACCAGTATGTTGTTCTCCCAGGTTCGCTGCGTCAGTCCCAACATAAGCGATCCAACGGACCACCATGTTGCAACCTCGGCAGCGAGAGCGGTTGCAGAGAAGAGGGAGAGTCTGTAGAAGGGAGAGGGAAGAGAAAGGGTACAGACGGTCTTCCGTCAGATCAACATGTCGATTCACCGAACCAGTATGTTGCTCTCCCAGGTTCGCTTCCTCAGTCACAACGTGAGCGATCCAACGGACCACCATGTTGCAACCTCGGCAGCGAGAGTGGTTGCAGAGAGGAGGGAGAGAATCTAGAAGGGAGAGGGAGGAGAGAGAGGGTACAGACGGTCTCCCGTGAGAACAACATGTCGATTCACAGAACCAGTATGTTGAACTCAGGTTCGCTGCGCCGGTCTCAACATGAGCGACCCAACGGACCACCATGTTGCAACCTCCGCAGCGAGAGCGGATGCAGAGAGGAGGGAGAGTCTGTAGAAGGGAGAGGGAAGAGAAAGGGTACAGACGGTCTCCCGTCAGAACAACATGTCTATTCACAGAACCAGTATGTTGCTCTCCCAGGTTCGCATCCTCAGTCACAACGTGAGCGATCCAACGGACCACCATGTTGCAACCTCGGTAGCGAGAGTGGTTGCAGAGAGGAGGGAGAGAATGTAGAAGGGAGAGCGAGGAGAGAGAGAGAGGGTACAGACGGTCTCCCGTGAGGACAACATGTCGATTAACTGAACCAGTATGTTGAACTCCCAGGTTAGCTGCGTCGGTCCCAACATGAGCGATCCAACGGACCACCATGTTGCAACCTCGGTAGTGATAGCGGATTCAGAGAGGAGGGAGAGAGTGTAGAAGGAAAAGGGGGGAGAGAGAGGGTATAGACCGTCTCCCGTGAGAACAGCATGTTGATTCACCGAACCAGTATGTTGAACTCCCGGGCTCGCTGCGTCGGTCTCAACATGAGCGACCCAACGAACCACCATGGTGCAACCTCGTCAACGAGAGCGGCTGTAGAGAGCAGAAGAGGCCACAGACATGCTCCCGTGAGAAAAACATGTTGATTCACCGAACCAGTATGTTGTTCTCCCAGGTTCGCTGCGTCAGTCCCAACATAAGCGATCCAACGGACCACCATGTTGCAACCTCGGCAGCGAGAGCGGCTGCAGAGAGGAGGGAGAGTCTGTAGAAGGGAGAGGGAAGAGAAAGGGTACAGACGGTCTTCCGTCAGAACAACATGTCGATTCACCGAACCAGTATGTTGCTCTCCCAGGTTCGCTTCCTCAGTCACAACGTGAGCGATCCAACGGACCACCATGTTGCAACCTCGGCAGCGAGAGTGGTTGCAGAGAGGAGGGAGAGAATCTAGAAGGGAGAGGGAGGAGAGAAAGGGTACAGACGGTTTCCCGTCAGAACAACATGTCGATTCACCGAACCAGTATGTTGAACTCCCAGGTTCGTTGCGTCGGTCTCAACATGAGCGATCCAACGGACCACCATGGTGCAACCTCGGCAGCGAGAGTGGCTGCAGAGAGGAGGGAGAGAATCTAGAAGGGAGAGGGAGAAGAGAGAGGGTTCAGACGGTCTTCCGTGAGAACAACATATCGATTCACAGAACCAGTATGTTGCTCTCCCAGGTTCGCTTCCTAAGTCACAACGTGAGCGATCCAACGGACCACCATGTTGCAACCTCGGCAGCGAGAGTGGTTGCAGAGAGGAGGGAGAGTATGTAGAAGGGAAAGGGAGGAGAGAGGGTACAGACGGTCTTCCGTGAGAACAACATATCGATTCACAGAACCAGTATGTTGCTCTCCCAGGTTCGCTTCCTAAGTCACAACGTGAGCGATCCAACGGACCACCATGTTGCAACCTCGGCAGCGAGAGTGGTTGCAGAGAGGAGGGAGAGAATGTAGAAGGGAAAGGGAGGAGAGAGGGTACAGACGGTCTCCCGTGAGAACAACATGTCGATTCACAGAACCAGTATGTTGAACTCAGGTTCGCTGCGTCGGTCTCAATATGAGCGACCCAACGGACCACCATGTTGCAACCTCCGCAGCGAGGGCGGATGCAGAGAGGAGGGAGAGTCTGTAGAAGGGAGAGGGAAGAGAAAGGGTACAGACGGTCTCCCGTCAGAACAACATGTCGATTCACAGAACCAGTATGTTGCTCTTCCAGGTTCGCTTCCTCAGTCACAACGTGAGCGATCCAACGGACCACCATGTTGCAACCTCGGCAGCAAGAGTGGTTGCAGAGAGGAGGGAGAGAATGTAGAAGGGAGAGGGAGGAGAGAGAGAGGGTACAGACGGTCTCCCGTGAGGACAACATGTCGATTAACCGAACCAGTATGTTGAACTCAGGTTCGCTGCGCCGGTCTCAACATGAGCGACCCAACGGACCACCATGTTGCAACCTCCGCAGCGAGAGCGGCTGCAGAGAGGAGGGAGAGAATCTAGAAGGGAGAGGGAGAAGAGAGAGGGTTCAGACGGTCTTCCGTGAGAACAACATATCGATTCACAGAACCAGTATGTTGCTCTCCCAGGTTCGCTTCCTAAGTCACAACGTGAGCGATCCAACGGACCACCATGTTGCAACCTCGGCAGCGAGAGTGGTTGCAGAGAGGAGGGAGAGAATGTAGAAGGGAAAGGGAGGAGAGAGGGTACAGACGGTCTCCCGTCAGAACAACATGTCGATTCACAGAACCAGTATGTTGCTCTCCCAGGTTCGCTTCCTAAGTCACAACGTGAGCGATCCAACGGACCACCATGTTGCAACCTCGGCAGCGAGAGTGGTTGCAGAGAGGAGGGAGAGAATGTAGAAGGGAGAGCGAGGAGAGAGAGGGTACAGACGGTCTCCCGTGAGAACAACATGTCGATTCACAGAACCAGTATGTTGAACTCAGGTTCGCTGCGTCGGTCTCAACATGAGCGACCCAACGGACCACCATATTGCAACCTCCGCAGCGAGAGCGGATGCAGAGAGGAGGGAGAGTCTGTACAAGGGAGAGGGAAGAGAAAGGTTACAGACGGTCTCCCGTCAGAACAACATGTCGATTCACAGAACCAGTATGTTGCTCTCCCAGGTTCGCTTCCTCAGTCACAACGTGAGCGATCCAACGGACCACCATGTTGCAACCTCGGCAGCGAGAGTGGTTGCAGAGAGGAGGGAGAGAATGTAGAAGGGAGAGGAGGAGAGAGAGAGAGAGAGAGGGTACAGACGGTCTCCCGTGAGGACAACATGTCGATTAACCGAACCAGTATGTTGAACTCCCAGGTTAGCTGCGTCGGTCCCAACATGAGCGATCCAACGGACCACCATGTTGCAACCTCGGTAGCGATAGCGGATGCAGAGAGGAGGGAGAGTGTGTAGAAGGAAAAGGGAGGAGAGAGAGGGTATAGACCGTCTCCCGTGAGAACAGCATGTCGAATCACCGAACCAGTATGTTGAACTCCCAGGCTCGCTGCGTCGGTCTCAACATGAGCGACCCAACGAACCACCATGGTGCAACCTCGGCAACGAGAGCGGCTGTAGAGAGCAGAAGAGGCCACAGACATGCTCCCGTGAGAAAAACATGTCGATTCACCGAACCAGTATGTTGTTCTCCCAGGTTCTCTGCGTCAGTCCCAACATAAGCGATCCAACGGACCACCATGTTGCAAACTCGGCAGCGAGAGCGGCTGCAGAGAGGAGGGAGAGTCTGTAGAAGGGAGAGGGAAGAGAGAGGGTACAGACGGTCTTCCGTGAGAACAACATGTCGACTCACCGAACCAGTATGTTAAACTCCCAGGTTCGCTGCGTCGGTCTCAACATGAGCGACCCAACGGACCACCATGTTTAAACCTCGGCAGCGAGAGCGGCTGCAGAGAGGAGGGTGAGAATGTAGAAGGGAGAGGGAGGAGAGAGAGACGGTACAGAAGGTCTCCCGTGAGAAAAACATGTCGATTCACCGAACCAGTATGTTGAACTCCCAGGTTCGCTGCGTCGGTCTCAACATGAGCGACCCAACGGACCACCATGTTGCAACCTCGGCAACGAGAGCGGCTGCAGAGAGGAGGAAGAGTATGTAGAAGGGAGAGGGAAGAGAGAGGGTACAGTGGGTCTCCCGTCAGAACAACATGTCGATTCACCGAACCAGTATGTTGAACTCCCAGGTTCGCTGCGTCGGTCTCAACATGAGCGATCCAACGGACCATCTTGTTGCAACCTCGGCAGCGAGAGCGGCTCCAGAGAGGAGGGAGAGAATGTAGAAGGGAGAGGGAGGAGAGAGAGGGTACAGACGGCGTCCCGTGAGAACAACATGTCGATTCACCGAACCAGTATGTTGAACTCCAAGGTTCGCTGCGTCGGTCTCAACATGAGCGACCCAACGGACCACCATGTTGCAACCTCGGCAGCGAGAGCGGCTGCAGAGAGCAAAGGGAGGCCACCGATATGCTCCCGTGAGAACAACATGTCGATTCACCGAACCAGTATGTTGAGCTCCCAGGTTCGCGGCGTCGGTCCCAACGTGAGCGATTCAACGGACCACCATGTTGCAACCTCGGCAGCGAGAGTGGCTGCAGAGAGGAGGGAGAGAATGTAGAAGGGAGAGGGAGGGGAGAGAGGGTTCAGACGGTCTCCCGTGAGAACAACATGTCGATTCACCGAACCAGTATATTGAACTCCCAGGTTAGCTGCGTCGGTCCGAACATGAGCGATCCAACGGACCACCATGTTGCAACCTCGGCAGCGATAGCGGATGCAGAGACGAGGGAGAGAATGTAGAAGGAAAAGGGAGGAGAGAGAGGGTACAGACCGTCTCCCGAGAGAACAGCATGTCGATTCACCGAACCAGTATGTTTAACTCCCAGGTTCGCTGCGTCGGTTTCAACATGAGCGACCCAACGAACCACCATGTTGCAACCTCGGTAGCGATAGCGGATGCAGAGAGGAGGGAGAGAGTGTAGAAGGAAAAGGGAGGAGAGAGAGGGTACAGACCGTCTCCCGAGAGAACAGCATGTCGATTCACCGAACCAGTATGTTTAACTCCCAGGTTCGCTGCGTCGGTCCCAACATGAGCGATCCAACGGACCACCATGGTGCAACCTCGGACCACCATGGTACAACCTCGGCAGCGAGAGTGGCTGCAGAGAGGAGGGAGAGAATGTAGAAGGGAGAGGGAGGGGAGAGAGGGTTCAGACGGTCTCCCGTGAGGACAACATGTCGATTAACCGAACCAGTATGTTGAACTCCCAGGTTAGCTGCGTCGGTCCCAACATGAGCGATCCAACGGACCACCATGTTGCAACCTCGGTAGCGATAGCGGATGCAGAGAGGAGGGAGAGAGTGTAGAAGGAAAAGGGAGGAGAGAGAGGGTATAGACCGTCTCCCGTGAGAACAGCATGTCGATTCACCGAACCAGTATGTTGAACTCCCAGGTTAGCTGCGTCGGTCCCAACATGAGCGATCCAACGGACCACCATGTTGCAACCTCGGTAGCGATAGCGGATGCAGAGAGGAGGGAGAGAGTGTAGAAGGAAAAGGGAGGAGAGAGAGGGTATAGACCGTCTCCCGTGAGAACAGCATGTCGATTCACCGAACCAGTATGTTGAACTCCCAGGCTCGCTGCGTCGGTCTCAACATGAGCGACCCAACGAACCACCATGGTGCAACCTCGGCAAAGAGAGCGGCTGTAGAGAGCAGAAGAGGCCACAGACATGCTCCCGTGAGAAAAACATGTCGATTCACCGAACCAGTATGTTGTTCTCCCAGGTTCGCTGCGTCAGTCCCAACATAAGCGATCCAACGGACCACCATGTTGCAAACTCGGCAGCGAGAGCGGCTGCAGAGAGGAGGGAGAGTCTGTAGAAGGGAGAGGGAAGAGAAAGGGTACAGACGGTCTCCAGTCAGAACAACATGTCGATTCACCGAAACAGTATGTTGAACTCCCAGGTTCGCTGCGTCGGTCTCAACATGAGCGACCCAATGGACCACCATGTTGAAACCTCGGCAGCGAGAGCGGCTGCAGAGAGGAGGGTGAGAATGTAGAAGGGAGAGGGAAGAGAGAGAGAGGGTACAGAAGGTCTTCCGTGAGAACAACATGTCGACTCACCGAACCAGTATGCTAAACTCCCATGGTCGCTGCGTCGGTCTCAACATGAGCGACCCAACGAACCACCATGTTGAAACCTCGGCAGCGAGAGCGGCTGCAGAGAGGAGGGTGAGAATGTAGAAGGGAGAGGGAGGAGAGAGAGAGGGTACAGAAGGTCTCCCGTGAGAAAAACATGTCGATTCACCGAACCAGTATGTTGAACTCCCAGGTTCGCTGCGTCGGTCTCAACATGAGCGACCCAACGGCCCACCATGTTGCAACCTCGGCAACGAGAGCGGCTGCAGAGAGGAGGAAGAGTATGTAGAAGGGAGGGGAAGAGAAAGGGTACAGACGGTCTCCCGTCAGAACAACATGTCGATTCACCGAACCAGTATGTTGAACTCCCAGGTTCGCTGCGTCGGTCTCAACATGAGCGATCCAACGGACCATCTTGTTGCAACCTCGGCAGCGAGAGCGGCTCCAGAGAGGAGGGAGAGAATGTAGAAGGGAGAGGGAGGAGAGAGAGGGTACAGACGGTGTCCCGTGAGAACAACATGTCGATTCACCGAACCAGTATGTTGAACTCCAAGGTTCGCTGCGTCGGTCTCAACATGAGCGACCCAACGGACCACCATGTTGCAACCTCGGACCACCATGGTGCAACCTCGGCAGCGAGAGTGGCTGTAGAGAGCAAAGGGAGGCCACAGGCATCCTCCCGTGAGAACAACATGTCGATCCACCGAACCAGTATGTTAAACTCCCAGGTTCGCTGCGTCGGTCTCAACATGAGCGATACAACGGACCACCATGTTGCAACCTCGGCAGCGAGAGCGGCTGCAGAGAGGAGGGAGAGAATCTAGAAGGGAGAGCGAGGAGGGAGAGGGTACAGACGGTCTCCCGTGAGAACAACATGTCGATTCACAGAACCAGTATGTTGTTCTCCCAGGTTCGCTGCGTCAGTCCCAACATAAGCGATCCAACGGACCACCATGTTGCAAACTCGGCAGCGAGAGCGGCTGCAGAGAGGAGGGAGAGTCTGTAGAAGGGAGAGGGAAGAGAAAGGGTACAGACGGTCTCCAGTCAGAACAACATGTCGATTCACCGAACCAGTATGTTGAACTCCAAGTTTCGCTGCGTCGGTCTCAACATGAGCGATCCAACGGACCACCATGGTGCAACCTCGGACCACCATGGTGCAACCTCGGCAACGAGACCGGCTGTAGAGAGCAGAGGAGGCCACCGACATGCTCCCGTGAGAACAACATGTCGATTCACCGAACCAGTATGTGGAACTCCCAGGTTCGCTTCGTCGGTCTCAACATGAGCGACCCAACGGACCACCATGTTGCAACCTCGGCAGCGAGAGCGGCTGCAGAGAGGAGGGAGAGAATCTAGAAGGGAGAGGGAGGAGAGAGAGGGTTCAGACGGTCTTCCGTGAGAACAACATGTCGATTCACTTAACCAGTACTTTGAACTCCCAGGTTCGCTGCGTCGGTCTCAACATGAGCGATCCAACGGACCACCATGTTGCAAACTCGGCAGCGAGAGCGGCTGCAGAGAGGAGGGAGAGTCTGTAGAAGGGAGAGGGAAGAGAAAGGGTACAGACGGTCTCCAGTCAGAACAACATGTCGATTCACCGAAACAGTATGTTGAACTCCCAGGTTGCCTGCGTCGGTCTCAACATGAGCGACCCAATGGACCACCATGTTGAAACCTCGGCAGCGAGAGCGGCTGCAGAGAGGAGGGTGAGAATGTAGAAGGGAGAGGGAAGAGAGAGGGTACAGACGGTCTTCCGTGAGAACAACATGTCGACTCACCGAACCAGTATGCTAAACTCCCAGGGTCGCTGCGTCGGTCTCAACATGAGCGATCCAACGGACCACCATGTTGCAACCTCGGCAGCGAGAGCGGCTGCAGAGAGGAGGGAGAGAATCTAGAAGGGAGAGCGAGGAGGGAGAGGGTACAGACGGTCTCCCGTGAGAACAACATGTCGATTCACAGAACCAGTATGTTGTTCTCCCAGGTTCGCTGCGTCAGTCCCAACATAAGCGATCCAACGGACCACCATGTTGCAACCTCGGTAGCGATAGCGGATGCAGAGAGGAGGGAGAGAGTGTAGAAGGAAAAGGGAGGAGAGAGAGGGTATAGACCGTCTCCCGTGAGAACAGCATGTCGATTCACCGAACCAGTATGTTGAACTCCCAGGTTAGCTGCGTCGGTCCCAACATGAGCGATCCAACGGACCACCATGTTGCAACCTCGGTAGCGATAGCGGATGCAGAGAGGAGGGAGAGAGTGTAGAAGGAAAAGGGAGGAGAGAGAGGGTATAGACCGTCTCCCGTGAGAACAGCATGTCGATTCACCGAACCAGTATGTTGAACTCCCAGGCTCGCTGCGTCGGTCTCAACATGAGCGACCCAACGAACCACCATGGTGCAACCTCGGCAAAGAGAGCGGCTGTAGAGAGCAGAAGAGGCCACAGACATGCTCCCGTGAGAAAAACATGTCGATTCACCGAACCAGTATGTTGTTCTCCCAGGTTCGCTGCGTCAGTCCCAACATAAGCGATCCAACGGACCACCATGTTGCAAACTCGGCAGCGAGAGCGGATGCAGAGAGGAGGGAGAGTCTGTAGAAGGGAGAGGGAAGAGAAAGGGTACAGACGGTCTCCCGTCAGAACAACATGTCGATTCACCGAACCAGTATGTTGAACTCCCAGGTTCGCTGCGTCGGTCTCAACATGAGCGATCCAACGGACCACCATGGTGCAACCTCGGCAGCGAGAGTGGCTGTAGAGAGCATAGGGAGGCCATAGGCATCCTCCCGTGAGAACAACATGTCGATCCACCGAACCAGTATGTTAAACTCCCAGGTTCGCTGCGTCGGTCTCAACATGAGCGATCCAACGGACCACCATGTTGCAACCTCGGCAGCGAGAGCGGCTGCAGAGAGGAGGGAGAGAATCTAGAAGGGAGAGCGAGGAGGGAGAGGGTACAGACGGTCTCCCGTGAGAACAACATGTCGATTCACAGAACCAGTATGTTGTTCTCCCAGGTTCGCTGCGTCAGTCCCAACATAAGCGATCCAACGGACCACCATGTTGCAAACTCGGCAGCGAGAGCGGCTGCAGAGAGGAGGGAGAGTCTGTAGAAGGGAGATGGAAGAGAAAGGGTACAGACGGTCTCCAGTCAGAACAACATGTCGATTCACCGAAACAGTATGTTGAACTCCCAGGTTCGCTGCGTCGGTCTCAACATGAGCGACCCAATGGACCACCATGTTGAAACCTCGGCAGCGAGAGCGGCTGCAGAGAGGAGGGTGAGAATGTAGAAGGGAGAGGGAAGAGAGAGGGTACAGACGGTCTTCCGTGAGAACAACATGTCGATTCACCGAACCAGTATGCTAAACTCCCAGGGTCGCTGCGTCGGTCTCAACATGAGCGACCCAACGGACCACCATGTTGAAACCTCGGCAGCGAGAGCGGCTGCAGAGAGGAGGGTGAGAATGTAGAAGGGAAAGGGAGGAGAGAGAGAGGGTACAGAAGGTCTCCCGTGAGAAAAACATGTCGATTCACCGAACCAGTATGTTGAACTCCCAGGTTCGCTGCGTCGGTCTCAACATGAGCGACCCAACGGCCCACCATGTTGCAACCTCGGCAACGAGAGCGGCTGCAGAGAGGAGGAAGAGTATGTAGAAGGGAGAGGGAAGAGAGAGGGTACAGACGGTCTCCCGTCAGAACAACATGTCGATTCACCGAACCAGTATGTTGAACTCCCAGGTTCGCTGCGTCGGTCTCAACATGAGCGATCCAACGGACCATCTTGTTGCAACCTCGGCAGCGAGAGCGGCTCCAGAGAGGAGGGAGAGAATGTAGAAGGGAGAGGGAGGAGAGAGAGGGTACAGACGGTGTCCCGTGAGAACAACATGTCGATTCACCGAACCAGTATGTTGAACTCCACGGTTCGCTGCGTCGGTCTCAACATGAGCGACCCAACGGACCACCATGTTGCAACCTCGGCAGCGAGAGCGGCTGCAGAGAGCAAAGGGAGGCCACCGATATGCTCCCGTGAGAACAACATGTCGATTCACCGAACCAGTATATTGAACTCCCAGGTTAGCTGCGTCGGTCCCAACATGAGCGATCCAACGGACCACCATGTTGCAACCTCGGTAGCGATAGCGGATGCAGAGAGGAGGGTGAGAGTGTAGAAGGAAAAGGGAGGAGAGAGAGGGTATAGACCGTCTCCCGTGAGAACAGCATGTCGATTCACCGAACCAGTATGTTGAACTCCCAGGCTCGCTGCGTCGGTCTCAACATGAGCGACCCAACGAACCACCATGTTGCAACCTCGGCAACGAGACCGGCTGTAGAGAGCAGAGGAGGCCACCGACATGCTCCCGTGAGAACAACATGTCGATTCACCGAACCAGTATGTGGAACTCCCAGGTTCGCTTCGTCGGTCTCAACATGAGCGACCCAACGGACCACCATGTTGCAACCTCGGCAGCGAGAGCGGCTGCAGAGAGGAGGGAGAGAATCTAGAAGGGAGAGGGAGGAGAGAGAGGGTACAGACGGTCTTCCGTGAGAACAACATGTCGATTCACCGAACCAGTATGTTGAACTCCAACTTCAACTGTTGAACTTGAAACCTCGGCAGCGAGAGCGGCTGCAGAGAGGAGGGTGAGAATGTAGAAGGGAGAGGGAAGAGAGAGGGTACAGACGGTCTTCCGTGAGAACAACATGTCGACTCACCGAACCAGTATGCTAAACTCCCAGGGTCGCTGCGTCGGTCTCAACATGAGCGATCCAACGGACCACCATGTTGCAACCTCGGCAGCGAGAGCGGCTGCAGAGAGGAGGGAGAGAATCTAGAAGGGAGAGCGAGGAGGGAGAGGGTACAGACGGTCTCCCGTGAGAACAACATGTCGATTCACAGAACCAGTATGTTGTTCTCCCAGGTTCGCTGCATCAGTCCCAACATAAGCGATCCAACGGACCACCATGTTGCAACCTCGGTAGCGATAGCGGATGCAGAGAGGAGGGAGAGAGTGTAGAAGGAAAAGGGAGGAGAGAGAGGGTATAGACCGTCTCCCGTGAGAACAGCATGTCGATTCACCGAACCAGTATGTTGAACTCCCAGGTTAGCTGCGTCGGTCCCAACATGAGCGATCCAACGGACCACCATGTTGCAACCTCGGTAGCGATAGCGGATGCAGAGAGGAGGGAGAGAGTGTAGAAGGAAAAGGGAGGAGAGAGAGGGTATAGACCGTCTCCCGTGAGAACAGCATGTCGATTCACCGAACCAGTATGTTGAACTCCCAGGCTCGCTGCGTCGGTCTCAACATGAGCGACCCAACGAACCACCATGGTGCAACCTCGGCAAAGAGAGCGGCTGTAGAGAGCAGAAGAGGCCACAGACATGCTCCCGTGAGAAAAACATGTCGATTCACCGAACCAGTATGTTGTTCTCCCAGGTTCGCTGCGTCAGTCCCAACATAAGCGATCCAACGGACCACCATGTTGCAAACTCGGCAGCGAGAGCGGATGCAGAGAGGAGGGAGAGTCTGTAGAAGGGAGAGGGAAGAGAAAGGGTACAGACGGTCTCCCGTCAGAACAACATGTCGATTCACCGAACCAGTATGTTGAACTCCCAGGTTCGCTGCGTCGGTCTCAACATGAGCGATCCAACGGACCACCATGGTGCAACCTCGGCAGCGAGAGTGGCTGTAGAGAGCATAGGGAGGCCATAGGCATCCTCCCGTGAGAACAACATGTCGATCCACCGAACCAGTATGTTAAACTCCCAGGTTCGCTGCGTCGGTCTCAACATGAGCGATCCAACGGACCACCATGTTGCAACCTCGGCAGCGAGAGCGGCTGCAGAGAGGAGGGAGAGAATCTAGAAGGGAGAGCGAGGAGGGAGAGGGTACAGAGGGTCTCCCGTGAGAACAACATGTCGATTCACAGAACCAGTATGTTGTTCTCCCAGGTTCGCTGCGTCAGTCCCAACATAAGCGATCCAACGGACCACCATGTTGCAAACTCGGCATCGAGAGCGGCTGCAGAGAGGAGGGAGAGTCTGTAGAAGGGAGATGGAAGAGAAAGGGTACAGACGGTCTCCAGTCAGAACAACATGTCGATTCACCGAAACAGTATGTTGAACTCCCAGGTTCGCTGCGTCGGTCTCAACATGAGCGACCCAATGGACCACCATGTTGAAACCTCGGCAGCGAGAGCGGCTGCAGAGAGGAGGGTGAGAATGTAGAAGGGAGAGGGAAGAGAGAGGGTACAGACGGTCTTCCGTGAGAACAACATGTCGATTCACCGAACCAGTATGCTAAACTCCCAGGGTCGCTGCGTCGGTCTCAACATGAGCGACCCAACGGACCACCATGTTGAAACCTCGGCAGCGAGAGCGGCTGCAGAGAGGAGGGTGAGAATGTAGAAGGGAAAGGGAGGAGAGAGAGAGGGTACAGAAGGTCTCCCGTGAGAAAAACATGTCGATTCATCGAACCAGTATGTTGAACTCCCAGGTTCGCTGCGTCGGTCTCAACATGAGCGACCCAACGGCCCACCATGTTGCAACCTCGGCAACGAGAGCGGCTGCAGAGAGGAGGAAGAGTATGTAGAAGGGAGAGGGAAGAGAGAGGGTACAGACGGTCTCCCGTCAGAACAACATGTCGATTCACCGAACCAGTATGTTGAACTCCCAGGTTCGCTGCGTCGGTCTCAACATGAGCGATCCAACGGACCATCTTGTTGCAACCTCGGAAGCGAGAGCGGCTCCAGAGAGGAGGGAGAGAATGTAGAAGGGAGAGGGAGGAGAGAGAGGGTACAGACGGTGTCCCGTGAGAACAACATGTCGATTCACCGAACCAGTATGTTGAACTCCACGGTTCGCTGCGTCGGTCTCAACATGAGCGACCCAACGGACCACCATGTTGCAACCTCGGCAGCGAGAGCGGCTGCAGAGAGCAAAGGGAGGCCACCGATATGCTCCCGTGAGAACAACATGTCGATTCACCGAACCAGTATATTGAACTCCCAGGTTAGCTGCGTCGGTCCCAACATGAGCGCTCCAACGGACCACCATGTTGCAACCTCGGCAGCGATAGCGGATGCAGAGACGAGGGAGAGAATGTAGAAGGAAAAGGGAGGAGAGAGAGGGTACAGACCGTCTCCCGAGAGAACAGCATGTCGATTCACCGAACCAGTATGTTTAACTCCCAGGTTCGCTGCGTCGGTTTCAACATGAGCGACCCATCGAACCACCATGGTGCAACCTCGGCAACGAGAGCGGCTGTAGAGAGAAGAAGAGGCCACAGACATGCTCCCGTGAGAACAACATGTCGATTCACCGAACCAGTATGTTGAACTCCCAGGTTCGATGCGTTGATCCCAACATGAGCGATCCAACGGACCACCATGTTGCAACCTCGGCAGCGAGAGTGGCTCCAGAGAGGAGGGTGAGAATGTAGAAGGGAGAGGGAGGAGAGAGAGGGTTCAGACGGTCTCCCGTGAGAACAACATGTCGATTCACAGAACCAGTATGTTGAACTCAGGTTCGCTGCGTCGGTCTCAACATGAGCGGCCCAACGGACCACCATGTTGCAACCTCCGCAGCGAGGGCGGATGCAGAGAGGAGGGAGAGTCTGTGGAAGGGTGAGGGAAGAGAAAGGGTACAGACGGTCTCCCGTCAGAACAACATGTCGATTCACAGAACCAGTATGTTGCTCTTCCAGGTTCGCTTCCTCAGTCACAACGTGAGCGATCCAACGGACCACCATGTTGCAACCTCGGCAGCGAGAGTGGTTGCAGAGAGGAGGGAGAGAATGTAGAAGGGAGAGGGAGGAGAGAGAGAGGGTACAGACGGTCTCCCGTGAGGACAACATGTCGATTAACCGAACGAGTATGTTGAACTCCCAGGTTAGCTGCGTCGGTCCCAACATGAGCGATCCAACGGACCACCATGTTGCAACCTCGGTAGCGATAGCGGATGCAGAGAGGAGGGTGAGAGTGTAGAAGGTAAAGGGAGGAGAGAGAGGGTATAGACCGTCTCCCGTGAGAACAGCATGTCGATTCACCGAACCAGTATGTTGAACTCCCAGGCTCGCTGCGTCGGTCTCAACATGAGCGACCCAACGAACCACCATGTTGCAACCTCGGCAACGAGACCGGCTGTAGAGAGCAGAGGAGGCCACCGACATGCTCCCGTGAGAACAACATGTCGATTCACCGAACCAGTATGTGGAACTCCCAGGTTCGCTTCGTCGGTCTCAACATGAGCGACCCAACGGACCACCATGTTGCAACCTCGGCAGCGAGAGCGGCTGCAGAGAGGAGGGAGAGAATCTAGAAGGGAGAGGGAGGAGAGAGAGGGTACAGACGGTCTTCCGTGAGAACAACATGTCGATTCACCGAACCAGTATGTTGAACTCCAAGTTTCGCTGCGTCGGTCTCAACATGAGCGATCCAACGGACCACCATGGTGCAACCTCGGACCACCATGGTGCAACCTCGGCAGCGAGAGTGGCTGTAGAGAGCAAAGGGAGGCCACAGGCATCCTCCCGTGAGAACAACATGTCGATTCACCGAACCAGTATGTTAAACTCCCAGGTTCGCTGCGTCGGTCTCAACATGAGCGATCCAACGGACCACCATGTTGCAACCTCGGCAGCGAGAGCGGCTGCAGAGAGGAGGGAGAGAATCTAGAAGGGAGAGGGAGGAGAGAGAGGGTTCAGACTGTCTTCCGTGAGAACAACATGTCGATTCACTTAACCAGTACTTTGAACTCCCAGGTTCGCTGCGTCGGTCTCAACATGAGCGACCCAACGGACCACCATGTTGCAACCTCGGCAGCGAGAGCGGCTGCAGAGAGGAGGGAGAGAATCTAGAAGGGAGAGGGAGGAGAGAGAGGGTACAGACGGTCTTCCGTGAGAACAACATGTCGATTCACCGAACCAGTATGTTGAACTCCAAGTTTCGCTGCGTCGGTCTCAACATGAGCGATCCAACGGACCACCATGGTGCAACCTCGGACCACCATGGTGCAACCTCGGCAGCGAGAGTGGCTGTAGAGAGCAAAGGGAGGCCACAGGCATCCTCCCGTGAGAACAACATGTCGATTCACCGAACCAGTATGTTAAACTCCCAGGTTCGCTGCGTCGGTCTCAACATGAGCGATCCAACGGACCACCATGTTGCAACCTCGGCAGCGAGAGCGGCTGCAGAGAGGAGGGAGAGAATCTAGAAGGGAGAGGGAGGAGAGAGAGGGTACAGACGGTCTTCCGTGAGAACAACATGTCGATTCACCGAACCAGTATGTTAAACTCCCAGGTTCGCTGCGTCGGTCTCAACATGAGCGATCCAACGGACCACCATGTTGCAACCTCGGCAGCGAGAGCGGCTGCAGAGAGGAGGGAGAGAATCTAGAAGGGAGAGGGAGGAGAGAGAGGGTTCAGACTGTCTTCCGTGAGAACAACATGTCGATTCACTTAACCAGTACTTTGAACTCCCAGGTTCGCTGCGTCGGTCTCAACATGAGCGACCCAACGGACCACCATGTTGCAACCTCGGCAGCGAGAGCGGCTGCAGAGAGGAGGGAGAGAATCTAGAAGGGAGATGGAGGAGAGAGAGGGTACAGACGGTCTCCCGTGAGAACAACATGACGATTCACGGAACCAGTATGTTGAACTCAGGTTCGCTGCGTCGGTCTCAACATGAGCGACCCAACGGACCACCATGTTGAAACCTCCGCAGCGAGGGCGGATGCAGAGAGGAGGGAGAGTCTGTAGAAGGGAGAGGGAAGAGAAAGGGTACAGACGGTCTCCCGTCAGAACAACATGTCGATTCACAGAACCAGTATGTTGCTCTCCCAGGTTCGCTTCCTCAGTCACAACGTGAGCGATCCAACGAACCACCATGTTGCAACCTCGGCAGCGAGAGTGGTTGCAGAGAGGAGGGAGAGAATGTAGAAGGGAGAGGGAGGAGAGAGAGAGGGTACAGACGGTCTCCCGTGAGGACAACATGTCGATTAACTGAACCAGTATGTTGAACTCCCAGGTTAGCTGCGTCGGTCCCAACATGAGCGATCCAACGGACCACCATGTTGCAACCTCGGTAGCGATAGCGGATGCAGAGATGAGGGAGAGAGTGTAGAAGGAAAAGGGAGGACAGAGAGGGTATAGACCTTCTCCCGTGAGAACAGCATGTCGATTCACCGAACCAGTATGTTGAACTCCCAGGCTCGCTGCGTCGGTCTCATCATGAGCGACCCAACGAACCACCATGGTGTAACCTCGGCAACGAGAGCGGCTGTAGAGAGCAGAAGAGGCCACAGACATGCTCCCGTGAGAAAAACATGTCGATTCACCGAACCAGTATGTTGTTCTCCCAGGTTCGCTGCGTCAGTCCCAACATAAGCGATCCAACGGACCACCATGTTGCAAACTCGGCAGCGAGAGCGGCTGCAGAGAGGAGGGAAAGTCTGTAGAAGGGAGAGGGAAGAGAAAGGGTACAGACGGTCTCCCGTCAGAACAACATGTCGATTCACCGAACCAGTATGTTGAACTCCCAGGTTCGCTGGGTCGGTCTCAACATGAGCAATCCAACGGACCACCATGGTGCAACCTCGGCAGCGAGAGTGGCTCCAGAGAGGAGGGAGAGAATGTAGAAGGGAGAGGGAGGAGAGAGAGGGTACAGACGGTGTCCCGTGAGAACAACATGTCGATTCACCGAACCAGTATGTTGAACTCCACGGTTCGCTGCGTCGGTCTCAACATGAGCGACCCAACGGACCACCATGTTGCAACCTCGGCAGCGAGAGCGGCTGCAGAGAGCAAAGGGAGGCCACCGATATGCTCCCGTGAGAACAACATGTCGATTCACCGAACCAGTATATTGAACTCCCAGGTTAGCTGCGTCGGTCCCAACATGAGCGCTCCAACGGACCACCATGTTGCAACCTCGGCAGCGATAGCGGATGCAGAGACGAGGGAGAGAATGTAGAAGGAAAAGGGAGGAGAGAGAGGGTACAGACCGTCTCCCGAGAGAACAGCATGTCGATTCACCGAACCAGTATGTTTAACTCCCAGGTTCGCTGCGTCGGTTTCAACATGAGCGACCCATCGAACCACCATGGTGCAACCTCGGCAACGAGAGCGGCTGTAGAGAGAAGAAGAGGCCACAGACATGCTCCCGTGAGAACAACATGTCGATTCACCGAACCAGTATGTTGAACTCCCAGGTTCGATGCGTTGATCCCAACATGAGCGATCCAACGGACCACCATGTTGCAACCTCGGCAGCGAGAGCGGCTCCAGAGAGGAGGGTGAGAATGTAGAAGGGAGAGGGAGGAGAGAGAGGGTTCAGACGGTCTCCCGTGAGAACAACATGTCGATTCACAGAACCAGTATGTTGAACTCAGGTTCGCTGCGTCGGTCTCAACATGAGCGGCCCAACGGACCACCATGTTGCAACCTCCGCAGCGAGGGCGGATGCAGAGAGGAGGGAGAGTCTGTGGAAGGGTGAGGGAAGAGAAAGGGTACAGACGGTCTCCCGTCAGAACAACATGTCGATTCACAGAACCAGTATGTTGCTCTTCCAGGTTCGCTTCCTCAGTCACAACGTGAGCGATCCAACGGACCACCATGTTGCAACCTCGGCAGCGAGAGTGGTTGCAGAGAGGAGGGAGAGAATGTAGAAGGGAGAGGGAGGAGAGAGAGAGGGTACAGACGGTCTCCCGTGAGGACAACATGTCGATTAACCGAACGAGTATGTTGAACTCCCAGGTTAGCTGCGTCGGTCCCAACATGAGCGATCCAACGGACCACCATGTTGCAACCTCGGTAGCGATAGCGGATGCAGAGAGGAGGGTGAGAGTGTAGAAGGAAAAGGGAGGAGAGAGAGGGTATAGACCGTCTCCCGTGAGAACAGCATGTCGATTCACCGAACCAGTATGTTGAACTCCCAGGCTCGCTGCGTCGGTCTCAACATGAGCGACCCAACGAACCACCATGTTGCAACCTCGGCAACGAGACCGGCTGTAGAGAGCAGAGGAGGCCACCGACATGCTCCCGTGAGAACAACATGTCGATTCACCGAACCAGTATGTGGAACTCCCAGGTTCGCTTCGTCGGTCTCAACATGAGCGACCCAACGGACCACCATGTTGCAACCTCGGCAGCGAGAGCGGCTGCAGAGAGGAGGGAGAGAATCTAGAAGGGAGAGGGAGGAGAGAGAGGGTACAGACGGTCTTCCGTGAGAACAACATGTCGATTCACCGAACCAGTATGTTGAACTCCAAGTTTCGCTGCGTCGGTCTCAACATGAGCGATCCAACGGACCACCATGGTGCAACCTCGGACCACCATGGTGCAACCTCGGCAGCGAGAGTGGCTGTAGAGAGCAAAGGGAGGCCACAGGCATCCTCCCGTGAGAACAACATGTCGATTCACCGAACCAGTATGTTAAACTCCCAGGTTCGCTGCGTCGGTCTCAACATGAGCGATCCAACGGACCACCATGTTGCAACCTCGGCAGCGAGAGCGGCTGCAGAGAGGAGGGAGAGAATCTAGAAGGGAGAGGGAGGAGAGAGAGGGTTCAGACTGTCTTCCGTGAGAACAACATGTCGATTCACTTAACCAGTACTTTGAACTCCCAGGTTCGCTGCGTCGGTCTCAACATGAGCGACCCAACGGACCACCATGTTGCAACCTCGGCAGCGAGAGCGGCTGCAGAGAGGAGGGAGAGAATCTAGAAGGGAGATGGAGGAGAGAGAGGGTACAGACGGTCTCCCGTGAGAACAACATGACGATTCACAGAACCAGTATGTTGAACTCAGGTTCGCTGCGTCGGTCTCAACATGAGCGACCCAACGGACCACCATGTTGCAACCTCCGCAGCGAGGGCGGATGCAGAGAGGAGGGAGAGTCTGTAGAAGGGAGAGGGAAGAGAAAGGGTACAGACGGTCTCCCGTCAGAACAACATGTCGATTCACAGAACCAGTATGTTGCTCTCCCAGGTTCGCTTCCTCAGTCACAACGTGAGCGATCCAACGAACCACCATGTTGCAACCTCGGCAGCGAGAGTGGTTGCAGAGAGGAGGGAGAGAATGTAGAAGGGAGAGGGAGGAGAGAGAGAGGGTACAGACGGTCTCCCGTGAGGACAACATGTCGATTAACCGAACCAGTATGTTGAACTCCCAGGTTAGCTGCGTCGGTCCCAACATGAGCGATCCAACGGACCACCATGTTGCAACCTCGGTAGCGATAGCGGATGCAGAGATGAGGGAGAGAGTGTAGAAGGAAAAGGGAGGACAGAGAGGGTATAGACCGTCTCCCGTGAGAACAGCATGTCGATTCACCGAACCAGTATGTTGAACTCCCAGGCTCGCTGCGTCGGTCTCATCATGAGCGACCCAACGAACCACCATGGTGTAACCTCGGCAACGAGAGCGGCTGTAGAGAGCAGAAGAGGCCACAGACATGCTCCCGTGAGAAAAACATGTCGATTCACCGAACCAGTATGTTGTTCTCCCAGGTTCGCTGCGTCAGTCCCAACATAAGCGATCCAACGGACCACCATGTTGCAAACTCGGCAGCGAGAGCGGCTGCAGAGAGGAGGGAAAGTCTGTAGAAGGGAGAGGGAAGAGAAAGGGTACAGACGGTCTCCCGTCAGAACAACATGTCGATTCACCGAACCAGTATGTTGAACTCCCAGGTTCGCTGGGTCGGTCTCAACATGAGCAATCCAACGGACCACCATGGTGCAACCTCGGCAGCGAGAGTGGCTGTAGAGAGCATAGAGAGGCCATAGGCATCCTCCCGTGAGAACAACATGTCGATTCACCGAACCAGTATGTTAAACTCCCAGGTTCGCTGCGTCGGTCTCAACATGAGCGATCCAACGGACCACCATGTTGCAACCTCGGCAGCGAGAGCGGCTGCAGAGAGGAGGGAGAGAATCTAGAAGGGAGAGCGAGGAGAGAGAGGGTACAGACGGTCTCCCGTGAGAACAACATGTCGATTCACAGAACCAGTATGTTGTTCTCGCAGGTTCGCTGCGTCAGTCCCAACATAAGCGATCCAACGGACCACCATGTTGCAAACTCGGCAGCGAGAGCGGCTGCAGAGAGGAGGGAGAGTCTGTAGAAGGGAGAGGGAAGAGAAAGGGTACAGACGGTCTCCCGTCAGAACAACATGTCGATTCACCGAAACAGTATGTTGAACACCCAGGTTCGCTGCGTCGGTCTCAACATGAGCGACCAAATGGACCACCATGTTGAAACCTCGGCAGCGAGAGCGGCTGCAGAGAGGAGGGTGAGAATGTAGAAGGGAGAGGGAAGAGAGAGAGTACAGACGGTCTTCCGTGAGAACAACATGTCGACTCACCGAACCAGTATGTTAAACTCCCAGGTTCGCTGCGTCGGTCTCAACATGAGCGACCCAACGGACCACCATGTTGAAACCTCGGCAGCGAGAGCGGCTGCAGAGAGGAGGGTGAGAATGTAGAAGGGAGAGGGAGGAGAGAGAGAGGGTACAGAAGGTCTCCCGTGAGAAAAACATGTCGATTCACCGAACCAGTATGTTGAACTCCCAGGTTCGCTGCGTCGGTCTCAACATGAGCGACCCAACGGACCACCATGTTGCAACCTCGGCAACGAGAGCGGCTGCAGAGAGGAGGAAGAGTATGTAGAAGGGAGAGGGAAGAGAGAGGGTACAGACGGTCTCCCGCCAGAACAACATGTCGATTCACCGAACCAGTATGTTGTACTCCCAGGTTCGCTGCGTCGGTCTCAACATGAGCGATCCAACGGACCATCTTGTTGCAACCTCGGCAGCGAGAGCGGCTTCAGAGAGGAGGGAGAGAATGTAGAAGGGAGAGGGAGGAGAGAGAGGGTACAGACGGTGTCCCGTGAGAACAACATGTCGATTCACCGAACCAGTATGTTGAACTCCAAGGTTCGCTGCGTCGGTCTCAACATGAGCGACCCAACGGACCACCATGTTGCAACCTCGGCAGCGAGAGCGGCTGCAGAGAGCAAAGGGAGGCCACCGATATGCTCCCGTGAGAACAACATGTCGATTCACCGAACCAGTATGTTGAGCTCCCAGGTTCGCGGCGTCGGTCCCAACGTGAGCGGTCCAACGGACCACCATGTTGCAACCTCGGCAGCGAGAGTGGCTGCAGAGAGGAGGGAGAGAATGTAGAAGGGAGAGGGAGGGGAGAGACGGTACAGACGGTCTCCCGTGAGGACAACATGTCGATTCACCGAACCAGTATATTGAACTCCCAGGTTAGCTGCGTCGGTCCCAACATGAGCGACCCAACGGACCACCATGTTGCAACCTCGGCAGCGATAGCGGATGCAGAGACGAGGGAGAGAATGTAGAAGGAAAAGGGAGGAGAGAGAGGGTACAGACCGTCTCCCGAGAGAACAGCATGTCGATTCACCGAACCAGTATGTTTAACTCCCAGGTTCGCTGCGTCGGTTTCAACATGAGCGACCCAACGAACCACCATGGTGCAACCTCGGCAACGAGAGCGGCTGTAGAGAGAAGAAGAGGCCACAGACATGCTCCCGTGAGAACAACATGTCGATTCACCGAACCAGTATGTTGAACTCCCAGGTTCGATGCGTTGATCCCAACATGAGCGATCCAACGGACCACCATGTTGCAACCTCGGCAGCGAGAGCGGCTCCAGAGAGGAAGGAGAGAATGTAGAAGGGAGAGGGAGGAGAGAGAGGGTACAAACGGTGTCCCGTGAGAACAACATGTCGATTCACCGAACCAGTATGTTGAACTCCAAGTTTCGCTGCGTCGGTCTCAACATGAGCGATCAAACGGACCACCATGGTGCAACCTCGGCAGCGAGAGTGGCTGTAGAGAGCAAAGGGAGGCCACAGGCATCCTCTCGTGAGAACAAGATGTCGATTCACCGAACCAGTATGTTAAACTCCCAGGTTCGCTGCGTCGGTCTCAACATGAGCGATCCAACGGACCACCATGTTGCAACCTCGGTAGCGAGAGCGGCTGCAGAGAGGAGGGAGAGAATCTAGAAGGGAGAGGGAGGAGAGAGAGGGTACAGACGGTGTCCCGTGAGAACAACATGTCGATTCACAGAACCAGTATGTTGTTCTCCCAGGTTCGCTGCGTCAGTCCCAACATAAGCGATCCAACGGACCACCATGTTGCAACCTCAGCAGCGAGAGCGGCTGCAGAGAGGAGGGAGAGTCTGTAGAAGGGAGAGGGAAGAGAAGGGGTACATACGGTCTCCCTTCAGAACAACACGTCGATTCACCGAACCAGTATGTTGAACTCCCAGGTTCTCCGCGTTGATCCCAACATGAGCGATCCAACGGACCACCATGTTGCAACCTCGGCAGCGAGAGCGGATGCAGAGAGGAGGGAGAGACTGTAGAAGGGAGAGGGAAGAGAAAGGGTACAGACAGTCTCCCGTCAGAACAACATGTCGATTCACCGAACCAGTATGTTAAACTCCCAGGTTCGCTGCGTCGGTCTCAACATGAGCGACACAACGGACCACCATGTTGCAACCTCGAGAGCGAGAGTGGCTGCAGAGAGGAGGAGGAGAATGTAGAAGTGAGAGGGAAGAGGGAGGGTACTGACGTTCTCCCGTGAGAACAACATGTCGATTCACCGAACCAGTATGTTAAACTCCCAGGTTCGCTTCGTCGGTCTCAACATGAGCGACCCAACGGACCACCATGTTGCAACCTCGGCAGCGAGAGCGGATGCAGAGAGGAGGGAGAGAAAGTAGAAGGGAGAAGGAGGAGAGAGGGTACAGACGGTCTCCCGTCAGAACAACATGTCGATTCGCCGAACCAGTATGTTGAACTCCCATGTTCGCTGCGTTGGTCCCAACATGAGCGATCCAACGGACCACCATGGTGCAACCTTGGCAGCGAGAGCGGCTGTAGAGAGCAAAGGGAGGCCACAGACATGCTTCCGTGAGAACAACATGTCGATTCACCGAACCAGTATGTTGAACTCCCAGGTTCGCTTCGTCGGTCTCAACATGAGCGACCCAACGGACCACCATGTTGCAACCTCGGCAGCGAGAGCAGCTGCAGAGAGGAGGGAGAGAAGTTTTCTCTCGTCTCTAACCACTGCAGAAGCGATCCGATGGACCGCAACAACAGCGGCCAGAGCTAGGACAGCCACCCTTTATCACCAGAACTTACCCGTGTCAGTGTCAACAAACGACTGACTCTTTGTATATTGCATCGCTCCTTTTATACATTCCGAATCCTCTGCCGTTTCGTGTCTCTGCACTCTTACGTCACCACAACGTACATTGTGCCGTCGACTCTTATTCATTATACGTTATGAAATCTATATTATATAATAAGCTCAACTTTAATACGGCAGTTATGTATAACTGTAACATATTTCTCTTATTGCTAAGCCACCACCACATATTATACAAGAAAATAATTATACAAGAAAATAATTTTCATTTATTTAGGAAAAACAAATAAATTAGCAGGAATTTGTGTTAGCATTTTCTGCCTCAAAAATGCGTCATCACAATACTTCAAATGAACGAACAAAACAAAGCAGAATGAGCGACAATTGTTTTGTTTTGTGTATACGGAATAAGGCCGTAAGTGTAGAAAATTAAAGTGCTTTGTTACTAGTGCAAAATTACAATTTGACCAACAGTTGTCCACCAACTTGTTGCTGGGTAATTAAACACAATTACGCATGCGCTTAGTTTTTTAAATTTTCCAGTTTACACTATGTGTATATGGGACTGTATGGAGGGTAGTAATATTTCTTTTATTGCATTTCTTAATGTATTATCAATGTTTTTAAAGTAAAAAACAATAGTACGTTATTACTTAAGCGGATGCATTAGAAGTGAAAATAAATTAGCATATTATTAATAATAAAAAAAAATGAAACTAATTCTTCTTCATCTCTTGTTAGCAATTGTACTTATTTACAAAGGTTTGAATCAAATACATTGCTTGATATATTATTATAAAATAAATTTGTGTATTCTCAAATATTAACACTAGTAGAGATTAAAAACTAATATAAGGAGCTTTAGTTGCTTATTTTGTGTTTGTGTAAGAAAATACTGACAATTAAAATTTTAACATGTTACATAAAGGTATTTCCAGGCAAAATGACACAATACTATAAAAAGCATTCAATTTCTTAATAATATCATGTAATCTTGTGATGTTAGTAATTTCTTTTTTTGATTCCGCTGATCTCGTCGCAAATAGGAGGACGATATTCGTCAAGAGTAATTCTTGAATAAATAATGGATTGAATAGATTTGTTTCACAACGGAATTACCGCTATCAGTTGCGGGAACCAAGCCAAGTAGCCTTCACGAGTGTTGATAACTATCAATTATATTACTACTATTTTATAATTATAATATAACTTATTTATTGTAACTCAGAACACACGTGGTCATCCATCTCTCTTCGATCTTCGCTGTTGTTTCTACGACATTATTATTGTGGTAGGTAGAAGAAATTGTCTTTTTCAATTTGTAAGGTTGCTGTAATTTTTGGTTTTGTAGGTAATGGGCGTGAGTTGAATTTGTAGCTAATGGGCGTGAGACTATACTGAAAATGTTGTTTTACAACCTAATTATTTATTTATTTATTTATTTATTTAGAAAACTATGGTGCACACTAAGATATATGTACATCTTTTATAGTGCAAATGAGTTAGAATAATAAACAAATACCAATATGCAACCAAACCAGACGCAACGAAACCAGCGAATCCAACAACTGCCAAGCAAGCATACGATGCAACGAAACCTGCGAATTCAACACCTGCCAAGCCAACACGAAACCAGCGAAGCCAATGTGTTTGACGCATCGAGCCGTCAACGCCAGCTATTTCGACCGCCACCGAGCCTGTCGAAGCCAACGTGTTTGACGCATCGAGCCGTCAAAGCCAGCTATTTCGACCGCCACCGAGCCAGTCGACGCCAGCACTTCGACCGCCACCGAGCCTGTCGAAGCCAACGTGTTTGACGCATCGAGCCGTCAACGCCAGCTATTTCGACCGCCACCGAGCCAATCGACGCCAGCACTTCGACCGCCACCGAGCCTGTCGAAGCCAACGTGTTTGACGCATCGAGCCGTCAACGCCAGCTATTTCGACCGCCACCGAGCCAGTCGACGCCACCACTTCGACCGCCACCGAGCCTGTCGAAGCCAACATGTTTGACGCATCGAGCCGTCAACGCCAGCTATTTCGACCGCCACCGAGCCAGTCGACGCCAGCACTTCGACCGCCACCGAGCCTGTCGAAGCCAACGTGTTTGACGCATCGAGCCATCAACGCCAGCTATTTCGACCGCCACCGAGCCAGTCGACGCCAGCACTTCGACCGCCACCGAGCCTGTCGAAGCCAACGTGTTTGACGCACCGAGCCGTCAACTATTTCGACCGCCGCCGAGCTTGTCGAACGTATTCGGCCACTGCCGATCCTGTCCAAAGAACCTCCTTCGCAGCGTTGTGAATCCAACGACACCGCGTCGTGAATCCAACGACACCGTAATCAACGCCACAGCGTCGAGAATCCGACGACACCGCAACCCACGCCACATCGGCGTGACCCCAACGCCGTCTCATCCAACGCCACAGCGGCGCCATCGTACTGGACGCGTTGTGAAGCCACACCAGCTACGGAGTCTGCCTTAAAAACTTGACAAGTCGAACATCGTGTAAAAGTATTGGAATAAAGAAATAAATTATAAGGTAAAAGTTTGCGGTCTTTTACTAAAGAACCCTGGATTTGGCTGAGACTATCCCAGCCCAGACAAAACCTGCCTTATAAATGGCGCCCGAACAGGGACCTGATGCCGGGAAGGAGAAACTTACCCTCAACACGGACGTCAGGCCACCAACCAATACTTTGCAGGCAAAGACCACACCAGCTGGGACTAGCATGTCGATGACTAGCCGCAGATACTCACTGACGGAAGTTCACGACCACACCAAGGATCCGGAGAAAATATACGCCGACTCCAGGCCATCAATAACAGTAACCCAACCAGCGAGCATTTCGGGTGGAAGACTCGCTCCCGACTCATTGAAATGGGTTTACAACCTTCGGAAGGACCGGCTCATAGAAGAGATGCAGTGCGTGGGGCTGGAAACAGAAGGGGCAATCGTCGAGCAATTGCGGAGGAGAATGACCACATTCTTGAAGGCTCGCCGGGGGAAAACCTCAACGGAAAACCTGGTCAAGCTCCTGGCAGAGGCAGAAGAACAATGAAGTAATGGAGAGAGCTCTCGTGAGGAAATCAACGAACTGACCCCTGCCCAACTCATGGACATAGTAAGGAAGTGGGGCCTCAAATATGATGGAGGCGACGGCATCATGGAATTCCTGGAACAAGTAGAATACTTCGCCGAATACCATCAGATTCCGCAGAGCCGGATACTTTCGCCGATGCGGAGTATCCTGAAAGGGAAGGCACTGGAATGGTGGGGTATCAAGGAAGAGGATACCAAAGATTGGGCTCATTTTCGGCAAGAGGCCGAACGCTTCTTCACCCCCGCGCGATATCTGACCAGGTTAGAGGACGACATCATGAGGCGTCGTCAGGGACTCAGAGAGAAGGGGAAGGAATTCATCATAGCATTCCTGAACCTCAAGAATAGGCACCCTCGCTACCGGCAGATGGACCTCACCGACAGGATTTATGATGGCCTACGATCGGAATACCGCCTGTTTATTCGCCGGGATGGATTCAACTCTCTTGACCAGTTAATGGAGCTCACAGACGAGTACGACTTCATACGCCTGGAAGAAAGTCGACAAACACGACCACCACCGAATTCAAGACCCCAGAATGCAGCCCATAGGATCCGGGAAGCGGCGAGACAAGGGTTCGCCACACAAGTAAACCCACGCCGAAGGCGGTCAAGTCGCAAGCGCAACAAGCGAAGCAAAACAACCCCGACCAACCGCATTAAAATCCCTGTAAAAATTCAGGGGAATACCGTGGAAGCCCTAGTAGATACTGGAGTGTTGTGGTATCCTTCCGCTGAAGGACACCCACGACATATCAAACTGAAACTTAAATAAGGTGGTGGTATCCTTCCGTTGAAGGATACCCGCGCCAAAACAAACACTGCCTTTTCGAACTTCACTGCGGACACGACGTCCGCTCTTTATTTCATTCCAAATCCGACTCTTTTCTTAATATTCAAACAAATTACTCGGTTGAGCCGGCTAAGTGGGTCAATCGCTGCACTTTGTCCCATTGTGCAATATGCCTTTCTTGCAGAATTGGAATTCTGCTAGAAATAATTGGCTGTTGGGCAAGTGGGAGTTTCGCAATTCAAACTTTGATGCCTCGCTTGCGGAACTTGGATTCCGCAAGCGGACTTGTTATTTTGAAAAAAAATGCACTTGCGCAATTTAAATTCTACTTTGAATTTATTGAACTGTGATCGAGAAGCAACCACAGTTTGGCCTAAAAGTATGCCTTCCGAAAAAATATCTGCAAGCCTCCACGTTAGAAGTATGCAGCATAAGATGACAAAGTACTGTCCTAATATAGAAACTAGAAATGTTAACTAGATTTAACTGCGCTGGTTTAGGGTTTGCAGATATTAATTTTTTCTGTACATAGTTATACAGGTGTCGCTTAAAGCTAAGTCTCTAAAACTGTTTAATTTAACTCTACCTTAAGTTCTACCTTAGTGTATCCGTTGATTGTAGTATTTATAACCCTGTTGCTCATATGGACCGTTGAATGTGTTGTGTTGTCGTGGATGTTGTGTGTTTCGTCATGCAGCTCCTGGACTTGTTTCCATGCACTGTCTACGCTGTACCAACCGCTGTACTTATCGCAGTTGTAGACATTGGTTCCTGGATTATCCTGTTACACTTAGCGAACCAACAGCACCATGAACTCAGACCACGAAAGTATCCCGTCCACCACAACCATCGGTTTGTGCTTTTAACTGCATTCCAATCAGAGAAATTAAACTGCAGCCAACTTCTTTGCTATTTTCATTGCGTCCTTTCCAATTAACTAATTAGATTCGTCAGGTGAGATCAATTCGCCTTCTGTAACGACTGTTTGGACGGAATTTGTGTGCAAAAGTGCAATTGAGCACAATCAAGCTCGGAAGGGATATAGTGTAATATTCGTAGCTGTGGGACTGCAGCCTGGTTCGGCGTTAGAGAAAAGAGATGACTTATTGTCCCGATATAAACTGCATGTGTGGTCTGTTCATTGCCTTTCAGACTCATCTTCCTTCTTCTCAGATTCGAGTTCTACATTCTTGGCGTCATCCAGGAAATTAATTGGTATGCACGGCATTAAAATTTTGGAGTTTTCTGTCGCCGTTGTTGTTGCTGCTTTTATTCCTTAACTTGCTGCGATGTTGTTGTTGCTGACGGTTTTACTCGCTGTCGACGTTGTTGTTGCAATTTTGCAATTTTGGAGCTGGTTTATTGGTGGCCGAACACTGCGATTGTATTGTTGTTGTTGCTCTTGTTGTTTTTGGTGTTGTTGACTTAAGTAATAAATGTTGACTCTTTAATAAATATAAATTACATTTCCTTAACTATTTATATACAAATCTATAAAATGGATCCCATTTATTTCACAATTATTTTAATGATTTTAGCTATTTGGGATTTTCCTACTCAACAAAAACTATTTGAAAGTTAACTTGAAGGGACAAGCATGAATCATTAAACTTATTGCTATTATATATAGTACTTGTAACTAAAATTATTTTATTAACTATTAATTTGTAACAATAAATATCCTTAATAATTCCATATTTTCATTTATATAGTAATTAAATATTTCTTATCAATTTGATTACAATATCATTTTGTTCTTCTTTTACTCATTTTAACATCGTTTTAATAAGCAAATTTTCTTGCTTGCTGAAACGATTTTTTTGTTTGTTTCTCTCTTTTGTTTCTTTTTATATTTTACTTTTTTCGTTATTAAACGTTCGCAATTAAACGCGTCGCAAGCATAATGTGCTTGCGGAGTGCAATGCCCTAAAAATGGCTTGAAACAAATCTTCCTCATGTTTGTTTTTTTTAGGTTTCGGATTTCTTTGCAAGAATAATTTTAACTTCTAAGTGCAATGCCCTGAAGGCGGCTTGAAGCAATTCTTTCCCAGGTTTTTTTTTTATTTCTGGTTTTGAATTTCTTCAGTTTTCAAAAACCTGGGGCGTTGCCATTTTGGAGCAACGAGGTAATTTGTACCCTTTCTTGTAAAAGTGTTGGAATTTGCATTTAAGTAAACAAATTTTGCTTACTGAAACGCACGTAGTTAAAAGTTAGCGGTTAGATTAAATTAGTTGTGTTAGTAAAATTCTACTTTTTTTCATTTTTTTTTGTCTTTTTTTTTTCTTTAACTTTTTTTTATATTTCATTTTTTTTTCTCTTATTTTATTTATTCTACATCTTTCTCTCTTTCTGATTTTTTTTTAAAATCAATTTCTTTGCATTCTGTTTTAATATTAATTCTTATAACATTTTTTAATATGTTTTCGTTTTTGCTTTTTTTTTTGTGTATATTGTGTATATATTTTTTTCTTTCTATTCTTTTCAATATTTAGGGTTAGTTTGTAAGTAAGATTTTCGAATCGTTGGACATTGTTTAATGTCATCTTTGCCAATGTCATCCCCGTTGAAGTGGTGAGGATTGTTTTCTTATCGGACCAATTTCGTATCAACAAGTGGAGTTCGGCTATCCTAAATTAGCTAGAAAACATCTAATACATATAGGGTAAGACGAATAAAATACTCCAAAATGGAACGGGATTACTTTTAACTCGCGTCCAATATGTCTTCCATATTGGTTTGAGTCTTTAAGTAATGTACTGTGTAATATGTATTCACATATTAGCCTGATCTATTTTTCATATTTCCACATTGTTTCGACTAAATTGATATAGCCGAAAAATGCGTTTAGACTCTTAGTGACAAATTCTCATACACGATAATTAATTAACATTATTAACTATATTATTATAGTTTTAATAAAATTTTTTATTATTAACTCTAATATATCTAACTCTAATGGTCTTAAGACCAACAATATTTACAATTTTTATTAATTAAACTCCTTTTTTTTTTTTTTTTGATTTAAATTCTAGTCTTCTACTAATGTTTCTTCTTCGATTTTTCACATGTATCGTCATGTAATTCATATTAGCTTGTTTACTTAACTGCAAGTTGTTAAGATTTGTGAAATCCGATGCGAAATTTTGGTTAAAGGCAAAATTATGTCCGCTTGATTCTAATACGGGTACAAAAATTTTACCCTTTTCCAGATTAACCAGTTTTCCCTTGTATATTACTGGTGGAATTCTCTTCTGGTGCACTACTGTTTGCATGTCACCTGTGTCTACGTTGAGAACTTCATTCACAATATTATCTTTAAGTAAGCTATTGTTGGCGTGTGTATCAACTAGCAGAATGAGTTTTTTACTTCTGGCCTCTTCGCAAGGCAACTCAATAAACACGTCATTTATATTAGATTGTTCCCAGTAAGACACTTCCCCCTTAATCTTCTTATTTTCAATACGCAAGTTACGAACATGAACACTCGCATTCACACCGCGATTTAGCAGCTCAGGTAAAGAAATTCTCTCTTTGGCCACTGTTTTCGTTGTATCTTCCACCTCTCTAGCTTTCTGTAATTTTGCTGAAGTTGGCAACGTATCCACAATCTCTTCAGACGTAGGAATCACTGTTACTACTTCAGTTATTGAGGCTGGTAACGTATCCACAATCGCTTCCGATGTTGGACTTACAGTTACCACTTCATTTATTGAGTTTCGTAACGTATCCACAATCGTTTCCGATGTCGGACTTACAGTCACTCTCTCATTTGATGAAGTTGGTAACGTATCCGCAATCTTTTTAGATGCTGGACTTACTATTACTACCTCATTTGGCCTTAAGTTACTATTTGTGTAGGGTTCCCAGATTACTGGCATGTTCTGGGCCCTTGCCAGTTTCCCTGGCGATTGCTTTGAAGCTTTTCCCCAATTTCTCTTCGCCTCACAATCTCGTATAATATGCCCCGGTCTGTTACACCAGTGGCATGTTATTGGATCCCTTCGTTGAGGTCGATTGTCTCTGGCATTGTGTGAAGGGTTTTCCAACCTCCTTTGAGTGAAATTCTGTTGCGTTGGGCCCCAGCGATTACTATTCTTACTTTCGCTTGCACTATTTGTTTGTTGTTGCTGCGTATATCCCTGTCGTCCCCACTGAGGTGGTCCCCGCGATGAGTTCTTATTCTGCATATTCTGCGCCTGCGGCTTCTCGCACCTCCAGTTTGGCTCATGACCGTAAACCAAGCATTTCTCGCAATAAGGTGTATTTTTCCTTATCAGACATTCATCCCTGGTATGGCCTTTCTTGTTGTAGAAACTGCACATAATCTTAAGTTTGGGGTTATCGCTGCGTTCTGCACTCATGGCACCGCCCCCTTTTCTTGATAAATTCACTCCCATTCGATTACTCGAACGGTATTCATTTGTCGCATTTGGTTGTATTGGGGAACTATTTCTGGGCTGTACACAAGTGGAATCTCCCAGCTCCCATACGGGATTCATACCCGCTATTCGCTTCCCTTGTGTACCTGGCCAACCCCCTTGGCTGAAGTGTGATCTGCTAACAACTTCATACAAATTCAATGCCAGATCTACCAGCTTCTCCAAATTTGCTTCCGAAGAACCTACCAGTCTCATCCTCAGGGTAGGGTCCTGTAATCCTAATGTGAAAGTCCTTGTTCTTGAGGCAGCTACCTCTTCTCGCAGAGCCTGATCCCCTGAACCCTTATAATGGTCCGATATATAGTCCTCGGCCTGCGTTCGTAAATCAATTAGCTTCTCCGCGAATTCCCTGATACCTTCTCTCGGAGATTGAACAGTTATCTGTATCTCCGCCATCACGGTGTCCAGTGATTTCAATGGCAGATACGCTTGTTTTATCGCAGCGTACAGAGCTTCTGTCGTAGTGACTTGCTTCCCTCTCAATAGAGTATACGCACTACCGTGAAGTCTCTGTTTCACGCAAGCAATGAAATCTTGCAATTCTGTATTACTGATGCCACTCTCGGCTAATTCGCACCCTTCTATGAACTTGTAGACCTCCCCTCTCAAGTCGGGTGATCTCGTCCCTGAAAACAGAGGTACGAGCCTACTAACAGATTTAGAAATTGCCTCGATACCCATTTTTTCTTTTATTTGTAAAGCTGAAGGGAAGGAAATAGAGTTGCTCTGTTTTGGACTGTTCACTTGGGCAACAGCTTCCTTATGGTGCAGCGTTTGGTCGTGGGCCAGCTCTTGTTTTAGAAGCCTATTCTCTTCTTTTAGCTCTTGGAGTCTCCGGCATGCCTGTTCCAACGACGACAAGTCCTCCTTACTCCGCTGTCTTGGCGTCCTATCCTCCGCTGACGTAGAAAGTCCTCTATTTTGTAGGCGCTCCCTAAGGTCGTTTCTTTCAGCTTCCAATTCTGCTAACTGGTTCGCCTCTATTTCCCTTTCCGCCAGATGGTTTTCGTATCTGTTTTTTAAATATCCGAATTGTCGTTTCCAATTTTTTATTTCCTCCACGTAGTTCTGGTTCCTATGGTCTACGAAATTTAAGAATTCATCTAGAACGGCATCTGCCTGTTCTACCTTTGAATTACTGCTGCCCCTGTTTAATTTGGCTTTAATTAATTCTAAGTTTTCCTTATTATTTATTGTTAAATTAAAATTTAACCATATCTTATCTATAAATCTTTCTATTTGTCCTAACAAATCATTATATTCCCTATTTAATATCAAAAATTTTTCTTCCCATTCACTTACTGTTTCCATTAAGCTAATTTAATTAGCTTGGCTGCGATTAAAACTGCAGTAGTCAGCAACTCACTTCCTTGTCACTACTGACCTACTTCAATTAACAAAAATAACAGAACACGCTGAAATAAATTCAAGGCCAGAGTAAGTGGCCGCATTAAAATCGAGCGTCGAATTTCTTTATTCTTACGGTCGTTCACCGTTCGCTCACTACGCGGGAAAAAAAACGTTAACCTTGAAGCAATGATCGCGTTCCAAGGTTTAACCAAGTAAAACACTCGAACTCGTGTTTTAACTTTTATAAATAGATTATTTATTTTTATCTAACGCTAAATACATTTATTTTTGTTCTCTAAATAAAATTACATGTTCTTTTTAAATCATACTAGTTTTAAATGCATACTTCACTGCACGTATTTGATTTAACCACTATTTGTTGTTGTTTTTTCCCTTTTTCAATATCGTTCAGCGGGGCTAACGAAAAGAAAACTACTAACACTTCAGGTTTGCAAAACGCGTAACCTGATACAAAACAAAGTTCATTGCGTTAAACTTTGTTAAAACACGCGCGGTATGTGGGTAAAACATTTAGGAACCAATTTCCACTGAACCCAATGTTCCTCTTCATTAAAATAATTTCCCAAAATTCCAAAATAATTCTGCAAAACGTTGAGAAGAATTATTTTTCCTCCTGGTTAGTTCGAGGTGTAAAAAAAAAATCAACCCTGCATAATATGCCACTGGGTCGGACTCTCCTGCAATTGGTGCTGGATTCAACCAGGACCAATTCCATTCGAGCTTGTGTTGGTGTAACAATCCCCCCAAAGCCAGACTCAGCCTCATGTTAAAGGGTAAAGGAGTTTTGCCCAGGATTGAGTTTTGTTAGTACAAAAAAAAAAAAATTTAATATAAAATTATAACAGATCTTAATAATAATTAATTCATTAAAAATTTTAAAGAAATGGTATTATACGTGCTCGTTATTTTCTGCACTGTATTGTGATTATCACACTTTACATAAAAATTAATAGATTTTCATATTATCTAGGAAATGGAACAGAATACCTCACTCATATTCAACTATTTTCGTGATTATTATTACTAGAAAATATTTTCAATGGTATTATTAAAGTTAATTAAAAAAAAACATATTTACAATTATAATTTAAACAGCAATGTTTATGCCTCATCATGAACGAAATTTCAAAATAAAGTAAAATAAAACACAATTATTTTTACAATCCTGATTCAAACAGCAGTGTTTATGGCTCATCGTGTAGTTGTAAACTACTACCAATTGACATAAACAAGCAAACATAATATTTACTGCTACAAATGCAAAAGCGTATCCTATTGGAACTTATTTTATCTTCCTGAAATACTTTGTCGCGTTTCGAACTTCTTCGAAATTTAGATATTGGCACCTGGTCAGAAAATTGACGTATCAATAAAAATTTGGATGGCTATTTTAAATTTTTGGTTGGTGTTGTGGCAAAATCTCATAGCTTTTTAAAAAAAAAATGTTGTCTGCAGTAGCAAAATTTATCCTCAAGTAATGTTAATTTTAAAATTTGGTGAATGTTTTCATTTAACAAAAAAACAAAGAACTCACCGAAACAAAATTTAAACTTTCCCAAGCTCAGTCTCTCCGCTTCCTTGTTTCTCCGCTTCTTCCTGGCAACAATATTTTACAATTTCCAAACAGCACTCAAATTTTAGTATTCCATTAAATTTTTTTTTACTGCACTAATTTTTTGTTTTCTTTTTAAAATATTTTTCCTTTTTCTTTTATTTATATATTTTATTTATATATCATTTCTATTCAATTTTAATCGTATTTAATTTTCCAGTTTTGAAACTTCACTTTTAAATTCTATTTTATTTGCGAACTTTCGACTTTCCCATCTACACTTTTCACCGACTTTTCACTTTAATTTAAATTTTTAAAACTTCCGCGATCTTCGGTTCCCGGACCGGCTGTGCCAAATATGTTGTGGTATCCTTCCGCTGAAGGACACCCACGACATATCAAACTGAAACTTAAATAAGGTGGTGGTATCCTTCCGTTGAAGGATAACCGCGACAAAACAAACACTGCCTTTTCGAACTTTACTGCGGACACGACGTCCGCTCTTTATTTCATTCCAAATCCGACTCTTTTCTTAATATTCAAACAAATTACTAGCCAGCTCGGTTCAGCCGGCTAAGTGGGTCAATCGCTGCACTTTGTCCCATTGTGCAATATGCCTTTCTTGCAGAATTGGAATTCTGCTAGAAATTATTGGCTGTTGGGCAAGTGGGAGTTTCGCAATTCAAACTTTGATGCCTCGCTTGCGGAACTTGGATTCCGCAAGCGGACTTGTTATTTTGAAAAAAAATGCACTTGCGCAATTTAAATTCTACTTTGAATTTATTGAACTGTGATCGAGAAGCAACCACAGTTTGGCCTAAAAGTATGCCTTCCGAAAAAATAGCTGCAAGCCTCCACGTTGGAAGTATGCAGCATAAGATGACAAAGTACTGTCCTAATAAAGAAACTAGCAATGTTAACTAGATTTAACTGCGCTGGTTTAGGGTGTGCAGATTGACTCACAACAGGAGCCACGTTGTCGTACTTCGGAAACAGGATCTTCTTCTTCTTCCACCTCTCTAGCTTTCTGTAATTTTGCTGAAGTTGGCAACGTATCCACAATCTCTTCAGACGTAGGACTCACTGTTACTACTTCAGTTATTGAGGCTGGTAACGTATCCACAATCGCTTCCGATGTTGGACTTACAGTTACCACTTCATTTATTGAGTTTCGTAACGTATCCACAATCGTTTCCGATGTCGGACTTACAGTCACTCTCTCATTTGATGAAGGTGGTAACGTATCCGCAATCTTTTTAGATGCTGGACTTACTATTACTACCTCATTTGGCCTTAAGTTACTATTTGTGTAGGGTTCCCAGATTACTGACCTGTTCTGGGCCCTTGCCAGTTTCCCTGGCGATTGCTTTGAAGCTTTTCCCCAATTTCTCTTCGCCTTACAATCTCGTATAATATGTCCCGGTCTGTTACACCAGTGGCATGTTATTGGATCCCTTCGTTGAGGTCGATTGTCTCTGGCATTGTGTGAAGGGTTTTCCAACCTCCTTTGAGTGAAATTCTGTTGCGTTGGGCCCCAGCGATTACTATTCTTACTTTCGCTTGCACTATTTGTTTGTTGTTGCTGCGTATATCCCTGTCGTCCCCACTGAGGTGGTCCCCGCGATGAGTTCTTATTCTGCATATTCTGCGCCTGCGGCTTCTCGCACCTCCAGTTTGGCTCATGACCGTAAACCAAGCATTTCTCGCAATAAGGTGCGATTTTTCCTTATCAGACATTCATCCCTGGTATGGCCTTTCTTGTTGTAGAAACTGCACATAATCTTAAGTTTGGGGTTATCGCTGCGTTCTGCACTCATGGCACCGCCCCCTTTTCTTGATAAATTCACTCCCATTCGATTACTCGAACGGTATTCATTTGTCGCATTTGATTGTATTGGGGAACTATTTCTGGGCTGTACACAAGTGGAATCTCCCAGCTCCCATACGGGATTCATACCCGCTATTCGCTTCCCTTGTGTACCTGGCCAACCCCCTTGGCTGAAGTGTGATCTGCTAACAACTTCATACAAATTCAATGCCATATCTACCAGCTTCTCCAAATTTGCTTCCGAAGAACCTACCAGTCTCATCCTCAGGGTAGGGTCCTGTAATCCTAATGTGAAAGTCCTTGTTCTTGAGGCAGCTACCTCTTCTCGCAGAGCCTGATCCCCTGAACCCTTATAATGGTCCGATATATAGTCCTCGGCCTGCGTTCGTAAATCAATTAGCTTCTCCGCGAATTCCCTGATACCTTCTCTCGGAGATTGAACAGTTATCTGTATCTCCGCCATCACGGTGTCCAGTGATTTCAATGGCAGATACGCTTGTTTTATCGCAGCGTACAGAGCTTCTGTCGTAGTGACTTGCTTCCCTCTCAATAGAGTATACGCACTACCGTGAAGCCTCTGTTTCACGCAAGCAATGAAATCTTGCATTTCTGTATTACTGATGCCACTCTTGGCTAATTCGCACCCTTCTATGAACTTGTAGACCTCCCCTCTCAAGTCGGGTGATCTCGTCCCTTGTTGTGTGTCGCATTCACACTATCAAGGCAAGAACATTGGCACTTGTTAATAACTCAGTTAGTGAGTCAAGGTCAAGTTCAGCCTTTAGTGCAAGCCAAGCATTTTGTTTTGGGAAGCTCGAAAGCCAAGCTAGCAACCAGCACTCTGCATGGTAGCAAGTGTGGAAGCTAATTATAAGCTCCGGGCAAAGCTCTGGAAAGCCAAGCTAGCAACCAGCACTCTGCATGGTAGCAAGTGTGGAAGCTAATTATAAACTCCGAGCAAAGCTCTGGAAAGCCAAGATAGTAACCAGCACCGTCTGCATGGTAGCAAGTGTGGAAGCTAATTGCCACCAAATAGCTTTTCTCGAGCTCAAGCCAAGAAGCTTTCCGAATAAATAAAATTACCTAAAATAAAAAGCAAAGAGCAAACGCGGAAGAATTAAATCGTTCCCAATTTAATTCTGCCGACGTTAATATTGGCAAATATTAATATTAAGAATTTAATATTGCAAAATAGTGGAATTGCGACATACCGGTCCACTTTAGACGGCTACGTCGGCGAGCTTAAGTAAAAATGATTTAATGTTCAAAAGTAGAGTTCTGTTTGTGAGCCCACATCGCGTAGACTGCCGCTGCATAGTTGAGAGGAAAAATAAAGAACACTAGAAGGCATTCCGGTCTTTTCTTTGGGAGGATCATCATTTCCAGGAGGTAACCACAACATTTTGGCGCAGCCGGTAGGATAGCACAACATTTTGGCGCAGCCGGATTTTCGAGCCGAGGATCGCTCGAGGGAAATTAAAGGTAAGTGAGTGAAAATTTTGGTGAAAATAAAATATTAAATATATAGTATTCACTCCTATATATGAAATGAAGTGAAAATAAATAAAAGGAGTGCCAGCGTCAAGCCAGGCACCCTTGTCTGTCCAATGGCGTTGCAAGCCGGACGAAACCTTTGCTGAGGTCGACCCTTTCACTATGGGAAGTTGTTTGGAAAGTTTTTAAATAGTTTTAAAAGTTTTAAATAGTTTTAAAGTGAAATTTGAAAGTGAATTGTTGAGGAATGAATTAATTTTTGAGTAAAATTAAAGAAATTCTTAGTATGATAATGGTAGTAATGGGAATAATAAGAATAATAAGTTATTTATAATTTTTCCGAATTAAAAAGATACCTTATTTACGTGCACTCAATGCAGTAACCTCTTTACAAAATTTTGTCGATAATAAAACCCGTAAAGGATAATTTGTTTCTTTAACGGAGTTATGTACGATTTAAGCTTTTCTGAGTTCCACATTGGCATTTTGCCTGTCCAACGCGAAGTGGGGTGTGTAAATGCCCAGTTATAGCGAACTGATTAAAATCGGGAGCTAAAATCTATAATTTTTTAGTCGTTTGCTGAATAAAATTGAGTTCTAAAAATTAAATTTTATTGCAAGCGAGGTTATTGTTTATTTTAAATGGTTTTTGTGGAAAATATAGAAGTGATTATTCGTGGTCAGATACGGAACATATCCAGTACTGAGAAGACTCAATGGAATACGTGCCACAGAGAGTACGGCACAGGCACCGAAGGATATTCCGACGGAAATAAAGAAACAAGGACCAGCAAAATTAACGATAGAGGAATATCGTAAGCGGCAGCTGGAGCAAAGAGAGCGAATGCCAACTGCGACACCGAAAACACCGAAGAAGCGTCGTGGCGGTAAACTAGCGCAGGACAGGAAACGCCTAACATACCTGAGGGCACTGGTACGAGAGACCACTAATCCAGTTCCATGGGAGGCATCACGCAGAGCATGGGAAGAAATAGGGAGCCTAGAAGAACGGCTGGAACAACGTAGATCGGAAGGAAGAGCGCGACAACAGGTGTAAAAACTTCCAGGGGGCAGAAAAATTATACTTTAGGAATGGAGACAGTTGTAATGAGTAATTAATGAAATAAATAAATGCAATAAATAAGTTAAGAATGCGTTTTTTTAATATAGTCGAAAGCTAACTCATAAGAAGCAGACCGCTTATTCATTTTATTAAATGAAATGAAAATAAGTGGATATTTGTTGTAGAATATGAACGTGAAGCGAAACTCAAGAGTGGCGTCGGCGCCTGCTTGAGATCACATTTCAGCCAAAAGTTACTGTGTTTTTTTTATTGTTTTGCTTGTTAGCGCGTCAGAACGGAAGCGTTTGCAAAATTGTAAACGTGGGGTTTTTGTTTTGTGGGTTTTATTTCGTTCGACTCTGAGGAGCAAGTCAAAAATTCGACGCTCGTTTTAATGCAGCCACTGTCGCTGGCCTTGATTTTGTTATTCCGAAAGGGAAATTAGGTCAGTAGTAGCAAACAAGAGGATTGCTGACTGCTGCAGTTTTGCTAACTAGTCAGGTTAAATGCTACTTAATTGAAAATATTAAATGTATGAGAGGAAAAAAAATTAAAAGAGAACGAAAAGCAATGTAATTAATGGCTGAGTCGTTGCAAGAACAAGCATATATAGAATTAGAGAGAACCCATAAGGATCTGAAACGTCAGTTGGGGGAGTTTATATCCAAAATTTGGGCAATTTTAAAAGAGACAGTAGGCAACAAAGAAAACTTAGAATTGATAAAGTCTAGAATAGGGGACCTAAGAGACCTTTCAAGTGTAGAAAGAGCAGACGCGATAGTAGAGGAATTGCTTAAATTCCTACACCAGATAATAGAGAATAAGACAGAAAATTCGAAGGTATGGGAATCGGAATTTAAGGCACTGAAGAATAGGTACGATAATTATTTAGTAGATAAAGTGTTTCAGGAGGATATATTAAGGAACTTAGAGGACGAGAACGTAAAACTAAGGGAATTATTAAAGGAAAAGGGGCTAACCGAAGGAACGTTAAATAAAACACTAGAACAGGGGTTTGCACAGAAATCAAGAGAAGACTGTAGTTCTTTAGAAGAAGCGAACAGAAGAGTCCAAGAATTAAAAGAGGAAAACAGACGGCTGAAACAAGAAATAGAATTAGCTAACGATCAGACACTATACCATAAAGAATCTACCGCTGCTATAGTCAGTCCAAAGGAATATAACTCAGTCTCATTTCCTACGTTTAAGCAATCAGGGGCAAATAAAATCAAGATGGGTATAGCAGAAATCGCGAAGATAACAAGCAGTCTTGTTCCACTGTTTTCAGGGACACAGTCACCAGACTTAAGAGGTGAGGTGTATAAGTTTATACAGGCGTGTGAGTTAGCTACAAGGGAAGCGACTACAGGAAATATACAAGAGTATATAGATTGTATCAAACAAAGATTGTATGGAGACGCTTATGATCTAGTAGGCTCACAACGTTTCAGCAGCGTAGAAGAATTATACCTAGTGTTAAGAAGAGCCTACCTACCAACGATTTCGTTAGACTCAACGTTAACAGAACTACAGAATTGCAGTCAATTGCACAATGAGGACATTCGGCAGTACGCAAGACGCCTAAATACCAAAAAAGCACAGGCGCTACAAGTAATAAAAGATACCTATAATGGACAGGGCGACAGCGCACTTGTATCTATGGTAGAGACGTCAGCAAATAAGGCGTTTAGAACAGGGTTAAAAGATGCAACTTTACGAATTCACATGCTAAGTGTTACAGGGAAAAGTATGGAGGAAATGATAGAAATAGCAGTGAACACGCTCATTGAAATACAAAGAAGTAATTCCCTCCATCAACCAACGGTTACACCCATAATTAATATGAATTCGGTAGAACCCTACACAGGACCGCCTGTACATAATCTAGTGGCTTATAAAAGACTAGAAGAAAGGCAGAACGTTTCGAGAGCACCACAGGAGAAAATAGTTTGTTCATTTTGTAATAAACGTGGGCATACGCGAGAAAAGTGTTTAATTAGGGAAAACACACCGTATTGCCAAAAGTGTTTAAAATATGGACACGAGACAAACTGGAGGTGTAATAACAATGAAAACAACAGAAGTGGGTCGAACAACAAAAATCAAGGGCCTAATAACTGGAACCAGGGGAGTCAACAATGGAACCAACACCAACGAAGTTGGCAACCAAAGCAACCCCAGCAAAATTGGCAACAAAAACAAGTCCAAACGAAATGGAATCAAAAGCAAAATAACCTAGTGAACCCAAATTCGACTACCTTCAAGGGGGCGCAGATGAATCGGAGTCCTGTGAACATGCCAAACGAAACGAAACAAACAATATGTCATTGGTGTAACAGACCAGGACATATGATGGCAGATTGCGAGGCTAGACGAAATTGGAAAAAATTCCAAGGCAATCGCCAGGGAAACTGGCAAGGGCCCAGAACAGGCCAGTAATCTGGGAACCCAATAATGACAGTAATTTGAGGCCAAATGAGGTAATAACGGTAAGTCAGACATCGGAAACGATTGTGGATACATTACCAACTTCACCAAGCGAAACAGTAACTGTAAGTCCGACGTCGGAAACGATTGTGGATACGTTACCAATTTCGTCGAGTGAAGGAGTAACTGTAACTCCGACATCGGAAGCGAATGTCGATACGTTACCAGCCTCAATAACTGAAGCAGTAACCGTACGTCCAACATCGGAAGCGATTGTGGATACGTTACCAACTTCAAAAATGCTGCAACCTAAAAGAGATCAAAACATTAGGTACAATAATAATATAGTAAAAATTATAGCACAAAACGATAAAGTAAATGAGACAGTGAATAAATTAACCAATAAAGCAAAGATGTTAATAAAAATGGGAACAGAGTTATTACTAATTATCTTGCTAATTATACAGTTAGCATGCACATCGATTATAAAAGCAATGTTTTTCAATTTTCAACGATATAAAGCAAGTAGCACTAGTCTTAATATATCAGAATATATTACAGATGTAAAAGCACTTGCAAGTAATATAAAATCAAAAGTATTAACGAAATTTAGAATTTTCATTTCAAATTTACGGAAACAGGACATGAAAACAATATGTTCATGGTTAACGTATAATTTAAATAATGATGATAAAAATACTATAAAGGAAGTATCTAACTGGAATTTAGCCACGTTAAGTGATGTGTTCATTGAAATGCCTTGCGTAGAGGCGAGAAATGGAAAACTCGTTTTACTGGTGGATACGGGAGCGGATACAAGCCTGTTAAAGGAAGTTTCGTTAAAGGAGGGTACAGTTGTAAACCAGGAGGATACAAAGAGTTTAAGCGGAGCATTTGGTGGATGTGTGACCACTGAGGGGTCACTGATAGTGAAGCATAATAAAAATAAAAAGGTTGAGGTAGAAGTGTCTAACCGGGAGCAATCTAATATGAATGACGTGTTTATTGAGTTGCCTTGCGAAAAGGCCAGAAATAAAAAACTCATTCTGCTAGTTGATACAGACGCCGACAATAGCTTACTTAAAGATAATATTTTGAATGAAGTTCTCAACGTAGACACAGGTGACATGCAAGCAGTGGTGCATAAGAAGAGAATTCCACCAGTAATATACCAGGGAAAACTGGTTAATCTGAAAAATGATAAAATTTTTCTACCCGTATTAGAATCAAGCGGACATGATTTCGCCTTTAACCAAAATTTCGCATCGGATTTCACAAATATTAATAACTTGAAGTTAAGAAAACAAGGTAATATGAATTACATGACGATACATGTGAAAAATCGAAGAAGACAAATTCGTAGAAGACTAGAATTTAAATAAAAAAAAAAAAAAAAGGGGCAGCTTAATTAATAAAAAATTGTAAATATTATTGCTCTTAACATAGTAGAGTTAATAATAAAAATTTTATTATAACTATAATAATAAATTTAAAATGTTAATTAAATATCGTGTATCAGAATTTGTCACTAATGGCCAGATTTTCAACCAGCGAACGAGGTGATTCTTCGTGATTCTGCTTTCTTATTTTCGCGATATCGTTACTTTGTGATTTTCAAACAACGAGCAGCTTGTTCGTTAAAAACACAACAACACTTTCCATACTTGTTACGAGTTCTCGTTCGTTACATGGTATTTTCAATCATTATTTCAGCGATATGAACTGTCAAAAGTAACGACTGCTAAAAGGCTGTCGTTACTCCATTCTTTCAGCTAAACTGGCGCAAGTTTTTGTGAATCTGAAATATCTGATAGAAAAATCTGTAATCTGAACGTGTAGCAATGAATTCCAACAAGAAGAGGTTATTTTCTATTTAATGGTGAATTCTAACCAGAATGAAAATTAATTTTAACTTTTTCTTAGAATTACGAACAACGTGCAGTTCAACCTGCTGCTGCGGGAAATGACCAATAACCCCGAATACAAATTTTCCGCTTCATAATTCACAATTTTCAGCACTTGAAACACAACACATCAAAAGTAACAATATGTTCATAAACATAGGGGAAACCAGGGTAAAATAATGAGCGAGTAAGAATGATAAGCAAAAATTAGAAAGCATGCGAAGAAAAGAGAAATTCGAGTGTACCCTTAAAAAATGAAACACATCTTTAAAGTGCCTACGAGAAGCGAACTACTCGCTACGTAAGTGTTTAGAAATCGCATTTTACATTCACGGTGACGAGTAACGATTTCTCGCTTCTTAGTGACAGTGATAATTGAAAATCTGGCCATAAGAGTCTAAACGCATTTTTCAGCTATATCAATTTAGTCGAAACAATGTGGAAATATGAAAAATAGATCCGTCTAATATGTGTATACATATTCAAAGGAACGCATTACATTACACAATACATATTACACAGTACATTACTTAAAGACTCAAACCAATATGTAAGACATATTGGACGCGAGGTAAAAGTAATCCCGTTCCATTTTAGAGTATTTCATTCGTCTTACTCTATATGTGTTAAATATCTAATTTAGGATAGTCGAATTCAACTTTAGTTCATTCGCTGGAAATTGAGCCGAGAAGAAGGCAATCCTCACCAATCCAAAGGATATGACATTGGCAAAGATGGCCTAAAACAATGTCCAATGATTCGAAAACTTACTTACAAACTAACCTTAAATATTGAAAAGAATAGAAAAAAAAAAATATACACAATATACAAAAGAAAAAAAAAGAAAACATTAAAAGATATTTTAAGAATTAATAAAAGAAATTGATTTAAAAAAAAAAAAAGAAAAAATCAGAAAGAGAAAAATATGTAGAATAAGATAAGAGAAAAAAAAAATTAAATATAAAAAAAGGGAGAAGTTTTAAAAAAAAACAAACGACAAGAAAATAAAAAAAAAAAAACAAAATTTTTACTAACACAACTAATTGAAACTAATCACTAACTTTTAACTACCAGCGTTTCAGTAAGCAAAGACCTGCTTACTTAAACGCAAATTACAGCATTTGTACAAAAAGGGTACAAATTACCTAGTTGCTCCAAAACAGCAACATCCCAGGTTTTTGAAAACTGAAGAAATTCAAAACCAGAAAAAGGAAAAAAAAACCTGAGGAAGAATTGTTTCAAGCCACCTTCAGGGCATTGCACTTAGCAGTTAAAATTCTGCTTGCAAAGAAATTCGAAACCTAAAAAAAAAACAAACATGAGGAAGATTTGTTTCAAGCCGTTTTTAGGGCATTGCACTCCGCAAGCACTTTATGCTTGCGACGCGTTTAATTGCGAACGTTTAATAACGAAAAAGTAAAAATTAAAAAGGAAAAGAAGAGAGAAAAAAAAATCGTTTCAGCAAGCAAGAAAATTTGCTTATTAAAACGAAGCTAAAATGAGTAAAAGAAGAAGAAAACTATTAATAAATTGAAAAATAATGTACTATGTTATGTATTAGACTATGGTATTTTCAAGGAGAAATTAATTAGTAGTTACTTTACTTAGTTATATTTAATGAAATGTCAGCTCCGGGAGCAAGAGCGTTTAATGTTCATGTTATTGTTTTCTTCAATGTTCTCTTCTTATTAACAAGTTTGATGCTGCTGTACATATACATTATGTTGTTTAGATAATACATTATAGTCTTTAATTGTTGTCCACAATTGTAATTTCAATTTTTGTAAACTTATAGTTTTGCTAAAAAAAAGGCTCAGTAAATTTCAATTCAATTCAATTCAATTATATTTAATGAAATTACTAAAATTAAATAAATTGTTTAGTAAAAGTAAATTAAAAATGTAATTATAATTCAATATTATATACTCGCTAATATAGCATTATACAATAGAGTGTAAACAGTGAAAATATACTGTTTGTATAATACAGTAATTTGTATTCAATAGATATAGTTAAGACAACAACACCCATAACAACATCGAGCAAGCAGCAACAACAACGGCGACAAAAACCCCAAAATTCGCATGTCGCTGCTATGCTGCCGACTTGATCCAGAGATGTCATTCGCGTTTTTTTTCTGGAAACTCTAAAATTTTAATGCCGCTACGTACCAATCAATTTCCTGGATGTCGTCACCAATCTGAGAGGCAATGAACACACTACACCTGAAGTTTATCTCGGGACAAAAGAGCATGATTCTATTTAATTGCACTTTTATAAACAAACTCTGTGCAGACAATCGTTGAAGAAGGTGCATTGATCGCACTTGACGAATTTCTAATTAAGTAATTGGAAAAGACGCAATGAAAGTAGTACTGAAGTTGGCTGCAGTTTCATTTCTCTGCTTGTAGTTGGGCGTACAAACTGGTGGTTATGGTGAACGGAATACTTCCGGGGTCTGAGTTCATGGTGCTGTTGGTTCGCTAAGTGTAACAGGATAATCCAGGAACCAGGATCTACAATTGCAATAAGTACAGCGTTTGGTACAGCTTAGAGAGTACATGGGAACAAGTCCAGGAGCTGCGTGACTTCACACACAACAACCACAACCACAACACACGTGAACAACGAGGATACACTCAGGTAGAAGTTAAGGTAGATTTAAGTTACATAATATTAGAGAATTAGAATAAACCACTCCTGTATCATATTGTACAGAAAAAATTAATATCGCTTTACGATATTAATTTTTTCTTTCCCTAAGGTTGGAGGGATGTTGTGTGTCGCATTCACACTATCAAGGCAAGAACATTGGCACTTGTTAATAACTCAGTTAGTGAGTCAAGGTCAAGTTCAGCCTTTAGTGCAAGCCAAGCATTTTGTTTTGGGAAGCTCGAAAGCCAAGCTAGCAACCAGCACTCTGCATGGTAGCAAGTGTGGAAGCTAATTATAAGCTCCGGGAAAAGCTCTGGAAAGCCAAGCTAGCAACCAGCACTCTGCATGGTAGCAAGTGTGGAAGCTAATTATAAACTCCGGGCAAAGCTCTGGAAAGCCAAGATAGTAACCAGCACCGTCTGCATGGTAGCAAGTGTGGAAGCTAATTGCCACCAAATAGCTTTTCTCGAGCTCAAGCCAAGAAGCTTTCCGAATAAATAAAATTAGCTAAAATAAAAAGCAAAGAGCAAACGCGGAAGAATTAAATCGTTCCCAATTTAATTCTGCCGACGTTAATATTGGCAAATATTAATATTAAGAATTTAATATTGCAAAATAGTGTAATTGCGACATACCGGTCCACTTTAGTTAGACGTAGCCGTCGGCGAGCTTAAGTAAAAATGATTTAATGTTCAAAAGTAGAGTTCTGTTTGTGAGCCCACATCGCGTAGACTGCCGCTGCATAGTTGAGAGGAAAAATAAAGAACACTAGAAGGCATTCCGGTCTTTTCTTTGGGAGGATCATCATTTCCAGGAGGTAACCACAACACCCTGAAAACAGAGGTACGAGCCTACTAACAGATTTAGAAATTGCCTCGATACCCATTTTTTCTTTTATTTGTAAAGCTGAAGGGAAGGAAATAGAGTTGCTTTGTTTTGGACTGTTCACTTGGGCAACAGCTTCCTTATGGTGCAGCGTTTGGTCGTGGGCCAGCTCTTGTTTTAGAAGCCTATTCTCTTCTTTTAGCTCTTTGAGTCTCCGGCATGCCTGTTCCAACGACGAGAAGTCCTCCTTACTCCGCTGTCTTGGCGTCCTATCCTCCGCTGACGTAGAAAGTCCTCTATTTTGTAGGCGCTCCCTAAGGTCGTTTCTTTCAGCTTCCAATTCTGCTAACTGGTTCGCCTCTATTTCCCTTTCCGCCAGATGGTTTTCGTATCTGTTTTTTAAATATCCGAATTGTCGTTTCCAATTTTTTATTTCCTCCACGTAGTTCTGGTTCCTATGGTCTACGAAATTTAAGAATTCATCTAGAACGGCATCTGCCTGTTCTACCTTTGAATTACTGCTGCCCCTGTTTAATTTGGCTTTAATTAATTCTAAGTTTTCCTTATTATTTATTGTTAAATTAAAATTTAACCATATCTTATCTATAAATCTTTCTATTTGTCCTAACAAATCATTATATTCCCTATTTAATATCAAAAATTTTTCTTCCCATTCACTTACTGTTTCCATTAAGCTAATTTAATTAGCTTGGCTGCGATTAAAACTGCAGTAGTCAGCAACTCACTTCCTTGTCACTACTGACCTACTTCAATTAACAAAAATAACAGAACACGCTGAAATAAATTCAAGGCCAGAGTAAGTGGCCGCATTAAAATCGAGCGTCGAATTTCTTTATTCTTACGGTCGTTCACCGTTCGCTCACTACGCGGGAAAAAAAACGTTAACCTTGAAGCAATGATCGCGTTCCAAGGTTTAACCAAGTAAAACACTCGAACTCGTGTTTTAACTTTTATAAATAGATTATTTATTTTTATCTAACGCTAAATACATTTATTTTTGTTCTCTAAATAAAATTACATGTTCTTTTTAAATCATACTAGTTTTAAATGCATACTTCACTGCACGTATTTGATTTAACCACTATTTGTTGTTGTTTTTTCCCTTTTTCAATATCGTTCAGCGGGGCTAACGAAAAGAAAACTACTAACACTTCAGGTTTGCAAAACGCGTAACCTGATACAAAACAAAGTTCATTGCGTTAAACTTTGTTAAAACACGCGCGGTATGTGGGTAAAACATTTAGGAACCAATTTCCACTGAACCCAATGTTCCTCTTCATTAAAATAATTTCCCAAAATTCCAAAATAATTCTGCAAAACGTTGAGAAGAATTATTTTTCCTCCTGGTTAGTTCGAGGTGTAAAAAAAAAATCAACCCGGCATAATATGCCACTGGGTCGGACTCTCCTGCAATTGGTGCTGGATTCAACCAGGACCAATTCCATTCGAGCTTGTGTTGGTGTAACAATCCCCCCAAAGCCAGACTCAGCCTCATGTTAAAGGGTAAAGGAGTTTTGCCCAGGATTGAGTTTTGTTAGTACAAAAAAAAAAAAAAAATTTAATATAAAATTATAACAGATCTTAATAATAATTAATTCATTAAAAATTTTAAAGAAATGGTATTATACGTGCTCGTTATTTTCTGCACTGTATTGTGATTATCACACTTTACATAAAAATTAATAGATTTTCATATTATCTAGGAAATGGAACAGAATACCTCACTCATATTCAACTATTTTCGTGATTATTATTACTAGAAAATATTTTCAATGGTATTATTAAAGTTAATTAAAAAAAACATATTTACAATTATAATTTAAACAGCAATGTTTATGCCTCATCATGAACGAAATTTCAAAATAAAGTAAAATAAAACACAATTATTTTTACAATCCTGATTCAAACAGCAGTGTTTATGGCTCATCGTGTAGTTGTAAACTACTACCAATTGACATAAACAAGCAAACATAATATTTACTGCTACAAATGCAAAAGCGTATCCTATTGGAACTTATTTTATCTTCCTGAAATACTTTGTCGCGTTTCGAACTTCTTCGAAATTTAGATATTGGCACCTGGTCAGAAAATTGACGTATCAATAAAAATTTGGATGGCTATTTTAAATTTTTGGTTGGTGTTGTGGCAAAATCTCATAGCTTTTAAAAAAAAAAATGTTGTCTGCAGTAGCAAAATTTATCCTCAAGTAATGTTAATTTTAAAATTTGGTGAATGTTTTCATTTAACAAAAAAACAAAGAACTCACCGAAACAAAATTTAAACTTTCCCAAGCTCAGTCTCTCCGCTTCCTTGTTTCTCCGCTTCTTCCTGGCAACAATATTCTCAAATTTTAGTATTCCATTAAATTTTTTTTTACTGCACTAATTTTTTGTTTTCTTTTTAAAATATTTTTCCTTTTTCTTTTATTTATATATTTTATTTATATATCATTTCTATTCAATTTTAATCGTATTTAATTTTCTAGTTTTGAAACTTCACTTTTAAATTCTATTTTATTTGCGAACTTTCGACTTTCCCATCTACACTTTTCACCGACTTTTCACTTTAATTTAAATTTTTAAAACTTCCGCGATCTTCGGTTCCCGGACCGGCTGTGCCAAATATGTTGTGGTATCCTTCCGCTGAAGGACACCCACGACATATCAAACTGAAACTTAAATAAGGTGGTGGTATCCTTCCGTTGAAGGATAACCGCGACAAAACAAACACTGCCTTTTCGAACTTTACTGCGGACACGACGTCCGCTCTTTATTTCATTCCAAATCCGACTCTTTTCTTAATATTCAAACAAATTACTAGCCAGCTCGGTTCAGCCGGCTAAGTGGGTCAATCGCTGCACTTTGTCCCATTGTGCAATATGCCTTTCTTGCAGAATTGGAATTCTGCTAGAAATTATTGGCTGTTGGGCAAGTGGGAGTTTCGCAATTCAAACTTTGATGCCTCGCTTGCGGAACTTGGATTCCGCAAGCGGACTTGTTATTTTGAAAAAAAATGCACTTGCGCAATTTAAATTCTACTTTGAATTTATTGAACTGTGATCGAGAAGCAACCACAGTTTGGCCTAAAAGTATGCCTTCCGAAAAAATAGCTGCAAGCCTCCACGTTGGAAGTATGCAGCATAAGATGACAAAGTACTGTCCTAATAAAGAAACTAGCAATGTTAACTAGATTTAACTGCGCTGGTTTAGGGTGTGCAGATTGACTCACAACAGGAGCCACGTTGTCGTACTTCGGAAACAGGATCTTCTTCTTCTTCCACCTCTCTAGCTTTCTGTAATTTTGCTGAAGTTGGCAACGTATCCACAATCTCTTCAGACGTAGGACTCACTGTTACTACTTCAGTTATTGAGGCTGGTAACGTATCCACAATCGCTTCCGATGTTGGACTTACAGTTACCACTTCATTTATTGAGTTTCGTAACGTATCCACAATCGTTTCCGATGTCGGACTTACAGTCACTCTCTCATTTGATGAAGGTGGTAACGTATCCGCAATCTTTTTAGATGCTGGACTTACTATTACTACCTCATTTGGCCTTAAGTTACTATTTGTGTAGGGTTCCCAGATTACTGACCTGTTCTGAGCCCTTGCCAGTTTCCCTGGCGATTGCTTTGAAGCTTTTCCCCAATTTCTCTTCGCCTTACAATCTCGTATAATATGTCCCGGTCTGTTACACCAGTGGCATGTTATTGGATCCCTTCGTTGAGGTCGATTGTCTCTGGCATTGTGTGAAGGGTTTTCCAACCTCCTTTGAGTGAAATTCTGTTGCGTTGGGCCCCAGCGATTACTATTCTTACTTTCGCTTGCACTATTTGTTTGTTGTTGCTGCGTATATCCCTGTCGTCCCCACTGAGGTGGTCCCCGCGATGAGTTCTTATTCTGCATATTCTGCGCCTGCGGCTTCTCGGACCTCCAGTTTGGCTCATGACCGTAAACCAAGCATTTCTCGCAATAAGGTGCGATTTTTCCTTATCAGACATTCATCCCTGGTATGGCTTTTCTTGTTGTAGAAACTGCACATAATCTTAAGTTTGGGGTTATCGCTGCGTTCTGCACTCATGGCACCGCCCCCTTTTCTTGATAAATTCACTCCCATTCGATTACTCGAACGGTATTCATTTGTCGCATTTGATTGTATTGGGGAACTATTTCTGGGCTGTACACAAGTGGAATCTCCCAGCTCCCATACGGGATTCATACCCGCTATTCGCTTCCCTTGTGTACCTGGCCAACCCCCTTGGCTGAAGTGTGATCTGCTAACAACTTCATACAAATTCAATGCCATATCTACCAGCTTCTCCAAATTTGCTTCCGAAGAACCTACCAGTCTCATCCTCAGGGTAGGGTCCTGTAATCCTAATGTGAAAGTCCTTGTTCTTGAGGCAGCTACCTCTTCTCGCAGAGCCTGATCCCCTGAACCCTTATAATGGTCCGATATATAGTCCTCGGCCTGCGTTCGTAAATCAATTAGCTTCTCCGCGAATTCCCTGATACCTTCTCTCGGAGATTGAACAGTTATCTGTATCTCCGCCATCACGGTGTCCAGTGATTTCAATGGCAGATACGCTTGTTTTATCGCAGCGTACAGAGCTTCTGTCGTAGTGACTTGCTTCCCTCTCAATAGAGTATACGCACTACCGTGAAGCCTCTGTTTCACGCAAGCAATGAAATCTTGCATTTCTGTATTACTGATGCCACTCTTGGCTAATTCGCACCCTTCTATGAACTTGTAGACCTCCCCTCTCAAGTCGGGTGATCTCGTCCCTTGTTGTGTGTCGCATTCACACTATCAAGGCAAGAACATTGGCACTTGTTAATAACTCAGTTAGTGAGTCAAGGTCAAGTTCAGCCTTTAGTGCAAGCCAAGCATTTTGTTTTGGGAAGCTCGAAAGCCAAGCTAGCAACCAGCACTCTGCATGGTAGCAAGTGTGGAAGCTAATTATAAGCTCCGGGCAAAGCTCTGGAAAGCCAAGCTAGCAACCAGCACTCTGCATGGTAGCAAGTGTGGAAGCTAATTATAAACTCCGAGCAAAGCTCTGGAAAGCCAAGATAGTAACCAGCACCGTCTGCATGGTAGCAAGTGTGGAAGCTAATTGCCACCAAATAGCTTTTCTCGAGCTCAAGCCAAGAAGCTTTCCGAATAAATAAAATTAGCTAAAATAAAAAGCAAAGAGCAAACGCGGAAGAATTAAATCGTTCCCAATTTAATTCTGCCGACGTTAATATTGGCAAATATTAATATTAAGAATTTAATATTGCAAAATAGTGGAATTGCGACATACCGGTCCACTTTAGTTAGACGTAGCCGTCGGCGAGCTTAAGTAAAAATGATTTAATGTTCAAAAGTAGAGTTCTGTTTGTGAGCCCACATCGCGTAGACTGCCGCTGCATAGTTGAGAGGAAAAATAAAGAACACTAGAAGGCATTCCGGTCTTTTCTTTGGGAGGATCATCATTTCCAGGAGGTAACCACAACACCCTGAAAACAGAGGTACGAGCCTACTAACAGATTTAGAAATTGCCTCGATACCCATTTTTTCTTTTATTTGTAAAGCTGAAGGGAAGGAAATAGAGTTGCTTTGTTTTGGACTGTTCACTTGGGCAACAGCTTCCTTATGGTGCAGCGTTTGGTCGTGGGCCAGCTCTTGTTTTAGAAGCCTATTCTCTTCTTTTAGCTCTTTGAGTCTCCGGCATGCCTGTTCCAACGACGAGAAGTCCTCCTTACTCCGCTGTCTTGGCGTCCTATCCTCCGCTGACGTAGAAAGTCCTCTATTTTGTAGGCGCTCCCTAAGGTCGTTTCTTTCAGCTTCCAATTCTGCTAACTGGTTCGCCTCTATTTCCCTTTCCGCCAGATGGTTTTCGTATCTGTTTTTTAAATATCCGAATTGTCGTTTCCAATTTTTTATTTCCTCCACGTAGTTCTGGTTCCTATGGTCTACGAAATTTAAGAATTCATCTAGAACGGCATCTGCCTGTTCTACCTTTGAATTACTGCTGCCCCTGTTTAATTTGGCTTTAATTAATTCTAAGTTTTCCTTATTATTTATTGTTAAATTAAAATTTAACCATATCTTATCTATAAATCTTTCTATTTGTCCTAACAAATCATTATATTCCCTATTTAATATCAAAAATTTTTCTTCCCATTCACTTACTGTTTCCATTAAGCTAATTTAATTAGCTTGGCTGCGATTAAAACTGCAGTAGTCAGCAACTCACTTCCTTGTCACTACTGACCTACTTCAATTAACAAAAATAACAGAACACGCTGAAATAAATTCAAGGCCAGAGTAAGTGGCCGCATTAAAATCGAGCGTCGAATTTCTTTATTCTTACGGTCGTTCACCGTTCGCTCACTACGCGGGGAAAAAAACGTTAACCTTGAAGCAATGATCGCGCTCCAAGGTTTAACCAAGTAAAACACTCGAACTCGTGTTTTAACTTTTATAAATAGATTATTTATTTTTATCTAACGCTAAATACATTTATTTTTGTTCTCTAAATAAAATTACATGTTCTTTTTAAATCATACTAGTTTTAAATGCATACTTCACTGCACATATTTGATTTAACCACTATTTGCTGTTTTTTCCCCTTTTTCAATATCGTTCAGCGGGGCCAACGAAAAGAAAACTACTAACACTTCAGGTTTGTAAAACGCGTAACCTGATACAAAACAAAGTTCATTGCGTTAAACTTTGTTAAAACACGCGCGGTATGTGGGTAAAACATTCAGGAACCAATTTCCACTGAACCCAATGTTCCTCTTCATTAAAATAATTTCCCAAAATTCCAAAATAATTCTGCAAAACGTTGAGAAGAATTATTTTTCCTCCTGGTTAGTTTGAGGTGTAAAAAAAAAATCAACCCGGCATAATATGCCACTGGGTCGGACTCTCCTGCAATTGGTGCTGGATTCAACCAGGACCAATTCTATTCGAGCTTGTGTTGGTGTAACAATCCCCCCCCCAGCCAGACTCAGCCTCATGTTAAAGGGTAAAGGAGTTTTGCCCAGGATTGAGTTTTGTTAGTACAAAAAAAAAAATTTTTAATATAAAATTATAACAGATCTTAATAATAATTAATTCATTAAAAATTTTAAAGAAATAGTATTATACGTGCTCGTTATTTTCTGCACTGTATTGTGATTATCACACTTTACATAAAAATTAATAGATTTTCATAGAAAATGGAACAGAATACCTCACTCATATTCAACTATTTTCGTGATTATTATTACTAGAAAATATTTTCAATGGTATTATTAAAGTTAATTAAAAAAAACATATTTACAATTATAATTTAAACAGCAATGTTTATGCCTCATCATGAACGAAATTTCAAAATAAAGTAAAATAAAACACAATTATTTTTACAATCCTGATTCAAACAGCAGTGTTTATGGCTCATCGTGTAGTTGTAAACTACTACCAATTGACATAAACAAGCAAACATAATATTTACTGCTACAAATGCAAAAGCGTATCCTATTGGAACTTATTTTATCTTCCTGAAATACTTTGTCGCGTTTCGAACTTCTTCGAAATTTAGATATTGGCACCTGGTCAGAAAATTGACGTATCAATAAAAATTTGGATGGCTATTTTAAATTTTTGGTTGGTGTTGTGGCAAAATCTCATAGCTTTTTAAAAAAAAATGTTGTCTGCAGTAGCAAAATTTATCCTCAAGTAATGTTAATTTTAAAATTTGGTGAATGTTTTCATTTAACAAAAAAACAAAGAACTCACCGAAACAAAATTTAAACTTTCCCAAGCTCAGTCTCTCCGCTTCCTTGTTTCTCCGCTTCTTCCTGGCAACAATATTTTACAATTTCCAAACAGCACTCAAATTTTAGTATTCCATGAAATTTTTTTATACTGCACTAATTTTTTGTTTTCTTTTTAAAATATTTTTCCTTTTTCTTTTATTTATATATTTATTTATATATAATTTCTATTCAATTTTAATCGTATTTAATTTTCTAGTTTTGAAACTTCACTTTTAAATTCTATTTTATTTGCGAACTTTCGACTTTCCCATCTACACTTTTCACCGACTCTTCACTTTAATTTAAATTTTTAAAACTTCCGCGATCTTCGGTTCGCGGACCGGCTGTGCCAAATATGTTGTGGTATCCTTCCGCTGAAGGACACCCACGACATATCAAACTGAAACTTAAATAAGGTGGTGGTATCCTTCCGTTGAAGGATACCCGCGACAAAACAAACACTGCCTTTTCGAACTTTACTGCGGACACGACGTCCGCTCTTTATTTCATTCCAAATCCGACTTTTCTTAATATTCAAACAAATTACTAGCCAGCTCGGTTCAGCCGGCTAAGTGGGTCAATCGCTGCACTTTGTCCCATTGTGCAATATGCCTTTCTTGCAGAATTGGAATTCTGCTAGAAATTATTGGCTGTTGGGCAAGTGGGAGTTTCGCAATTCAAACTTTGATGCCTCGCTTGCGGAACTTGGATTCCGCAAGCGGACTTGTTATTTTGAAAAAAAATGCACTTGCGCAATTTAAATTCTACTTTGAATTTATTGAACTGTGATCGAGAAGCAACCACAGTTTGGCCTAAAAGTATGCCTTCCGAAAAAATAGCTGCAAGCCTCCACGTTGGAAGTATGCAGCATAAGATTACAAAGTACTGTCCTAATAAAGAAACTAGCAATGTTAACTAGATTTAACTGCGCTGGTTTAGGGTGTGCAGATTGACTCACAACAGGAGCCACGTTGTCGTACTTCGGAAACAGGATCTTCCAGAAGTTGCAGCTAGAGGTGCAGCGTAGGATTAACCTAACCAAAGCAGTTCAGCTCGCAGACGGCTCCCCGATTACCACATCGGAAAAGGTTCAATTGAGCTTCAAAACAGGGAGCTTAGACGGGGATCACGGGTTTTGTTTCCTCCCCAACCTAGCTGAAGATGTAGTTCTAGGGATGGACTTTCTAAGCAGAATCAATCTGGGAGTCATCATTCAAGGAGAGTGGGTATACGGTACGCCAAAGCCGAAGAAAGCGAAGAAATTACCCTCATTGAACACAATTGGCGACGCACAACTTGAGAGATCCCGAAACAGAACCTGAGTAAATTTGTGGACCAGTGGAGACCAGTTTTCGAACAATTGCCTGGGGCTTGTACCATTGCAGAACACACCATACGCCTAAAACACTCCGAGCCAATCAAACAAAGATATTATCTCCGAAACCCTGTCATGCAAAAGATCATTAACGAAGAAATAGACAACTTACTTCGCGAAGGACGCATTGAACCATCAAAAAGCGCTTATAGCGCTCCCATTGTTTTGGTGCGCAAGAAACAGGGTTCATGGCGGTTATGCGTCGACTACCGCCAGCTGAATGCGGCTACTGTGAAGGATGCCTACTCCCTCCCACAGATTCCGGCGATTCTAGATAAACTTAAAGAGGCAAAGTTTATTACGACGGTGGACTTAAAGCAAGGGTATTGGCAGATTCCCCTGGCAGCAGAGGCCAAACCGTTGACTGCATTCACAGTACCGGGGAGAGGGCTCTTCCAATGGAAGGTGATGCCTTTTGGCCTCCACTCTGCACCCGCTACTTTCCAACGCGCTCTAGATCAGATCATCGGAATTGAGATGGAACCCCACGCTTTTGCATACTTGGACGATATTTGCTCTTGGGGAAATCCTTCGACGAACATATAGAAAATTTACGCAACGTTTTTAACAGACTTCTCCAGGCCGGGATGAAGTTAAATTTAGAAAAGTGTGAATTCTGCACGACCAGACTGGTCTATCTAGGACACGAAAGCCCCGAACAACCTCAAAGAACTTCGACGGATTTTAGGGATAGCATCATGGTACCGGCGGTTCATCCCTGGCTTCGCCAGCTTGGTAGCCCCCATGACTCAGTTACTAAAGAAAAAAACTAAGTGGCAGTGGGACCAACCCCAGGAAGATGCACTCGATCAACTGAAGGAGAAATTAACAACGGCGCAAATTCTGTGTTGCCCTGATTTTACAGAACCCTTTATCTTACAGACAGACGCCAGCGACTATGGATTAGGAGTTGTACTCTTCCAGCGGGGTCAAGGCAAAGAACAAGTGATCGCGTACGCTAGCCGCTCTCTAAATGATCTCGAGAGACGTTTTTCAACAACGGAAAAGGAATGCCTCGCTATATTATGGGGAGTGCGCAAGATGCGGCCGTATTTAGAAGGATACCGGTTCACCGTGGTCACGGACCACCACTCCTTGAAGTGGCTCCATTCTCTCCAAAATCCTTCCGGGAGGCTCGCCAGGTGGGCTCTGGACCTCCAACAATACGATTTCGATATCGAATATCGCCAAGGCGCTGCCAACGTCGTACCAGATGCTCTCTCGCGGTGTCCGCTGGAATCTAACGACACCGAAGAAGTTCTATGTATGCCCAGTTCTATACCTAAGGATTGGTATGGCCAGATGCTCGAAAAGGTGACGGAAAAACCCGAGAGATACCCCGATTTCCTTCTGGTGAAAGGTAGATTATTCAGGCATTTTCCCCCACGAAATAACGGCACAATTTCCCCCGAATGGAAGTTATGTGTTCCCGCCGAAGCCAGGAATCGAGTCTTGAACGAGATCCATAGCCAGGCCACCGCCGGACATTTTGGAGTAAGGAAAACCTTGAGTCGATTATAAGAGAGTTATTTTTGGCCAGGAATGAAGAAGGAAGTCCAAAGGTTCATCAAGCACTGTGACGCATGTGCCCGATACAAGCCCGAATCGCAGAAACCAGCTGGGAAGATGAATATTACAGAGAGCCAGGGTCCCTGGGAAATAGTATGCTCGGATTTCGTAGGACCCCTTCCACGGTCAAAAAGAGGGAATTCTATGCTACTCGTCTTGGTAGACAAATGTTCTAAATGGGTGGAGGTAATTCCGGTGAGGAAGGCCACGACTCAAGAAGTAATCAAAGGGCTCCGGGAACGTATAATCTATCGCTTCGGGTGCTCTAAGGTTTTAATAACGGACAATGGACCTCAGTATACCAGCGTACCTTTAAAAAATTTTCTGGAGGCTCATGGAATCGCACAGCAAACAACCGCACCTACACCCCCCAAGAAAATCCCACAGAACGAGTAAATCGGGTCCTGAGGGCCATAATAGGGATAAACTCAGGGAACGAACATAAATCATGGGATGAATCGCTCCCGGAAATCACGTTCGCTATCAATACTGCCCGCCACGATTCCAGTAAATTCACTCTCGCAGAAATCCTCTTTGGGAAAAACCCGGACCCCCTTTAAGCCTTAGGACTGAAGGGGCAGTCCCGCCGGAAAACTCTCATAACAGGGATACCCAGGGGCAGCCAACCGGGCGCAAGAAGGGCTACCTTGGCAGAAGTAGCCAAGGATCTGGAGATGACTGATTCGTCGGAGGAGGGAGATCCAACAGCGCCACGCCGTTCAGAACCCGAGCGACTGTTCACCATGAAGGTTACCCCTTCCAGTAGTAGCCCACTGGAGCTGAAGGAGGCGGTGAAACCAGTCACTGTGGTGGACCAGCGGAAGAAGAAAGTCCGACGAAAACCCCGGTACCTGTGCCGAACTCAGAATACGGAGATCTTTATGGGCTTCCGAGTTCCCCCACAAGTAAGGATAAAAAGGAGAAGGTGGGCGGTGGATTGGAAGGGACGACAGCTCACCATCACCATCATGAATGCCGATCTCGCCCAACTGAAGTGCGGTCTGGACGTCGCCTATACCTTCATTGATGAAGACGATTGAGTTTTTTAGTTGAATTTCTTTGAAGCAATGAAGCTTTCTTTTTGTTAGGTTTCAAAAAATTATAAGTTAGGAAAAAATATAAAAAAAAAACACAAAAAAAAAAAAATTATAATAATAAAAAAAAAATGACTGAAATTACTGAAATTACTGGAATTACTGAAATTACTGAAATTACTGCATTACTAAACCTGGGTGATTTCTCTTTCAACTTCGGATAATACTTCCGTCCAGTAAGTATGGGGGGACTGTAAAGATCCAAAATGCGCCTTTACAAATTACTAAAAGTACTCTTATAAGTTTAAGTATGATCCATAATTATCATAAAGGGGAGGGGCGCATGACACCCACGACATAAGCCTCGCATAGCAGGCGCCTCTGCCTCAAATCAGACAAAACCTCTAACTGACAACAACAAATCCCTCATACCAAGTGCGTATTTTCAAAGACAACAACAACTGCTAGTGTCGCCAGCAGTTTCGCAGGGCCTCATATCCTTCGGGAGGTGCCGCCATCAGTTTCGCATGGCCTCATATCCTTCGGGAGGTGTCGCCAGCAGTTTCGCAGGGCCTCATATCCTTCGGGAGGTGTCGCCAGCAGTTTCGCAGGGCCTCATATCCTTCGGGAGGTGTCGCCAGCAGTTTCGCAGGGCCTCATATTCTTCGGGAGGTGTCGCCAGCAGTTTCGCAGGGCCTCATATCCTTCGGGAGGTGTCGCCAGCAATTTCGGAACGCAGTCAGCGAAGTCAGCAGTCGCCGAGTCTATCGAAACCAACGACGTCAGAAGCCGAGCACGCCCACGACCCATCGAATTTAGCGAAGTCGACGACCAAATCTCGCAACTGCCGAGCCAGCATACGACGCAACGAAACCTGCGAATTCAACACCTGCCAAGCCATCACGAAACCAGCGAAGCCAACGTGTTTGACGCATCGAGCCGTCAACGCCAGCTATTTCGACCGCCACCGAGCAAGTCGACGCCAGTACTTCGACCGCCACCGAGCCTGTCGAAGCCAACGTGTTTGACGCATCGAGCCGTCAACGCCAGCTATTTCGACCGCCACCGAGCCTGTCGAAGCCAACGTGTTTGACACATCGAGCCGTCAACGCCAGCTATTTCGACCGCCACCGAGCCAGTCGACGCCAGCACTTCGACCGCCACCGAGCCAGTCGACGCCAGCACTTCGACCGCCACCGAGCCTGTCGAAGCCAACGTGTTTGACGCATCGAGCCGTCAACGCCAGCTATTTCCACCGCCACCGAGCCAGTCGACGCCAGCACTTCGACCGCCACCGAACCTGTCGAAGCCAACGTGTTTGACGCATCGAGCCGTCAACGCCAGCTATTTCGACCGCCACCGAGCAAGTCAACGCCAGCACTTCGACCGCCACCGAGCCTGTCGAAGCCAACGTGTTTGACGCATCGAGCCGTCAACGCCAGCTACTTCGACCGCCACCGAGCCAGTCGACGCCAGCAGTTCGACCGCCACCGAGCCTGTCGAAGTCAACGTGTTTGACGCATCGAGCCGTCAACGCCAGCTATTTCGACCGCCGAAGCCAATGTGTTCGACCGCCACCAAGCTTGTCGACGCCAGCGTATTTCGACCGCCGCCAAGCCTGTCAATAAGTACAATAAGTATAAGTATAAGTATACAATAAAATAACAATAAGCCGTTAACAACTAATTTAATAACAAAAAAAAAATTTTTAATAACATTTGTAGCGAACCAATAGGTTGCTACAAATTTGATATATATTTTATTTTTGTTTAAAACTAAAATATACATGAATTACGAATAATTATTAGATTTAATTAATAATTACACAACCAGAATTAATTCAATCCCAAAAACCAGAATTGAACCCAGAAATTGTAAAAACAAATTAAACCCCGCAACACACAATAATATATATATACATACGCTCAGAGATCTACCTACGCACAAGCGAAGCAGCGGCTGTTCTAAAAATAGAACCTGACAACCGGCTTAGTTTTGCTTTTTCTTTTCGCGGCACCTTCGCTGCCGCTGATCTAAAAATAGAATCAAGCATTCAGTTTGCTCATGTTTTCCTTCGTCGCGCAAGCACTGCATTACAGTTCTCATTTAGTTTTGATCAGCATGCGCTTTTAACGACTAGTTTGTGCAAGCTCAAGTCAGCCGTGTACCGGTAAGCAACGACTTAATTCGTGCTTGCTCACACAGAAACTCTTTTTGCCTGGAGCAGTTGACCCCCTGGTTCAACAGCCCCAAAATTGCATAAACGAGTGGCTCATATATTTTGAAGGGTTCACCAACCCTACCTATACATCCAGTAGAGAAAAGTAGTTGCCGGCGTAGTTTAGACGTATTTTAGGAGTATCTTTGGGCGTATTTAGGCTTCGGCCGGAATCACTCCTTCGGGAGTTACCGTATTTAGGCTTCGGCCGGAATCACTCCTTCGGGAGTTACCGTATTTAGGACTAGCCGGAATCACTCCTTCGGGAGTTACCGTATTTAGGATTAGCCGGAATCACTCCTTCGGGAGTTACCGTATTTAGGACTAGCCGGAACCATTCCTTCGGGAATTTCAAGGCTTCGGCCGGAATCAGTTCTTCGGAGCTTTCAACCGTATTGTAAGCGGCCTTCTGCCGCGGGACACTCGGTCCCTCCGTCACCTGTACACCCGCAACAGTTGTAAGCGGCCTTCTGCCGCGGGACACTCGGTCCCTCCGTCACCGGTACACCCGCAACCGTTGTAAGCGGCCTTCTGCCGCGGAGCACTCGGCTCCGGGACTCACAAAACATTGTACGCGGCCTTCTGTCGCCAGGCATTCGGCCTGACAAAAGCACTTGTAACCAGTAGCAAGTAAGACTGTAAAGGACTTGTGAGAATTGGAACAAATAAAGAATAGAAAAAGGAAAAAAACGAACACCAACCCGCATACGTCCGAGCTGAATATTTCAGTGATAGATTTGCTTAACCGCAAATCGTGCGCAATTCTTGACCGACGCGGTGGTTGGTGCTTTGAGGGTTACGAGATCCCCCAAAATGGACCCTGGGGCGACTGACGCTACCCCAGCTGGAAACAAAAACTCGTTACAAATGGCGCCCGAGCAGAGACTGACTTCGTCAAGAAGCAGTTCACAAACAAGAGAAAGCGAGAAGGAAGAAAGACTCCTCCCAGATCATCTGAGTTTTATTTATAAGCTACGAAAAGAAGAGTTGGAAGGACAAATGCAGCTAATCGGACTGTCTACCGAGGGCACAGTAAAAGAGATGCGACAGAGACTCACCAATTTCATCAGAGAGCAGAAAACCAGAAAGTCCACCGAGAACCTGGCAAAAGAGGAGACAGCAACAGAAAAGGCCACAACCAGCATACCTGTACCCGACATGACCGCAAAGCATTCGACAACCAGCTACCTGCCAGCAGAATGCGAGATCATGAATACTATCAGAAAATGGGGCCTACACTTCAACGGCACTCGCTCTATTCTGGATTTCATAGAAAGCATCGAGGAGTCAGCAAATGGTTACCGCATCCCTCATGACCAGCTACTGCTGCCGCTAAATGAAATACTACGCGATCGCGCCAAAGATTGGTGGCGTTATAAAAGAGCCGAAATCAAAACATGGACACAATTCAAAGAAGCGGCCATGAACTTCTTCCTACCGCCGAGATATCTTCAACGCCTGAGGAGGATATTATCCGGCGACGACAAGGGCCACGAGAAAAGGCGAAGGATTACATCATGAGTTTGGTGACCATGATACGACAGCACCCCAGACTACGTCAGGAAGATCACGTCGACAGAATTTACGAGGGGCTACGGCCCCTTATCGCTTATATATTCGGCGCAGTGATTTCCAAGACCTGGATTCGCTAATGAGTCGTGGCGACGAGTATGAACATATACGGGGAGAAGAGAACCGGACGCAGCGGACACACACGACCAATTGGGTTGCCGACCTTCCGTATTCACGCTCCACCCACTGTTGGACATGTAAGAAACCAGGCCACACACGCAGAAATTGCCGTGGGAAGCGACTAATGTTCTGTTCATATTGCGGCAAACCCAACACCCTCACACGGGATTGTTCCTGCCCAAGAACCGTGACCGCCGTCGAAAGTTCTCCTCAACCCGAGGCCAGCACACCTGAACCTCGCTATCAAATGAGCATCACCTGCAATGGCCGCCAGACAAAGGCATTGGTAGACACAGGGGCTACACTGTCCTTCGTGGGAGCCAAACTAAACGACTATTTGCGAAAACACGCCCATATTATAAAGGAAGAGCAATGGCTGGCTCTCGCCAACGGCAAGAGAATATGCATACACCAGAGTTACCAGGCTACAATTCAAAAGAATCGGCAACAATTCACCCACAGGGTATACTATTTGCCCGGACTTAAAGAGGAGTTCATTCTGGGCATGGATTTACTAAGCAAGCTTAGCTGCAAATTAATTATTGATGGAGAGGAACAAACCACTGTGGGATCTCGGGGCACTCCACAAGTACTTCTCATAACAAGTGTGGCCTCCGAAGAAAATTGTGTCATCAAAGAATTTGAGCATCGTGAAAAGACTCTCATGGCCACCATGACTGGACTGTGTACTGTGAGTCGCCACTCCATCCGAGTCACGACAGACATTCCATTCAAACAAAGGTACTATCCACGAAACCCCGCAATGCAGCAAGTAATTGACAAAGAGATTGATCAACTACTAGCAGACGGGAAAATTGAACCATCAAAGAGTCCATATAGCTCGCCAATTGTATTAGTTAAAAAGAAGCAGGGAACCTGGCGACTCTGCGTAGACTACCGCCAGTTGAATAAAATCTCCGTCCGCGACGCATACCCCCTACCGCAAATACAAGCTATATTGGACAAATTGAGAGAGGCGAAATACATCACTACCATCGACTTAAAACAAGGCTACTGGCAGATTCCGCTTGAGAAAGCATCACGAAAATATACAGCTTTCACTGTTCCTGGTCGCGGCCTCTACCAGTGGACGGTCATGCCATTTGGACTACATTCCGCTCCCGCTACCTTCCAGAGAGTGTTGGACACTGTGATTGGTCCGGAGTTAGAACCGTTCGCGTTCGCTTACCTTGATGATATCATCGTATTGGGGAAAACATTCGAAGAACACATGACGAATCTTCAAACCGTATTCCAGAGGCTTAGAAACGCCAAGTTGAGGGTTAACTTTGACAAAACCAATTTCTGCAAAAATAAATTACGCTATTTAGGGCACCTGATAACTCCTGACGGCATACACACCGATCCTGAAAAAGTAAAAGCTATACAAGAGCTGCCAGCCCCACAAAATATTAAGGAACTACGCCAAGTGCTTGGAATCGCATCTTGGTATCGCCGGTTTGTCAAAGAATTTGCAACTATCACTGCCCCTCTCAGGCAGTTACTCAAGAAGAAGGCACGTTGGCAATGGAGTGAAGAACAGGACACCGCCTTTCGAAACCTGAAGCACGCGCTCACTATTGCCCCGGTTCTCCGCTGCCCCGATTTCACTCGACCGTTCACCCTTCAAACTGATGCAAGTAACATCGGTCTCGGAGTGGTACTGACCCAGAAGGCAGAAGAACACGAGGTGGTGATAGCATATGCAAGCCGCGCGCTCACCGAATTGGAGAAAAAGTACTCCACCACTGAAAAGGAGTGTCTTGCAGTACTATTTGGCATACGAAAACTCCGGCCTTACTTAGAAGGGTACAGATTCACCGTCATAACGGATCATCATTCGTTACGTTGGCTGCACACCCTACAAAACCCCTCAGGCAGATTAGCTCGCTGGGCGTTAGAGTTACAACAATACGACTTTAACATTGAATATCGAAAAGGAACACTCAATGTCGTTGCCGACTCATTATCACGCCAACCCTTGTCCGACACCCACCAGCTGCTGTACAGCAACGTTACCGATTGGTATCAACACCAGTACAAGAAAGTACAGGAGAATTCTACCGAACATACCGGCTACAAGATCATTGACCAGAAGCTGTATAAGGAAAAATCAAAGCAGAAAACCCACAGCAACAAATGGGCTCTCTGCGTACCCCCCAATCAACGATCAGACGTTTTGCAAGAGATTCATGACAGACCAACGGCCGGGCACTTAGGCTACTACAAAACGCTCCGACGAGCCAGAGAGCGGTACTACTGGCCCTACATGCAGCGCGACATACTACGCCACGTCCGCTCCTGTCTGACCTGTGCGCAATATAAGGCGAAAAACCAACCTCCCACCGGACTAATGACAACTACCGTCGCTCACCGACCTTGGCAAATCGTCTCCTCGGACTTCATAGGACCGCTACCCCGTTCACGAAAAGGAAATACTATGCTCCTGGTATTCGTGGACAAATTCACAAAATGGGTTGAACTTGTTCCCCTGCGTCAAGCAACCAGCAGTGCCGTCCAACATTATTTAAAGGAAAGAGTAGTTTTCCGCTTTGGTTGTCCGGAAGTTCTCATCAGCGACAATGGAACCCCCTATGCTAATAAGGGAATAAGAGAACTCACCAACAAATTTGGAATTCAACACCAGTTCACCGCTGCTTACGCGCCTCAGTGCAATCCGACTGAGAGGGTCAACCGAGTCATCAAAACTATGATGGCTATTTACACTCAAGGAGATCATCGAGACTGGGATGCCAGGATTCCCGAGATCATGTTTGCAATTAACACGGCCGTACATGACTCCACCCAACTGAGCCCCGCCGAACTAAACCTGGGACGCAACCTCTGCCCGCCACAGTGCATCGCAAGCCAGCCGGTGACAGAAAAGCAACACCTCTCTCCTGATTTTAAGGTACTCTACGAGACGGCTCTTCTACGAAATCGTCAGGCTACCCAGAAACAAAAAAAAATACTACGACTTGCGACGTCGCCCGTGGAGGCCTACTATTGGCTGCCAAGTTTTACGGAAGAATCATGTGCTGTCCTCCGCTTCCAAAAACTTCTCGGGAAAATTAGCTCCAAAATACGTCGGACCTTATCAGGTCAAGGCTTTCGTCTCTCCCAACATCGTCATATTATACGATGAGAGCCAACCCAAGAAACGACTCAAGGTCCATATCAACGACTTGAAAGAATTCTCTCGACTTTCAGAGAGCGACCAGGGTCATCCTCCAACTCCCGACCAAACGACATAAAATACGCTCCTACTACAAAAAAAAGACACTCCAGTTCAAATAGTATAAATAGAACTCATTATAAGAAAGTTCCTGCAGTCAATCATGGACACCCAGAGAGTACGCACGCAACCGCGCCGACCCGGAATGCCACCACAGGCAGTAGCCAGCCTGGCGGGACCACCACTCCCGTACAAGCCACCGATGGAGGCAACCCTCCGGAGAAGTCGCCTTATACAGGGAAGCACGTCGACGGTGCGCCGAACTGCCGCAACTCCCACCCACACCATAGGCCGCTTAACTCAAAGTCACCCACCGTCACCCAAACCTACCACAGCCATCTCCAGACCCAAGCCACCCGCAAAGAAAATCATAACCGCAATTAAGAGAAGCCTACCCACTCCACCGGACGGGAAGCTACACCGGCACAAATTAAAACCTAAACCCGACTCAAGCAGCAGCGAACCCGACCTTACCGGCCCCTTCAAAGGGATTAAAATTTCACCCCCACAAAGGCCCGGAAGACACCAGTTCCGCATACGGAAGCCCTGGGGCACCATTAAGGTGGTAGTGGAAAGCGGATGGGCGAAACTACAGCTAGGAAGCCATGAGAAAATCATAATCACTGGTGACCAGCACTCCACACAACCCCCGGCGGACTTTATATAAATCATTGCCAGTGAATTTAATTTTATTACATTATAGAGGATTCGTTTGTTTCATTCTTTAAATATGGTATAATATTATGTAAATTGGATTAAATTGAAATTGTAATTATGAATTTGTAAATGAATTATGGAAAAAAAAAAAAAAAATATAATAAAATAAAATATATAGCAAGCATATTCGTGGACAACCGAGCTGAACCAGATTCCATCTGGTCAGTGAATAGTCTGCTCTCGAGCAGACGTGCATAAGTCCTGTCCCACGATTAATACCGGAGCTGAGGTAGCTATACCGCTCTTGTTTTCTGCTATCCCGTTGTTAGGATAGAATGTAGCGAACCAATAGGTTGCTACAAATTTGATATATATTTTATTTTTGTTTAAAACTAAAATATACATGAATTACGAATAATTATTAGATTTAATTAATATTTACACAACCAGAATTAATTCAATCCCAAAAACCAGAATTGAACCCAGAAATTGTAAAAACAAATTAAACCCCGCAACACACAATAATATATATATACATACGCTCAGAGATCTACCTACGCACAAGCGAAGCAGCGGCTGTTCTAAAAATAGAACCTGACAACCGGCTTAGTTTTGCTTTTTCTTTTCGCGGCACCTTCGCTGCCGCTGATCTAAAAATAGAATCAAGCATTCAGTTTGCTCATGTTTTCCTTCGTCGCGCAAGCACTGCATTACAGTTCTCATTTAGTTTTGATCAGCATATGCTTTTAACGACTAGTTTGTGCAAGCTCAAGTCAGCCGTGTACCGGTAAGCAACGACTTAATTCGTGCTTGCTCACACAGAAACTCTTTTTGCCTGGAGCAGTTGACCCCCTGGTTCAACAGCCCCAAAATTGCATAAACGAGTGGCTCATATATTTTGAAGGGTTCACCAACCCTACCTATACATCCAGTAGAGAAAAGTAGTTGCCGGCGTAGTTTAGACGTATTTTAGGAGTATCTTTGGGCGTATTTAGGCTTCGGCCGGAATCACTCCTTCGGGAGTTACCGTATTTAGGCTTCGGCCGGAATCACTCCTTCGGGAGTTACCGTATTTAGGACTAGCCGGAATCACTCCTTCGGGAGTTACCGTATTTAGGACTAGCCGGAATCACTCCTTCGGGAGTTACCGTATTTAGGACTAGCCGGAACCATTCCTTCGGGAATTTCAAGGCTTCGGCCGGAATCAGTTCTTCGGAGCTTTCAACCGTATTGTAAGCGGCCTTCTGCCGCGGGACACTCGGTCCCTCCGTCACCTGTACACCCGCAACAGTTGTAAGCGGCCTTCTGCCGCGGAACACTCGGTCCCTCCGTCACCGGTACACCCGCAACCGTTGTAAGCGGCCTTCTGCCGCGGAGCACTCGGCTCCGGGACTCACAAAACATTGTACGCGGCCTTCTGTCGCCAGGCATTCGGCCTGACAAAAGCACTTGTAACCAGTAGCAAGTAAGATTGTAAAGGACTTGTGAGAATTGGAACAAATAAAGAATAGAAAAAGGAAAAAAACGAACACCAACCCGCATACGTCCGAGCTGAATATTTCAGTGATAGATTTGCTTAACCGCAAATCGTGCGCAATTCTTGACCGACGCGGTGGTTGGTGTTTTGAGGGTTACGAGATCTCCCAAAATGGACCCTGGGGCGACTGACGCTACCCCAGCTGGAAACAAAAACTTGTTACACATTACAAAAAAATAAATAGGCAATCAAACGGGTCGCAGAGAACCATGCGAGGGGCTTTTTTATGCTCTCCGCAGTAAAGCTCAACATTTCGTTTGTTTTCACTCCTCCTCCTTCTTCCTGGTACCATTAGGTGTGCAGGCGGCTGTGACCACACCGTGGGCTGAAGCGCAGCAAGATAAAGGCATAACATTTGTCTTGTCGAGTTTTGCTTTGCTTGCGACGTACGCGTGGCCGCTTGTACAGCTGACCTTACACTTCTGTATAGTGGGTGGCGATGACAAAATTCCGCATAGATTCCACTAATGTACGCGCCATTGTTTTCACCACACAGAGGCCTCACAGAGGCCTCGCCTTATACATTCACAGTGATGTTGCGTACCAGTGTCAGCAACACATTTGTACGACGGATGCCGAATTTAGCTCCATGTGGGTTAATTTCAAAATCCAGTCGCACATCCTGCACTTCTGCTTCATTTCTAGAAGCCCGGGTCTGGAGAGGCTGCCAACTTTTGATAAACTGGACAGTCTCTCTGATTCGATTTCTAAAATTCTGGAATCGTATCCGAACAGTGAAATTGTTGTTGCTGGTGATTTCAATGTTCATAATTCCAATTGGCTACGCCATTCCAGTCATACAACACCCGAGAGTTTGTATGTTGAGTTATTTGCTGAGTCTAATACTATAATTGATAGTTGATGGGCAAAACCAAAATATTCTGGGACTTTTTCTAACTTCACATCAGAGCAATTATGATGTGAATGTTCTTGCACCTCTTGGTAATTCGGACAATACAATTTCTGCTACCTTCCCATATTCTAGTCTTCAACCCGCTCACCAGCCAGCTCCAAAACGGACAGTGTGGCTTTATGAGAAGGCTAATTGGGATGCGCTGAACTGCTTTTTCAGCCGTTTCAATTGGCAATTGTGTTTCAGGAATAGAAACATAAATACTGCGGTAAAATTGGTATACCCAATAAAAGAACTTCCATTAAACCAAAAGACCATTCCTGGTTTAATGCGACTTGCAGACAAGCAGTCAGGTCTAAAGAGGAAGCATTTAGGAATTGGCGTTTAAACAAAACTGCCGGTACTAAACTGCTGCGCAATCAGGCCAGAAATAGGTGCAATGCTACTCTAAAGCGCGAAAAAGTTCTCTACGAACAGCGCCTTAGACGTAGAGTTCTTGAATACCATAAGGGTAGTAAAAACTTTTGGTCGTTTGTGGGGAGAGTGAAGAATCAGACGCGATCGTCTATTCCAACTATCCTCAAGGATGATCAGATCTTCACTCACTCGGTTGATAAGGCAACTTATTAGCCAAAATGTTTGCTGAAAACTGCTCTCTTCCCGAGAGTAGCCAACCACTACCCGTAATCGATGTCGTGTCTCATATTATGCCTGAGATGCACTTTCGAACGCGGGCAGTTAAAAGAGTGCTTGTAAACCTCAACGTCAATAAATTCTCGGGACCGTATTGCATTTCAGCCCACGTGTTGAGAAAGTGCGCCTCAACACTGGATCGCTCATTGCGCAATCTCTTTAATTTATCATTTACTTCAGGAGTTTTTCCCACTTTCTGGAATATTGCCAATGTGCAGCCAGTTCCCAAAAAAGGTGAGGCTACGAATCCGGCAAAGTACGGGCCCATAGCAATCTGCTCAGTGCTCTCCAAAGTTATGGAATTTGGTAAATTTTAACTTGATGCGGTATGTAGAGAGCAACGAGTTGATCAGCGATCGCCAGTACGGCTTCCGTGCTCACCGTTCCACCGACGATCTGTTGGCGTTTCTCACTGAGCGGTGGAACAGTTGTATTCACCAGTTCGGTGAGAGCAAGGTTGTCGCTCAGGATATCTCTAAGGCATTTGACAGGGTGTGGCATAAAGCACTCGTGTCTGAACTGACTGCTTATGGTGTCGGTAATACTTTCACTCGATGGATATCGAGTTTCCTCAGCGGCCGTTCTATTCGGATTGTGATAGGCGGCTTTGCTTCCGAAGAGCTCTCCATTAATGCTGGAGTTCCGCAGGGTTCGTTCCTGACCCCAACTCTTTTTCTCATTTTTATCAATGACCTTCTGCCATTGACATCAAACCCCGTCTACTCGTTTGCTGATGAGAGCAGCATTTGTCATTCATATCCATTCTCCAGATGTCCTTCTATTCTGGAGACCAATAGAAAACGCAGAATTATGAATGACACTCTCCAATCTGACCTCAACAAAATCCAGGAGTGGGCTCGACCGAATCGGGTCGATTTTAATGCGCGGAAGACCCAATGCTGTTTGTTTGACCCACAAACGTCTGGCGGGTGACGACTTCCCACCTTTAATATGGGTGGTGTTGATATTAATGAGTCGGAGGCCCTTGATGTTCTGGGTAAGTCAATCCAATGCGATCTTCGCTGGAACGATCACGATGACGTGTCGAAAGAAGCAGCCAAGTGCTTAGGCTTTCTTAAGCGGTGTAAGAAATACTTCACTCCAACTGTTCTTCGTTCTATCTACAGCACCTATATCTGTAAGAAAATGGAGTAAAATTCGCATATCTGGTTGGGAGCTTCGCGAACATGGTAAATATTCTTCTGCAGGAGCCAGCCTGATTCTTCCGGTTGAGGTATTTAGCAGAACTACTCGGCTTTCCAGAGTGGTGCACCCCTTTTATGTCGCGATTCCGTTTCAACGAACCGTCGCGTCATTAGATTGTGGAACAATCTCCCTGCGAATGTCTTCCCGCCCACTTACAGTGTCGAAACGTTTAAGCGAGGTGTAAGCCGTCACTACTCCCTCTTTCTCCCTTCCCGCTAACCTGTCATCCCTTCGGAACCAACAAATGCTTTCCATGGATAGGGGCCATCCCCTGAGCTTGGTTTCATCTGCTATAAAAAACAAGAGAAGATATCGAAAGCAGCTACAATAATATGATTTATCAGATTTGCAAGAAAATGTCTGAGTTACAGGAAAGGGACAGTGGCTGGTCTCTCTTAAGGATATGTCACGTGGAGTTCAATATTAACTAATATCAGCCAATAAGGGAATAGCTATAAGAAAAATATTGTTGTTTATTAATTTCAATGTACAAACAAAATAATAATGTAAACTAAAATATAAGCAGAAAAAATAGATATTAAGTAAAACAACTGTTACATTTAAGAAATTGTATGTATAAATTTGAATATAACAAGTAAAAGTGTTGTCTTCGGCCTAGCCGAAATCTAAATACCCTACACCCGAGTAACTGACAAAAATAATTTCGACACTTAACAACTTTTGTATAAGTTTTGTATACCACGACCATTTCGGTCAAATGTTTTTGTAATGTCTCTAGGTACTGATAGATAGAATTACGAACGTATTAATATTTTGAACCGTTTATGGGATATTGACAACTTTTGTATAAGTGGGCGCACCACGCCCAAATTGGTAATACGTGTCTATACCTCGTGATAAAATTTCGTGTTAATATCTTATACCGTTTACAGGATAATGACAACTTTTGTATGAGTGGCGTGGCACGCCCATTTTTGGCAAGCTTATTGCTAATGCCTCCATATCTATCCTGATAGAATTACATCTCAATATCTTATTCCGTTCATGAGATATTGCCAACTTTGTTATCAGTGGGCGTGGCACGCTCATTTTCGAACGTTTCAGTAGTGACGCTATATGTTCCGGAATAAAATTATACCTTAATATCTTACACGGTTTATGAGATATTCAGATTATAACATTTTTTAAAACGAGGTGCCTCTACATTCCGAATGTAAAGTAGGCGTGGCTGTTTACCGATCTCGCCCATTTTCAATCCCAAACAGCCCTACATAACAAAGAATATTTCTGCCAAATTTCATCGCGATCTCTCTTTTCGTTCTCTCGTAATCGTGATTTCAACAGACAGACAGACAGACAGACAGACAGACAGACAGACGGACGGACAGGGCTTAATCGATTCAGGAGGTGACGCTGAGCAAGAATATATATTTTCTATATCTATCTCGTCTCTTTCTCTGCGTTACAAACGGAAGAACAAAGTGAATATACTCTATTCCCTTCGGGTGTAGGGTATAAAAAGAAAAAATTCTGCGTCAATGATTGTGTCTGGATAAGAAACGTGGTTAAGTTTAGTAGAATGGAACTTTTCTCAATTGACAGTTATTCAAACGGAACTAGAACAGGCTGGCGACGATGAGTCAGACTTCAATAAAATTATCGCGGAAAGTTCGAATATCGTACTCTTATGAGAGTACTATCACTCTCGTGATGGTTGCTTAAAAACTTCGTCAAATTTGTTAACATTGCTATTATCTTCGACCAGTGAATTTCATGAACTTAAAACCAGTTTTCAAAAGTTTTTAGAAAAGGAAAATACTGTTGCTTCAATTGCCCCGTCTAATAGTATTGTTACTGTTTTGCTCAATCGTGCGAAATCTCTACCTGCTGCGTTATCGAAGCATAACAAAAGCAAATCAATTGCTATACTAGTTTTGCTGAAGTTGTTGGTAGCTGTGCTGAAACTTCCTTATTGCTGAAACTTCGTTATTGCTTCGAATGCTGTTGCAGCTGTTAATGTTGCTTTTTGAAGGTGTTCCTCCATCTGTGGCTCCTGCTGTTCTGGTTCCTGTTGCTGCTGTTCCAAATGCTTCTTTGGATGGAAGCGCAATTCCTACTCAGGGGACTACGGACTGGGTGACTGTTTGGAGGAAAAAACTTAATAATCGTTGAGGAGTTGTTGTTCACAGTTCTAACAATAAGTTAGAAGTAATTGCTAATAAGAAGTAGGTACATCTTGGATCTTTTAAACCTTCGGTTTCGGAGGACGATATTATTTCCTATGTGGAGAAATATGGTGGTATTCCAAAGCACCATTTAAAATGCTTTTAATTGAGAGCGGCCGCAGAGAGGAGGGAGAGAATGTAGAAGGGAAAGGGAAGAGAGAGGGTACAGACGGTCTCCCGTCAGAACAACATGTCGATTCACCGAACCAGTATGTTGAACTCCCAGGTTCGCTGCGTCGGTCTCAACATGAGCGATCGAACGGACCACCATGGTGCAACCTCGGCAGCGAGAGCGTCTGTAGAGAATAAAGGGAGGCCACAATCAGCTCCCATGATTACAACATGTCGATTCACCGAAGCAGTATGTTGAACTCCCAGGTTCGCTGCGTCGGTCCCAACATGAGCGATCCAATGGACCACCATGTTGCAACCTCGGCAGCGAGAGCGGCTGCAGAGAGGAGGGAGAGAAAGTAGAAGGGAGAAGGAGGAGAGAGGGTACAGACGGTCTCCCGTCAGAACAACATGTCGATTCACCGAACCAGTATGTTGAACTCCCATGTTCGCTGCGTTGGTCTCAACATGAGCGATCCAACGGACCACCATGGTGCAACCTCGGCAGCGAGAGCGGCTGTAGAGAGCAAAGGGAGGCCACAGACATGCTTCCGTGAGAACAACATGTCGATTCACCGAACCAGTATGTTGAACTCCCAGGTTCGCTTCGTCGGTCTCAACATGAGCGACCCAACGGACCACCATGTTGCAACCTCGGCAGCGAGAGCAGCTGCAGAGAGGAGGGAGAGAAGTTTTCTCTCGTCTCTTACCACTGCAGAAGCGATCCGATGGACCGCAACAACAGTGGCCAGAGCCAGGACAGCCACCCTTTATCACCAGAACTTACCCGTGTCAGTGTCAACAAACGACTGACTCTTTGTATATTGCATCGCTCCTTTTATACATTCCGAAGCCTCTGCCGTTTCGTGTCTCTGCACTCTTCCGTCACCACAACGTACATAGTGCCTGAGACTCTTACTCATTAGACGTTATGAAATCTATACTATATAATAAGCTTAACTTTAATACGACAGTTATGTATAACTGTAACCATAGAGGTTATAAGATATAGAGTTCGCATCTAGTACATATTTTTGCGCCACTTTTATTTTGAATTCTTATAAACATGTATATCAAAAAAGGATGCAGCATGTTGCAGAGAACAGAAAAGAAGCTTAACATGAAATCACGCAACATTACGCATCATGTGACCAAGGCGAGTATGAGCAAAGAATACACAATCAGATATACGATACATACAGAATATGTATATTTTCTGCTATGAGAATTTGCTTTGTTTTGTTTTTGTTTTTCGTATTTCTTAATTTGCATGAGGGCAGCTCTTGAAAAACCGGTTTTCTAAGTCGTTGTTAGTGTACATTTTGATGCTCACACGTTTTTGTTGTTGGTTGTTTTCCAAGTCAGCTTAAAATTTATTTTGGCTTCTTTTTAGCTTAAACAAAATCGTCCCTCTTGTATAGAGAGATCTGAATCGATTCCGCTAAATCGTAATTGTAGGGTAAAATATACAGAATGCAAAAACAAAAACTGAGTTCAAAGCCGAACTGTAAATGCCCTACAGCAAAAAAGTTTGCAAAAATAGAGTGGGATAAAATATAATAATAAAATCTAAGAAAGTAAAATATAATAATAAAATCTAAGATAATAAAATCTAAGAAAGCCCAAAAAAATAAATAGAAGTAAAAATAAATGACACTAAAAATCAAAAATTTACAAAGGGAAATAACAGTCAAAATTGACGTAATTTTTTATTAAGAGAATTCGGACAAATATTCGAAGTTTTTATATTTGCAAAAAATTTTTCACAAAAAGAAGATTTTGGAAAAATCTACGCAGCAAGCGATTATTTTTATAATTTATGCAAAATACATTTCTATTAACTTCCATAATTTTTTCCCCAAAATTGAAAGAGATAAGAAACTTTAAAACGACTATAAAATTGAAATATATTCGCGAAACCAATGCATCTGCATTATATTAAATGTTTTGCTCACAGAATCAAAAATTTAGAATTCATGTTGGTAATTCTTCATTGTTCCTGGCAAACAAAAAAAAGCGCAAATAGTAAAAATCCAAAGATTCAAATATTATATTAACTTGACCTGGTAAATGAATAAAAATTCAAACATTTATATTATTTATCATTTATTGCTGTAGGGCACTTTCTTGCCGGCTTTGAAATTAATTTTTGTTTTTGCATATCGTTTATTTTACCCTACAACTCCCATTCATCAATATCGATTCAGACCTCAATATATTGTACAAGAGTGACGACGTTGCTTAAGCTAAAAAGGAGCCAAAATAAATTCTAGCTGCCTTGCAAAACATCCAACAACAAAAACATGCGAACATCAGTTTGTGACCAACTGCACACATTCATATTCACATATGCTCCTCACTGCCATCGAAACATGTTGGAAACAAATATTTCATGTTTGGATGCTTTTTTATTCTTAGCAACCCATGTTGATAAACAATGTTTAGATACTAGGACGTATTAGTACGTCCTAAGCAGACAAAAAATTGACACAAAATTTTACACTGGATGCGAACTGTATATCTTATAACCTCTATGCTGTAACATATTTCTCTTATTGCTAAGCCACCGCCACATATTATACAAGAAAATAATTATACAAGACAATAATTTCTAATTTATTGAAGAAAAACAAATAAATTAGCAGGAATTTGTGTTAGCATTTTCTGCCTCAAAAATGCGTCATCACAATACTTCAAATGAACGAACAAAACAAAGCAGAAGGAGCGACAATTGTTTTGTTTTGTGTATACGGAATAAGGCCGTAAGTGTAGAAAATTAAAGTGCTTTGTTACTAGTGAAAAGTGCTATTTGACCAACAGTTGTCCACCAACTTTTTGCGGGGTAATTAAACACAATTACGCATGCGCTTAGTTTTTTAAATTTTCCAGTTTACACTATGGGTATATGGGACTGTATGGAGGGTAGTAATATTTCTTTTATTGCATTTCTTAATGTATTATCAATGTTTTTAAAGTAAAAACAATAGTACGTTATTACTTAAGTGGATGCATTAGAAGTGAAAATAAATTAGCATATTATTAATAATAAAAAAATGAAACTAATTCTTCTTAATCTCTTGTTAGCAATCGTACTTATTTACAAAGGTTTGAATCAAATACATTGCTTGATCTATTATTATAAAATAAATTTGTGTATTCTCAAATATTAACACTAGTAGAGATTAAAAACTAATATAAGGAGCTTTAGTTGCTTATTTTGTGTTTGTGAAAGAAAATACTGACAATTAAAATTTTAACATGTTACATAAAGGTATTTCCAGGCAAAATGACACAATACTATAAAAAGCATTCAATTTCTTAATAATATCATGTAATCTTGTGATGTTAGTAATTTCTTTTTTTGATTCCGCTGATCTCGTCGCAAATAGGAGGACGATATTCGTCAAGAGTTATTCTTGAATAAATAATGGATTGAATAGATTTGTTTCACAACGGAATTACCGCTATCAGTTGCGGGAACCAAGCCAAGTAGCCTTCACGAGTGTTGATAACTATCAATTATATTACTACTATTTTATAATTATAATATAACTTATTTATTGTAACTCAGAACACACGTGGTCATCCATCTGTCTTCGATCTTCGCTGTTGTTTCTACGACATTATCATTGTGGTTTGTAGAAGAAATTGTCTTTTTCAATTTGTAAGGTTGCTGCAATTTTCGGTTTTGTAGGTAATGGGCGTGAGTTGCATTTGTAGGTAATGGGCGTGAGGCTATACTGAAAATGTTGTTTTACAACCTAATTATTTATTTATTTATTTATTTATTTAGAAAACTTTGGTGCACACTAAGATATATGTACATCTTTTATAGTGCAAATGAGTTAGAATAATAAACAAATACCAATAAATGACCATTTAAGATTAATTTATGAAATGCATATACATTTAAAAAACAATAATAAAAATAACAAATAAACAATATGAAACATATAACATTTATATAAAAAAGAAAAAAAATTAAAGAAGGAAAGAAAAAAACTCAAGTGAAGTTGCAGCGTTTTAGTGGACAGAAGTGGGAGTGAAAGAAATAGTAGTAAATAATAAGTTAAAGAAGAAAGAAAGAAGAAGATTAGTATTGAGTAAAGCTGACCTTAAAGTATGTCACAATAGCCTGTCCAAATCTTTCCACTCCAGAAATCGACTTAATATTATTAGGTAAAGAATTCCATAGTCTGACGGCGTTGACAAAAAAGAATCTACTTGAATTCAATAATCTACATTCTGGTGTAATAAGCAATAAGCCTCTTCGCGACTGACCAAAGTGTAATTTTTGATAAAGATAGGAGGGTGTCTTTGAGTGTATCAGTTTATGCAAAAATAAGCATATTCTTACCCTTGATAGCAAAAGATATCATAGCCTAATATCCCATTTCTATATTGCCCTAAGTGGTCATAGGTTCGGATACCAAACACATACCTCGTGACGTGATTATATGCTATAAATAATTTTAGGGAGGAACGAGAATCTAACTTGCTATAAACTTCAGCAAAATATGTTATAAAAGGAAGAATGAGTTGGATAGCGAGCTTCCGTCTGGTATCAATCGGAGTGTATTTAGAAGAATACCTCAACTTTCGTAGGGTGGAATAAATTTTTCGAATTACAACATTAATATGGTCAGTGCAAGTAAGCGAGTTATTAATATAATAACCCAGATTCTTTGCAGTTGTTACCATATTCAATTAATTGTTGATTGCCGATTAGTACTTCCGGAGTGTCCGAAAAAGTAAATTTACTGTTAAAAACAGGGAGTAACTGTGTTTTGGAAACATTGATTTTAAGGCCATTATTATATGTCCATAATTTAAAACTGGCTAGGTCCTCATTGAGACGATAGACTAGGTCATCGTTTAAATTGCTCTCGCCAGACATGTACACTTGGATATCGTCCGCATAACCATGCATTGAGGAATATTTACAAACGGTAAAAATATCATTAATAAACAATGAAAATAAAAGAGGCCCCAGAAATGATCCCTGCGGAACGCCCCTGTTGACTGGTCTAAAGTCTGAGTAATAATTTTTGCTCATAACTCGCTGCATTTTGGTAAGCCGTGTTGATGATGTGGACTCTCTCACTAGCAGCAAATCATGAGCTTTAATATATACATTATTATCTATACTCTCTCATTAATTTCAATGTATTCTCTTAGCTTAACTTCCTATTTTCTTCTCTCCGTTTATCTCTTCCTTGCTCACTCTAACTACTCCTTCTGTTTGCTAGCTTCTCTCCCTTATTCACAATCTTTTTTATTCTCTCTTTTTGCAGTGATCTCTGTAAACTGGTTTTCTAACTCAAATTGTGGTGAGCTTGTATTCCTTTCTCCCTTTCATTATTCCACCTGATGTCTTCCGTTATTGATGTGGATGGTGTTAATAGCAGAACTCTAATTGAAGTTCTCTGTAAGCAACGAATGGGTTTTAAAATTGTTCACTTCAATGCTAGAAGCTTGAACGCCTGCAAGTTTGATTATTTCAAATATGTTTTCGAGAGTTCCTCGGTGGATGTCATTTGCATCACTGAAACCTGGTTCTGCAGTGAATTGAGGGATTCTTCGTTAAGAATAAACAACTTTAATATGTTTAGAAATGATAGGATAGATAGAAGAGGGGGTGGTGTTGCCATCTACTGTCGCAGTACTCTTAACTCGAAAGTCGTCTCTATGTCGTCTAACAGTAATGTAGAGTTTCTTAATATTTGCGTTAGCGACAGCAGTGTTGAAGTCTTTATCTCTTGCGTTTACAATCCGTCTCGATGCTTCAGCCTCGACAGTTACTTTACTGAACTCTTATTAACTATTCGCATTTTGTGATTGGCGGCGACTTTAATGTTGATTTGCTATGTGCCGATGGTAGTGCTAGAGCATTGCGAGATAATTTATAGTTACTGGGCCTAAGCATTGTGAATAATGATTTACCCACTCGTTTCTCAGCCAATGACAGTCCCAGCTTACTCGACTATTTCATTGTGTCGGATTTATCCTTTGTCCACCTTTTTGACCAAATATATTTTCTATCTGATCATGATTTATTATTTTGCACTCTGGGCATTCCCCTGAGTCGTAACCCAATTGAAAAATCGTTTTCCTACTACGATTTTAAGTCAATTGATTTTCAAAACCTATTTTATGAGTCGAGTATGGTTCCGTGGAATGATATTGTTCGGCTCTGCTCCACTGTGGACGAAAAAACTTTAATGCTAACTAAGTTCATCAATGACCTGTTTGTCAAGTCTGTTCCTGTTAGGACCGTAAAGTCGATAAACTCCTCCTGCCCATGGTTTACTGAGTCTGTTTAAAAGCCATACGCAAGCGAAACAAGCTGCGCTATCTATGGAAAAGAAACCCTACCTTGGAGAGATGGGAGAGTTACAAGCGTGCACGTAATAACTCTGTCCGCCTTATTAGGCAGTCGAAAGCAGCTCATTTCAGGTCCAAACTTAATGCCACGTTGCCCTCCAAAGTGCTTTGGAATAACCTTAAAAAATTAGGTGTTCTCAACAATGATTGCAGCCGTGCAGTCTCTACACCACTCGACCCTAATGCCTTAAACACAATCAGGGACGCAAGACGCAGATTCAAGTTAGGGACGCAAGAAATTGCTCGGATTTAAACCAAATAGCAGAGTAGCGTTTTCGGGAAGCAGAAGTATGAAAGGTCAAAAATTTCACAGTAGAGATTCAATAAATACACTTCAATACAATACCAAATTCTCGAAGTTTATTCTGTCTTTAAATTCTCTTAGTTTAGCTGTTTACAGTAATTTAATAAAATATAAAATATTATTTTATTTTTTTATTTTTAATAATAATAAATAAATAATAATAATAATAAAAAAGCAACAGAAAAATACAAAAAGAATGAAATGTCAACAAACACAAACAACGAAAAAGAACGCGAACGCTTTTGCATCCGTCAAAATTAGAATTAGCTCGGATGCGGGATGCAAAGTGCGGTTGAAAAACAGGGAAGCAAAATGGAAACAAACTTTTTTCTCGATCTCCATAAGAGCCCGTGTAATTTTGACAGTTCAAAAATGAATCTGCGTCTTGCGTCCGTGATTGTGTTTAAGGCATAACTCTCTAAATGATTATTTCCTTTCACATTATACAGGCACCACTAATAACAATAACCATTTATTTGCCCCCGAATCTAATAATTCATCCATCTGCAGATTTGAATTTACAGCTGTAAGTGAGCCTGAAGTACTAGAATCGCTGCTAAGAGTTAAGTCTCATGCAGTCAGTGTAGATGGGGTACATCTTCAATTTTTCAAGTTAATTGTGGCATACATCATTGGCTCTTTTACCCACGTTATAAACCACTGTCTCACTACTTCAACGTTCCCTAGCTTGTGGAAAAATGCTATTGTCATTCCCTTGCCCAAAAAATCTAATGCAGTTGAGCCGGCAGATTTTAGGCCAATAAGTATTCTTTCTCCTCTATCGAAGGTTCTTGAGATGATCATGGCTGGTCAAATTTCCAAGTTTCTAACTGAGCATAAGCTCTTGAATGTTAACCAGTCCGGTTTTCGTCCTGGACATAGCTGCACCACCGCTGCCCTCAAGGTTCTAGATGACATCAGACCTTACTACGATAAGGGGATGTTTACCTTGTTATGCTTGCTTGATTTTTCCAAAGCCTTCGACACTGTCAACCACTCCATACTATGTTGTAAACTAAAGCAAATCTTTGGTTTCTGTGGCAGCGCAGTAAGACTTATTAATAGTTATCTAAGCGACAGATATCAATCTGTTAGGTGTGCAAACGTGTATTCTCAATTTAAAAGGATATGCAGTGGAGTACCGCAAGGCTCAGTCTTAGGACCTCTCTTGTTCTCACTGTTTCTAAATGACATCTTTGTTACCTGCAATTACGCCTCTATACACGCGTATGCGGATGATATTCAATTGTATCTATCTTGCGAAGACAATCTCAAAGAGGACTTAGTCTCTAAAGTTAATGAGGACCTGGATTTCATACAGCGTTGGTCAGTAAAAAACTGCTTGAAACTCAACCCGTTGAAGTCAACTGTTCTGCCGATTTCAAAATATAAAGTTAAATTTTGTGACATTCCTGACATTTTCATCGGTAGAAATAAGTCGAAGTTTGTCAATGCGGCGGTTAGCTTGGGCTACCATATAAATACGTCGCTCAGTTGTTCGGACCACATCAACACTGTTGTAAGAAATATTTACTTCGTCTTGAGAAATCTTCGAATTTCAGCACCCTTTACTCCAACTTCTGTTAGGCACAAGCTAGTTATGCAGCTAATTTTACCTTTAATCGCTTACTCAGCTGCCGTTTATAATAGACCTGACTCACGTTCATCGCACAAACTCTCCGTAGCGTTCAATTCTGCAACGAGGTATGTTTATGGCCTCAGTAATTTTGAGCACTTAGGTCAGTTTAGATATGCTGTGCTAGGCTGTGACATAAACGACTACTTTAAAGTAAGGAGTTGTCTCTTCTTGCATAAACTTATCTACTCCCGGACTCCTGACTACCTCTTTCAGAAGCTATAATTCGGTCAATCACGCAGAGGACTCTTGCTAATTATCCCCGAATTCAGTTGCTTGACTTCATCAAGACTATTTTTTATCAATGCCGTTAGACTGTGGAATTCATTGCCCATGAGCCTCAAGCTCATTACAGGGGCAGGATGCTTCAAGCGAGCCATAACTAAGTACTTCTCACCGTAAAAGCATTTTCCCTATCTATTCCTTCCTTATTCTTTACTTTCTTCCACTCTTTACTTCTTCCCACTCTCTGCTGTTCTTCTCTTCCCTTGCTTAAGAATATTGTTGCCTACCTTAGTAACGTAAGCCATTCTCTAAATATTGTTTAAATTTACTTTATATTATTTTTATTTTTAATCTTTAACTCTATTTTTAATCCTAATTGAAAATGTTATGTGTCCTTTCAAACGTTTTTTGTACTATAAAAGAAAGTATTTTCTTATTGTACAGCCGACATTGCAAAATAAAATGAAATTGAAATTGAAATTGAATTCTTAGTCAGGTAGCTATTTAGTAAGCAGATTGCACCATGCCCAAATCCAAACAGATGCTTCAGCTTACAACATAGCAATTCATGATTCACAATTTCAAATGCTTTCGAGAAGTCTATCAAACATAAGAGACTAAAGAATCCCTTATCATAATATGGTCTCAGGTCTTCAAATACTTTTAATGTAGCAGTAGCACAGCTGTGTCCTTTGCGAAAGCCAGACTGAAGTGGACTTAAAAGACTATTACTTTTTAAAAAGATTGATATTTGTTCAACCATGATCGATTCTGCAATTTTAGCCAACGGTGAAAGAATGCTCATCGGTCTATAATCCTCAACACTAGAAGCATTTGTCTTTTTGGCTGGAGGTAGTATTAACGCAGTTTTCCACAGCGAAGGAAAAATAGAAGTTGTGAAGCAATGGTTCAATAAATGCGTGAACGTACCAGCAACGTACGGAAACACTATCTTAAGAAATCTCAAGCTTACTCCATCTATAGTACACTGATCGAGTTAGACTTCAGTTTATATAAAGTTTTCATAACCTCATCCACATCTACATGTGTAAACTGAAAGGAGTTAGTCAAAGAGGAAGGCGCAGCTGATATTTTTTCAACAGTACTATGAATGATATCATCATCAACATCAACGTTAAGTCGTAGAAAGTGATCATTAAGAACGTCCGGATGCATCTCAATGGTCTCATCTTACAAGTACTTAAGCCAAGCCGTCCCAGGTTCTTCCAGAGTGTCCTAGTTGGAGTGGACGAATTTAGGTTTCTGGAAAAATATTTCATTTTAGCTAGCCTAAGTGAACGGACGGACTCATTCCTAGCGGACCTGTAGCTCTCCCATCGCTCAGGGCTTGGGTTCTTTCTCCAGTTGCCACGTAACCTGTTTCGTTTACGAATTGAGTCCAAAACCTGACGGGTAAACCACGGGCATGAATTGCTTTTAACTACTATTATCTTTGACGGAACATGCTTCAGAAACAGGTCATTTATTGTATTAGTAAAGTAATTCAATTTTTCGTTAACAGTTGGTAACGTCCATATATCCCTTAGTGTCGATGTTTGCAAATCATAAATCAGATGACAGAGGTCAATAGACTTAAAGTCATAGTACAAGATAGGGGTTGTAATGGTCGAGCGACTCAATTGAACGTTAAAATTACATAAAATTTAGTCATGATCTGACACGAAGTATAATTGATCAAAAAGGTTGACGTGATTAATATCGGAAACAATGAAATAATCTAATAAGCTAGGAACATCATTAGGCGCAAATCTGGTCGGAGAACTTACATTAACAAATCGCAAGCCAAGAGAACTAACATGTTCAGTGAGTGAGTCTACATAAGAATCATTATTCAGGAGATTAACATTGAAGTCACCACCGACGATAAAAAACGCGAAGTCTATTATGCTATTTGATATATTGGCAAAATACTCATCTAGAAGGTTTAATCTGGTTAATGTCTCGTACAGTAGGAGCATCATTATTATTGAGACCAACAGCATTGCACATATTAGAGAATACCGCCTTTAGGTTCTCATTATTATCGTATGGGATACCAGAAATAACCAAATCTGAAGAAACGGCAGCATTCTCAAGCTTCATGACTTCACTCTTAAGATTAGAAACTTCAAATTTAAGCACGGTAACGTCAGTTTCAACATTTGATATGCGAATAAGCGCTCTCTTCAAATCCATTTTAATGTTGGAAACCTCTGCCAATAACTCACCAAATCTGGACATTATGCGCTCTTCAGTTCCTTTCATTGCGAGAGTAATCTGATCAATAATGCTCTCCCTTAATTCAGACAGCTTTAGATCTAAGTTGCATATGATAGAAGACTCATCGACTCGAGGTGCAGTGGTTACAGGCGTAACGGGACTTGCAGCAACACTGCGAGAGGTGACAACTGAGAAGGTCGTACTTCGTGTCTCTCTTTTTGCAGAATCAGCAGCATTGTTACCGGCAAACTTCTTATTATGGGCAGACATTATTCACTTAATAATTTTAATTATTCTAATTAATTAATTATTAATTATCCCTAAGAACTTTTGGTTTTCCCAGATTCCACTAGTTGGTTTTTTTATTATTATTGCTCTTCATACGGAAATTTCTACGTCAGTTTTTTTTATGTTTTTTATCTCTAGTAGGTAATAGATTTTACTGTTGAACCAATATAAATTTTGGAAGGAAATTTACTTTCCCAATTTTCCGCGAATATATATAGGCATCGTATTTGTTCACTTTATCCACAGTTCAGTTTTGAGCATTTGGGAAGTGACTGCTAAAAGGAACAAAACCATTTAAAAACAAGTAAAAGTGTTGTCTTTAACCTGGCCAAAATGTAAATATCATACACTGGAGTAACTAAAAAAATTATTATTTCGCACTTGATAACTTTTGTATATGTAGGCAGACCACACCCATTTTTGGCAAATATTTTTTGCCAAAATATACTCCTGGATAGAATCACGTATTAATATTTTAAACGTTTATTTGATATTGACAGCTTTTTTATAAATTTTTTATATACAAATTAGAAATACCTTATACCGTTTACAAGATAAGGACAATATTTGTACGAGTGGGCGTGGCACGCCCATTTTTGGCAAGCTTATTGCTAATGCCTCCATATCTATCCTGATAAAATTACATCTCAATATCTTATACCGTTCATGAGATATTGCCAACTTTGTTATCAGTGGGCGTGGCACGCTCATTTTCGAACGTTTCAGTAATGACGCTATATGTTCCGGAATAAAATTATATCTTAATATCTTACACGGTTTGTGAAATATTCAGATTATAAATTTTTTTGCCTTTACATTCCGTATGTAAAGTAGGCGTGGCTGTTTTCCGATCTCGCCCATTTTCAATCCCAAACAGCCCTACATAACAAAGAATATTTCTGCCAAATTTCATCGCGATCTCTCTTTTCGTTCTCTCGTAATCGTGATTTCAACAGACAGACAGACAGACAGACAGACAGACGGACGGACGGACAGGGCTAAATCGATTCAGGAGGTGACGCTGGGCATGAATATATATTGTCTATATCTATCTTGCCTCTTTCTCTGCGTTACAAACGGAAGAACAAAGTGAATATACTCTACTTCCTTCGGGTGTTGGGTATAAAAAGAAAAAATTCTGCGTCAATGATTGTGTCTGGATAAGAAACGTGGTTAAGTTTAGTAGAATGGAACTTTTCTCAATTGTCAGTTATTCAAACGGAACTAGAACAGGCTGGCGACGATGAGTCAAACTTCAATAAAATTATCGCGGAAAGTTCGAATATCGTACTCTTATGTGATGGTTGCTTAAAAACTTCGTCAAATTTGTTAACATTGCTATTATCTTCGACCAGTAAATTTCATGAACTTAAAACCAGTTTTCAAAAGTTTTTACAAAAGGAAAATACTGTTGCTTCAATTGCTCCGTCTAATAGTATTTGCTGTTTTGCCCAATCGTGCGAAATCTCTACCTGCTGCGTTGTCGAAGTATAACAAAAGCAAATCAATTCCTATACTAGTTTTGCTGAAGTTGTTGGTAGCTGTGCTGAAGCTTCCTTATTGGAAGCTACTCAGGGGACTACGGACTGGGTGACTGTTCGGAGGAAAAAACTTAATAAGCGTTGAGGAGTTGTTGTTCACAGTTCTAACAATAAGTTAGAAGTAATTGCTAATAAGAAGTAGGTACATCTTGGATCTTTTAAACCTTCGGTTTCGGAGGACGATATTATTTCCCATGTGGAGAAATATGGTGTTATTCCAAAGCACCATTTAAAATTCTTTAAATTGATCAAGAAGGATGCTGACATCAGTAATAGTAAAAAAATTACTTTTAACCCTTTACTACGCACTTTTTAAAAGTGAAGAATAATAAATATTTTCAAATGCGGGATTGGCCAAGGAATATCAATTACAATTTTTTGAGGGGGAAAAACATTGTCACTTTGTATATCTCCAAAATTGCGTGTACAAGGTTACTTATTCACTGATACACTAACGTGCGTATTCTTAGTGCGCAATTCTTCCCCGAACTCTGTAAATTCAATGCAACGTCCGAACTGGAGCCGCTACGGAAGTGGGTCCGGAACCAAAGTATTTTCAATAAGTCTGCACTCCTGATACCGGCGAATCAACGAATGCACTGGTACCTACTGGTGCTGCGCTGGAAGGAGACTGGGACAGGCCCCCGAGGAGAAATATTGGTGTTCGATTCCAATCCAGACGCTCCCGGTGCACCGCGTTCCCACACCATAACAACGGAACTCGACCGACTGCGGAGTATTCCTGTTGCACAACGCATCTATGTTCCTGGGCCAACCTTTCTCAGAATACCGCCACCAGTATCTTCGCGAGTGGTACCCAGCGGCCGACGCAGAAGAAAAAAGGGCGGCGCTGGCAGTGGCGATACAGTTGCGAGTAAGGGAGGGAACATTGGAGAAGCTGCCCCACCTATAGCTAGAGCTAGCCGGACTATAGCAGAATGCCCAAGCCATGCGCCAGGGAAGAAAGCCACCGATACCACCAGCAGACGTACTAGCAGCAGCAGCAACAGTAGTGACAGTAACACCAGCAGCAGCAGTACCAGCAGCAGCAGTAGCAGTAGTGGTAATAGCACCAGCAGCAACAACAGTGCCAGCAGCCGCAGAAGCAGTGGTAACCACAATAGCAGCAACGACGGTTCGAACGACCTACACGAACCCGCTCCCACCACGGTAATATCAAACAAGGGTCGCAACGCAACCTCGGCCAAGTGACGCAGTTGACCAACCGTCCAGGGGACAGCAAGCGCGTTCGCCGAGTGTTCCCCACAACCCATCCACCGTGCGAGGTCCGGCATGAGTCTACTGGCTTCGGACGACTCTGGCTGGGAGAACAACAAAGACGTGGGAATCCCTGTGAGAAGCACCGCCAGGGGCTTCTGGGAAAACTCAGCACAGAAGACACCCCAGGCATCGAACGGGCGAAGAACCGAAGGGTCGCCAGCGATTCCTAGCAAGCGCGTCGGGAGGAAAGCCGGTACGACCGAGGATCCGTTAGGTGAGCTGCCGGAGTCCATAGGGTACGAAGTCCAGGACATTTAGCGGAGGACTCGAGGCAGGAACGCCATCAAGCTGGCTCGTGTCAGCGGGGGCATCCGCTATGATATAAAGATCACGCGGACGGGCAGGATCGTCGTCACCACTATCCCTCGATGAAGTAAGAGGGAGATGTTAGGAACAAATTAATTTCTTCCTCACATAAATTTTCTACTTATATATATATATATATGTATACGCATACCCAAAATATATGGTAACCGTTTCTGTGCATTTATATGTATGTAACGAACTATATGGCAAAGTAAAAAAAGAGATTTGACAAAGAGTTATCGAAATTGAGAGTTATTAGAAAGTAGCAACATCGCCTGGGTGGGTCGAGAGAGTTCGACCACAGTCACGACCACGCAGGCAAGAAAGAGACAATAAGCGTCTTACAATCAGTGCGTAGGAATACCATCGCCACTATAAAAGGCGCTTCACCACGAGGAATCGAGGCTTTTGTACGTGAACTCTCGGCCTGGACAGTGGTCTTCTGGAATCCCATCCTCACTAAGTAATTTCAGCAACAGAGCCTCGACTTCGGCAGAGCCACAACGTCGACGCCAGCAGAGCCTCGACTTCGGCAGAGCCACAACGTCGACGCCAGCAGAGCCTCGACTTCGGCAGAGCTATAACGTTGACACCGACAGAGCCTCGCGCCCAACAATCGCATCAGAACGGCGCCTGTGGAGTTGCACTTCCGCGGCCAACAATTCGCATCAGCACGTCGCCTGTGGAGTTGCACTCCCGCGGCCAACAATCGCATCAGAACGTCGCCTGTGGAGTTGCACTCCCGCGGACAACAATTCGCATCAGCACGTCGCCTGTGGAGTTGCACTCCCCCGGCCAACAACCGGTTCGCTCGCACCCCGCTGGATCGCAGACAGGTTTTCTTTCACCAGCGTCCACCTGTGAAGGCTAGCAGTGGCCATATATTTATTTTTCACCCATTTATACATTTTTTTTATTTTTTATTTTTTTTCTATATCAGAGTTCAGGATCTGCTAAGCTTCAAAGCTTTTTGTGCTGATAGCACGAGCTCCTGTTAAGAAGGTTGATAGAGGGAGGGGAGTGGAATTTTTTTTTTTGTTTTTTTTTTTTTTTTTTAAATTGCAGAACAATTTTTTTTTAGTTTTTGTAGAACTAATAGCGCTAGGCTAGGCCTTAAGTACGCTGAAAACAACACAATTAACATCCATGCCCAAGGCGGGATTCGAACCCGCATCCCCGGAGCTCGCAGCGAGGTTATCACACAGTGCGCCACCGAGGACGGCATTTAAAACCATTTCCAAATATTTTATATGTATAAAAGTTGAAGTTTAATTGTTGAATTAGAATTACGAATTATTGAACTAATCTAGACATGAATAAAAGAGAGAATTCGTTGAAGGAAGCCTTGTGTCCCATCAAATAAATAAGTGGACGGATCCTGGACTCGGCTGAGTCACATGCCCTGGCCAGAGAAGAGGAAAGTTTCGTTACAGCTTATACGGGTGTGCTTCAACGATGTTGAGCGATAGCATTACTATAAGTATTTATTTATTATACGCTACACCCGAAGGGAGTAATGTATATTCACTTTGTTCCCTCTCCGTCCGTCTGTCACACATAACACAGTTGGAAATATCTCATGAACGGTATAAGATATTGAGATGTAATTTTACCACTATGTATCGGGAAGCATTACCAATAAGCTTGCCAAAAATGGGCGTGCCACGCTCACTCATACAAAAGTTGTCAATATCTCGTAAGTGGTATAACATATTAAGACGTAATTTTATCTTATATTTAGACGTGGTATCTACAGATATTACCAATTTGTGTACCAAAAATGGGGCGTGGCCCACCCACTTATCCCAAAGTTGTGAATATCCCATAAACGATTCAAAATATTAATACGTGATTCTATCCAGCAGTATACAGAGAGATTATTGTAGAAAAATATTTGCCAAAAATCGGCGTGGTCCTTATACAAAACTTGTTATGTGGTGAAATTGTAATTTTTTTTAGTTACTCGGGTGTAGAGTATTTAGACTTCGGCCAGGCCGAACACAACAGTTACTTGTTTATTTATTTACTTCTTTATTTCGGTCTATGGATACAATTGTCCTTACAGACTAAGCATAGATAATTAAAAAAAAATAAGTGATTAACAACTTAACTAAAGCGTATTCGAACGCATCTTTAGACATACAAAAATCTATCGAACTCTTCGTGTTATTTCATAACATAATTATTACTTGTAAATATTTGCCACGGCGTTTGGTTTTCACAAAAGTTGTCAGAATTGCATTTATTCATTGCTGCATTCCAGCATATTTTCACTTAAATATCATTTACTCCATTCCGGCCAAAAGTGAGAGAACCATCCGCAGTGCAAATCAAGGTGTCACGTAACACTTTTGTTTGCGCTGGCCAAGGAACGCAGTCAAAATTTGCCTACGCAGCGTCGCTTGGCCAGCGCTACAGTTTCCCACGCTGCACTTATATGTGAGCGTCTGTGTGTTGTAAATTTTATTTATAAATTGAAAACACTTCGAAATAAACAGTCAGTCAGAATTCAAAGCGTTGTGTTATTGTCTTACATTTGACTTGCGTTTTAACCAACAATTCATCCTGGTTCAAGTGCCAGCGTTGAATTTAAGTAAATTAGTTAAATAAATAACAAACAATTCATCCTGGTTAAAGTGCCAGAGTTGAACTCATCCCTTCCACACTCATCTACATCGGTTCAAGTGCCGAGGTAGATAACTACAACGTGTGGAATTAAACATTGGAGGCCCCGGCGAGATTCTTCAACACTTCATCAACGCTAGAGATTCTTGTCGCTTCATCAACACAAGAGATTCTTCTCACTTCATCAACGCTAGAAATTCTTGTCGCTTCATCAACACAAGAGATTCTTCTCACTTCATCAACACTAGAAATTGTTCCAGCTTGAGGTCCCACAACAACAACCAAGATGAGCAATTTGGAAAGACTCGTCCAGATGCAGGATGAAAATGTCATCGCCCTCCAGAAAACAATCAGCAATTTTAAGAAGACGGCGAAGGATCGCAGGACCTTGGATTACGTGGAGAGGAAGTTGGTAGAGCTCGACGAGTTATGGCAGAAAATCGACGAGAAGAACGACCCAATACTGAAGGTTCAAGAGCTGACTTCCGAGCATCCATACATTAAGAAGGGCATATATAGCATCGTGTCGGAGAAATACAACGAGGCACGAAAATATATGCAAGCTCTGATTTAAGCCATGAAGTTCGAGGCTGCCCAAGATCCGAGAACCTCAACGCCAGCTGCCAACGAACAATCTACAGCTCGACAGGATGGCCCAATACATCAAAGGGTGGCTATCCTTATTCGCAAACAGCAGATGCTGATTGCAATCGTGCAGGAGATGCTGCAAACTGCTTTAAGTGACCCACCACGGTCTCAGCAGTACTACACTACGAAGGCAAAAATCATTGCACACCACTGGCAAGCAGTCCAAGATCTCCATGGCAAAATTTGGGAGCATATCGATGACAGCACTACAACCGATTACGATTTCAACAATTACCTTCAAATCGAGGCTGATGTGCATGATCAGCTCATGGAACTGCAAAATAAAGGCAAAATTTCAGTCGACGTTTCACCAGTGCATGTTCCAGTCGACTATCTGCCTAAGATTACTCTGGCGAAATTTGAAGGAGATTACCTCAAGTGGCGACAATTCCATGACTTGTTTAACCAGCTCATCCATTCGAAACCACTTCCTGACATCCAAAAGATGTGGTACCTCAAGAGCAATTTGGTGGGTGAAGCCGAAAACCTCATCAGACATCTTCCGCTCACGGAAGAAAATTATCAAACCTCCTGGGAAATGCTGCAACATCGGTACAACAATAAACGCCTAATCACTTCGGCCTTAATGGACAAATTATTCAACCATCCCAGACAAATGGCAGATCACAAATCTGTAACTGCCATCAAAAATCTGCACGACACAACTGCGGAGACCTTGCTCGCCTTAGGAAACATGGGCATCGAAACGACGTCATGGGATCCCATACTGATACATCTGGTGATAAAAAAAATAGGGATAGGGGGACTTACATGGCATATGAGCAATCGCTAAAGGATCCCCGAGAAGTGCCATCCGTTAAGGATCTTCCAAGGTTTCTGGAAGGTCGTTTCCAATCATTGGAAGCTGTGGGACACAAAGAGAAATCATCAGTGATTAAACCGCTAACCTCAATGACCACTACTCAAAATGTGAAAAAATGTAAAGCATGCAATGACAAATTCCATCCATTATTCGCGTGCCCAAAGTTTTTGCAACTTTCGGTCACCAACCGAACCGACTTGGCGAAAGAACAAAATTTATGCATTAATTGTTTGATATCTGGGCACGTTACTAAAAACTGCGTGTCCAGAAATTGTACAAAATGCAACAAAAAGCATAACACTCTGCTACATTTCGAATCTACCAAGAAGAATCCAGAGTCCGTAAAAAAGGTAGCAGAATTGACTAATCAGTCTCAACGTATTACTAATCAAAGTAGTGCCACGACGACCTCAATCAACCTTAGTGCCACAGCAACCTCCAGGCAATCAATGCCCAATGGATACGTGCTTCTCAGCACTGCAGTCATCAACCTGATCGACAGCAATGGAAGAACGATAAAATGCCGAGCACTCTTGGACTCCGGATCACAGGTGAACCTCATTACCAACAAACTCACCCACCAATTGGGATTGTCTACACAACTTACTCGTGTACTCGTACTTCCAACAATTGTCTCACAGCAGCCCACACATCAGCTGGACCCTTCAACATTGAACCTGCCGAAAGACATCCAGTACGCAGATCCGCACTTTTTCCGGCCTGGAACAATCGACGTATTGTTAGGAGCAGAACTCTACCACGATTTATTGTCAACAGAAAAAATCACATTAAGGCGAGGAGGACTTACTCTATACAAAACAGTGTTTGGATGGATACTGACCGGAAAGATTGCTGATAGTACCCCAGGACAGCCGTCTTGCTACATCTATACCGACGACGAGGTAAACCATCAACTAGAGAGGTTCTGGGAATTAGAAGAAGTCACACAAGGTATTAGGATCCTATCACCGGCAGAAAAATTATGTGAGTCTCATTTCACCCAGAATACGGTAAGACACAATGATGGACGGTTTATGGTCAGGCTTCCATTCACCGAAAAAACATCAGTGTTGGGCGACTCAAAGCAAGTAGCCATTTCCAGATTTCACGGGCTAGAAAGACGTTTCTCCAGGGATGCTGACATAAAACAACAATATGTCCAGTTCATGGCGGAGTACGAAGCGTTAGGACACATGTCCAAAATTGACATAAAAACCATCGCACCTCCCACATACTTCATTCCCCACCATTGCATCCTGAGGCATGAAAGCAGCACGACAAAGTTACGGGTAGTCTTCGATGCATCATCAAGGTCATCAACTGGAATAGCCCTCAACGACATCATGCACATCGGACCAACAACTCAAAGTGAATTGTTTTCAATTCTCCTACGTTTTCGCTTGCCAAGATACGTTTTCACTAGCGATATACAACAATTGTATCGACAAATTTGGATCCATCCAAGCGATCGCAAATATCAGCTCATTGCTTGGAGAGCCGATAACAATCAAGCTCTCAACTATTACCAGTTAAACACCGTCACATATAGAACAAGATCTGCGCCCTATCTCGCAACAAGGTGCTTGCAGGAACTGGGTACAAAAAACTCCTTAACGCATCCTCTTGGTGCCGCAGCCCTCCTGAATGACTTCTACGTCGATGACTGCCTAACGGGCGCTGACAATCTCCAGGTTGCTTAGGATATTCAAAAACAGCTTAACGCAATCTTGAACAAAGCGGGATTCAAGCTAAGGAAATGGTATGCCAACCATCCTCCTTCAGAATGTAGCCAAAGAGGATCAAGAAGTTAACTTAGATTTCAGCAATGACGTCGGCGATATGGTAAAAACCTTGGGGCTAACATGGCTACCCAAGACCGACCAATTTTCCATAAAGGTGCAAAATTTAACACCAACACGTTCAACAAAGCGTACAATATTATCGGATGTAGCCAGCATCTTCGATCCATTAGGAATTCTCGCACCAGTGGTAATCACCGCGAAAATTCCAATTCAAGAACTGTGGCACGCGAAATTATCATGGGATGAAGAAATACCACAGAACCTACACCTCAGATGGACAAGGTACCGCAACGAGCTACAGGAGCTTAACAAATTGCAAATTGGTCGACACTCACTTTCTCAAGGTACACGGGACTCTCTGCAACTACACATCTTCTGCGACGCATCAGAAAAGGCGTATGGAGCAGTCGCATACACCAGATCAACCAGCAAGGAAGGGATCATTATCGTGCGAATTCTGTGTTCCAAATCTCGAGTGGCTCCACTTAAAAGGCAAACACTACCACGCTTGGAATTATGTGCTGCAGTACTTGGCGCCCAGCTGGCAGACAGAGTCAAATACGACCTTAAGTCAGGAGAAATTCCAACATATTTCTGGTCCGACTCAGAAATCGTTCTGGCTTGATTTACTTCACGAGGAGTATCACCAGGACAGTTCAGATCTAAAAACTTATGGTTTTACGGTCCGTTGTTTTTGCATGGTAAAAATAACACCTGGCTGAAACCATATTGTGGCACCTCGCTCAGTACTGTGGACATGGAAAGGAAGGAGTCAGCGTTCACGTCGACAGTTGCAGCGCATGGAGAAGTGAAAGTCATCATTTATAAAATTAATCATCGAGGTTCCTTCAAGTCACTTATCCACATTGTGAACTACGTCCTACGAATCACGAAGCACTGCAGGCACCAGAAGAAAGCAAGGGAATCCTCAATACATCTCACATCAGCAGAACATCAGAAGGCACTTAACGTCATAGTTCACGCCATACAACAATCGGATTTTAAAGAAGAGATCACGGCGTTGACCAAAAAGATTAGCGTAAGCAAATCCAGCGCAATCAGCGAACTTAACCCATTCCTGGATGATGAAGGCTTAATTCGAGTAGGAGGTCGTCTCGATGCATCCGCCATCTCATATGAAGCCAAACATCCATTAGTTTTGCCATACAACGATCCCTTGGTGAAGCTTCTCTTAAAATGGTTCCACGAAGAACACTACCATTGTGGACCGCAGACGTTGTTAGCCCAATTTCGACAAGGTTTTTGGCCTGTGAAGGGAAAACAAATGTGTCGATCGGTGGTACAAAACTGCGTTCGTTGCACCAAGGCGAAGCCCAAATTGTTTCACCAGATGATGTGAGATCTACCAGCTTCAAGAGTCCAACCGGCACGGCCTTTCCTTAACTCAGGAGTAGACTTCTGCGGCCCCTTTTGGATTCACCACAAAACGCGCGGAAGGAGACCAACGAAGGCATATGTCGCAATCTTCTGCTGCTTTGCCACAAAGGCAGTTCATCTAGGGATTGTTGGCGATTTAACCACTGACATCTGATGAATGCATCAGATGTATGAAACGCTTCATTGGAAGAAGAGGACACTGTTAAAATTTATATTGCGACAATGCAACAAATTTCGTTGGTGCGAAAAATCAATTAGCAGACTTAAAAGAAGCGATTCATGACGAAGCTGCTCAGACTCATATCAGCAGGACACGCAGCGATAAAGGCATCCACTTCCACTTTATTCCTCCAAGGGCCCCACATTTTGGAGGACTGTGGGAAGCAGCGGTTAAATCCGCAAAATATCTCTTCGTTTGAGGGGCATCAGGCGCAGCATTAACTTACCAAGAGTTGGAAACAGTAATGGTTGACATCGAGGCTATCCTGAACTCCAGACCATTGACACAAATGTCATCCAATCCAAATGATATGTCCGCTTTAACACCCGGCCACTTTCTAATTGGGGAGCCACTAACATCATCAATTGACGCCTCGGCAGCACCAAGTAAACTGTCTTTATTGACACGATGGAAATTAGTTTCCCATTTAAAGCATGACTTTTGGAGAAGGTGGTCCAAGGAATACCTAAGTGAGCTACAATTCCGACATAAGTGGAAGGAATCAGCCCATCACAGTCCGGAAATTCGGGCCCATCACGAGAATTCACTACGAACAGATAGGAAAAGGCCACGTAGTGTCAAGTGAATGGATTTGACGATTTGGCGCCAATGCAACTGGAAATGCAAGCTTTTGCATAGGTACAAGGACTCTTGAGCACCTATGCGGACTAATGCAACAGCAACCTTTCTGCGTAGACTTGATCTCTCAACTCCAACATACAAAAAACGAGTTGCGATTAAGTAACAGCCTACTAGCCACCCGAAGACAAAAAAGAGGGGCTTTCAACATAGTAGGAAACATCGCAAATTCCCTGTTTGGGATCCTAGATAACAATTACGCCACCGAGATGTCCGAGAAATTTGCAAAGGCCCAAATTAATGAATAATACTTGCTTCAGTGCCTAAAAAATCACACATCTATCATTGACTCAACACTCAACATTATGAAGCTTAATCAAGAAGACGCTGCAAAAACTTTCGCACGGTTTGAAAGTAAGCTCAGCAACATTACCACCCGACTTCAAACGAACGAGCTCCAATTGGTTAGAAAGCTCATTAAACGACTTGCAAACCCCCCGCCAATACCTCGTCAACGAAACATCCCAGGACAGCGAGAAGACGAAGGCGAATTTGTAACCACCTTTCCATAATTGACCATCGGTCAATGCCGGGGAGGATGTTATTTCATAACATAATTATTACTTGTAAATATTTGCCACGGCGTTTGGTTCTTACAAAAGTTGTCAGAATTGCATTTATTCATTGCTGCATTCCAGCATATTTTCACTTAAATATCATTTACTGCATTCCGGCCAAAAGTGTGAGAACCATCCGCAGTGCAAATCAAGGTGTCACGTAACACTTTTGTTTGCGCTGGCCAAGGAACGCAGTCAAAATTTGTCTACGCAGCGTCGCTTGGCCAGCGCTACAGTTTCCCACGCTGCACTTATATGTGAGCGTCTGTGTGTTGTAAATTTTATTTATAAATTGAAAACCCTTCGAAATAAACAGTCAGTCAGAATTCAAAGCTTTGTGTTATTGTCTTACTTTTGACTCGCGTTTTGTGCCAGCGTTGAATTTAAATAAATTAATTAAATAAATAACAAACAATTCATCCTGGTTAAAGTGCCAGAGTTGAACTCATCCCTTCCACACTCATCTACATCGGTTAAAGTGCCGAGGTAGATAACTACAACGTGTGGAATTAAACATAAACTTTATTAAGGCAAACTAGAGTTCTGAGAATGGACTCATTGAGAGCATAATTGGATCGATGGAAATGTATGTGAAAATATTCAAAAGACCGAAGCGATCTCGAAGGAATATTAAAAGAAATTAGCCGAAGGAGACATTCACAATTAATGTTGCCATTGATAATATCATAATGATGGTTTTGTTTTATGACACAGATTCTATTTCTCTACATTTACGCAGATTCTATTATTCCACAGATTCTATTTCTCTACATTTCTAGATAGAAGTCCATTAGAGAGTCATTAATAAACCATCCGGACAAAATTCGGCGATAATCTTCCGGGTATAGCGTGCCTCCACCCGGTCCCGGCGGGTAAATGAGTAGGGCGTCTGAGACTCCCTCGTCACCACTCGACACTTCTATTATGATTCGGTTGGCTTTGTGTTCCTCAGTCGACGGCACTGCCGACTGCGACTGCGCGGCGGACGTTGACTGCGACGTTGGCTTGGCGGCTTGCGACATCGCGTTCGCTTTTCGGACGGCACTATTGGAAAATAGGCAATTCTCTACGCGTGCTCCTCCGACGGCACTCACTTTTTGAATATATGTGAAATATTTTCTTCTCGCAGCGAGATCCGTGAATTGTGATAACGGGTTTTGTTATGACGTTGTGGTTTCTTCGCGCTCCGATAATAAAAATTCCCTGTTTATTTTCTTATTATTCGTATAAAATAGTTTCTTTATAAATCGGAATATTTTGGATTTCATGTAATTCTTATATAATAATGCTTTGCTGTGGCTTCTTTCTGTTATTTAAATATTATGTATTTATAGAAAGTGAGTTACCATGACCTCGCTGTGTTCTTCCTATTCTGCCGTGGTTGCATGCGTCGGCCGTGAGAGCGGTATCTGTTTGTACACATTTGAGGTCGCTGACGTGTGCTGTCTTCGTCTTCTTGGAGGCACTATTTACTTCCTGGAGTTGTACAATCAACGGGGACGTGAACACGATTACCTTGTAGGGGCCATAATATTTTGGTGCCAACTTGGCTGAAAAGCTGTCGGCGGCCTTCGAGAGCGGATGTGTTCGTTTAAGGACGAGCTGCCCAATATTCGGTGTCCAGTGGCATCGGCGCAAGTTGTAATGACGAGCCTGATCGAAGGCGGCTTGGGTCAGTGCTTTCCTGACGATCGCAAAGATTTCTCCGAGCCGCTTGGCCTTGTCATCCGCCCCTTCGGGCGATTGACCCGTGCCGAATGTTTTCTGGTCGTATAAAGGTAATCGCAGTTATCGTCCTTGCGTGAGATAGGCATGACTATAGGCAGTTACATCCGATCTGCTTGAATTCAAGGCCAGTGTGATTTCGGGAATCAACCCGTCCCAGGCGTTCTGTTGTCCATCAGCGAATGGGGCGATCATGGTCTTCAAAGTTCTGTTTGCTCGTTCCGCTGGGTTCTCCTGTGGGGTGTATGGGGCTGTATACTGGTGCTTGGTTCCTATTTCTGTGAGAAAGCTTTCGAACGCGCGGCTCGTGAACTGGACGCCGTTGTCTAAGATTAAAACTTTTGGGGTGCCGTAACGGGCAAGTATCCTCTCTCGGAAAGCCTTTATAAGATTTGGCGTTGAGGCCTTGCGCAGTGGTACGACTTCAGTCCACTTGGAGAACCTGTCAAAAAATACTAGAATCGTATTATTACCGTGCTTTGACCGGGGAAGTGATCCAATGAAGTCCGTGCAAACGTTGGCCCACGGTTCTTCGGCGATTTGACTCAGAATTTTCCCAGCCTTTAGTTGTTGGTCCACTTTGTACTTCCGGCATGATTCGCAGCGTTGCACAAAGTTTTTAATGTCTCGCGACATGCCTGGCCAGTAGTATCTGTCCATGATCCTGGTGGTGGTCTTCCGAATTCCTAAGTGGCCTGCGCTGGGGAGACTGTCTGGTACAAATTCACATCCTGTTCGAAGAAATCTGGGTATTTCTCTGGGTTGTCTTGAATAGCAGCGATTTTCTTTTCTAAGCAAGGACACTTCTTACACTTTTCCTCGTCAAGTCCTGTGCGGCGGAGGGTGTCTACCGGTTGTCGCGACAATGCGTCGGCCACCGCATTGAGTTTCCCTTTTCTGTATTGGACGTAAAACCTATATTTCTGCAGTTCTAACGCCCAGCTTGCGATCCGGCCCGATGGATTCTCCATCGAATTGAGCCACTTGAGGGAGAGATGGTCTGTAACCACCGTAAACTGATACCCCTCGAGGTAGCACCGCATTTTCCTGATACCATATATGATCGCCAAGCACTCCTTTTCCGTAGTGGTGTAATTTTGTTCGACTGGGTTGAGGCTGCGACTGGCATAGGCGATTAACGCTTCTCTCCCATCGTCGTCTTGCGTTAACACGGCCCTCAGGCCGACCTCGCTGACGTCAGTCTGGAGGAAAGATCGCTTGGTGAAGTCTGGACAGGTCAGGACCGGTGCATTGACAAGCATTCCTTTCAACTTATCGAAGGCCTTCTGTTGCTCGTCTTGCCACTTTCAATGTCTGCCCTTTTTCAGCAGAGTGGTTATCGGGTGTATCACGGTTGCGAATTCTGGTACAAATCGGCGATACCAGGACGCAATTCCCAGACACTATCGCAGCACGCGACGTACGCGTGACGGAAGACTTCCCGCAGGTGGCCCACGTGCTCCTCCACTGAGCTGCTTGTAACTATGATGTCATCCAGATATGCAAAACCACGTGGTTCTAAGTCAGGTCCAATGACTTTATCCAACGCCCTCTGGAATGTCGCCCGAGGAGAATGGAGGCCGAATGGTATGACCTTTCACTGGAAGAGGCCTCGCCCGGGACCGTAAATGCTGTATACTTCTTGCTGTCGTCGTCCATGGGTATTTGCCATTAATACCCGTTTCTAAGGTCCAAGCTGCTGATATCCTTTGCGTTTCGTAGTCGGTCGAGTATGTAATGTATACGCGGAAGTGGATACGCGTCAGGAACTGATCTGTCGTTCAGCTGCCAGTAATCAATACAGAGTCTCCAGGTGCCCGTTTTCTTTTAGACCAGGACTAACGGGGCACTGTAGGCACTGTGTGACGGCTCGATGCATCCTTTAGCTAGAAGATGGTCGACCTCTCTGCCTATTACTTCCTGCATGGCCGGGTTGCGCGGGATATATCTACTTGATCGTCCGCTCATCTTTCATGGCAATCTTGTGCGACGTAATGTTGCAAGTTCCTTGTACCTCATCGAATTTCGCGAGTTCGTTCCACAGGAAATCATCGATGCTCAGCGATGGAGGGTCCTCCTCCTTGAGAGCCGTACACGTCCACTCCTCTCGCCGCTTCTGTCCGTGTGTTTCTCGCAGAGTGACCGTCTGTCCGCCGCAGCTGATGACGGCCCCAGCCTTCGCTAAGAAGTCCAGGCCCAGAAGAAAGTCGTCCGATGCCCCGATCATAGTCAACAGCTCCACATCGATCTCAAATGTGCCGAGTTGGATTCTTAACCTTAGGCTTTTGTTGGTCATCCTTCGTGTGTTGTCGGCTAGACGAATGTAGTTGGTGGAAGTAGTCCGGCTCACCGGAAGACCGAGCTCCTGCACAAAGGCTTGGCTGGCAAAGCTCCTTGTCGCTACCGTGTCCAACACTGCTATTTTCTTGAGATGAACTACTATGACTTCCGCAGTTAAATGGGTACTGTCGTGGTGTAGGAGGCTAAGTTGACCTGGCGTGGTCCGTCCTCGTTTCCCGAGGGAGGTCGTTGGCAGCATTCGATAGTGCGGAGTCCGCGACGTCCGTAAGTCCAACAAAATAGGATGCGGTGGTTGTGACAATACCGTTCCGTGTGTCCGTCTTGCTCGCATCGTCAACAGACATGGGTTTATACTCACTTCGGCGGGGGGTGCCAGCTGTCGATGCTTCACTTCTCGCTCACGTGGCCGGTGATTTGTGGGTTCCGGTTGCCGTCTATGTATTTCTTCAAGGTCCTCTGCTAGACTGAAGTATTCACATATTAGCCTGATCTATTTTTCATATTTCCACATTGTTTCGACTAAATTGATATAGCCGAAAAATGCGTTTAGACTCTTAGTGACAAATTCTGATATTTCATTTATTTTATTAATTTATTTTCGTTAATTTCATTATTATTATAGCTTTACTAAATTTTTTGTCATTAATTCTACTAACGTAAGAACCATAATATTTAAAATTTTTATTCAGTTTGTTTTTTTTTATTTAAATTGTAGTCTTCTGCTAATGTTTCTTCTTCGATTTTTCACATGTATCGTCATGCAGTTCATATTAGCTTGTTTACTTAACTGCAAGTTGTTAAGATTTGTGAAATCCCATGCGAAATTTTGGTTAAAGGCGAAATCATGTCCGCTTGATTCTAATACGGGTACAAAAATTTTATCATTTTTCACATTAACCAGTTCTCCCTGGTATATTACTGGTGGAATTCTCTTCTTGTTGCCAATCCTTACTTGTGTGTAGCGGCAATGTTGCTACATGTTTTTTATTTTCATCGAAGAATGTAATCCTTTTGTCTTCATTCAACGCACTTATTATGGCATGATTCCACAAGTTATCTCTCCCAACGATACCATCAGCGGGCACACCATGTTTAGATGACACTATGTGTAGCTTTAAACCTAGACGGTGTATGCCTTTGTGATTAAGTATTACGGAGCCTTTAGTGGTAACACAACCGCCGTTCCACATAAATTCTTCACGTCATTTGTATTTACGTGTATGTTCCCCCACAATGCGTTTTCTTTTACTAAACTCGTGTCTGCTCCAGTATCAACTAGCAGAATGATTTTTTTATTTCTAGCCTCTTCGCAAGGCAACTCAATAAAAACGTCATTCCAATTAGATTGCTCCCAGTTAGACACTTCCCCCTCAATCTTTTTATTTTCATAATGCAAGTTACGAACATGAACACTCGCATTCACACCTCGATTTGGCATTCAAACGTAGGACTGACTGTCACTACTTCAGTTATTGAGGCTGGTATCCACAATCGCTTCCGATGTTGGACTTACTGTTACCACTTCATTTATTGAGTTTCGTAACGTATCCACAATCGTTTCCGATGTCGGACTTACAGTCACTCTCTCATTTGATGAAGTTGGTAACGTATCCGCAATCTTTTTAGATGCTGGACTTACTATTACTACCTCATTTGGCCTTAAGTTACTATTTGTGTAGGGTTCCCAGATTACTGGCCTGTTCTGGGCCCTTGCCAGCTTCCCTGGCGATTGCCTTGAAACTTTTCCCAATTCCTCTTCGCCTCACAATCTCTTACAATATGTCCCGGTCTGTTACACCAGTGGCTGGATCCTTTTGTTGAGGTCGATTGTCTCTAGCATTGTGTGAAGGGTTTTCCAACCTGCTTTGGGTGAAATTCTGTTGCGTTGGGCCCCAGCGATTACTATCCTTACTCTCGCTTGCACTATTTGTTTGTTGCTGCTGCGTATAGTCTTGTCGTCCCCACTGAGATGGTCCCCGCGACGAGATCTTACTCTGGAAATTTTGTCTCTGCGGCCTCCGCAGAGTTTGGCTCATGACCGTAAACCAAACATTTCTCGCAATAAGGTGTATTTTTTCTTATCAAATATTCATCTCTGGTATGGCCTTTCTTGTTGCAGAAACTACACACAATTTTAAGTTTGGGGTTGTCGCTGCGTTCTGCACTCATGGGACTGCCTCCTTTCTCGGATAACTTCACTTCCATTTGATTACTCGAACGGTATTAATTTGTCGCATTTGGTTGTATTGGGGAATTATTTCTGGGCTGTACATAAGTGGAATCTCCCAGCTCCCATACGGGATTCATACCCGCTATTCGCTTCCCTTGTGTACCTGGCAAACCCCCTTGGCTGAAGTGTGATCTGCTAACAACTTCATACAAATTTAATGCCAGAACTACCAGCTTCTCCAAATTTGTTTCCGAAGAACCTACCAGTCTCATCCTCAGCGTAGGGTCCTGTAATCCTAATGTGAAAGTCCTTGAAAGGAGAGGTAGCAGCCTACTAACAGATTTCGAAATCGCCACGATACCCATTTTCCCTTTTATTGATAAAGCGGAAGGAAAGGAAATAGTGTTGCTATGCTTTGGGCTGCTGACTTGAACAACAGCTTCCTTATGGTGCAGCGTTTGGTCGTGGGCCAGCTCCAGCTCTTATTTTAGAAGCCTATTCTCTTCTTTTAGCTCTTGGAGTCTTCGGCATGCCTGTTCCAACGACGAGAAGTCCTCCTTACTCCGCTCTCTTGGCGTCCTATCCTCCGCTGACGTAGAAAGTCCTCTATTTTGTAGGCGCTCCCTAAGGTCGTCTCTTTCAGCTTCCAATTCTGCTAACTGGCTCGCTTCTATTTCCCTTTCTGCCAGATGGTTGTCGTATCTGTTTTTTAAATGTCCAAATTGTTTTTTCCAATTTTTTATTTCCTCCACGTAGTTCTGGTTCCTATGGTCTACGAAATTTAAGAATTCATCTAGAACGGCATCTGCCTGTTCTACCTTTGAATTACTGCTGCCCCTGTTTAATTTGGCTTTAATTAATTCTAAGTTTTCCTTATTATTTATTGTTAAATTAAAATTTAACCATATCTTATCTATAAATCTTTCTATTTGTCCTAACAAATCCTTATATCCTCTATTTAATATCAAAATTTTTCTTCCCATTCATTTACTATTTCCATTAAGCTAATTTAATTAGCTTGGCTGCGATTAAAACTGCAGCAGTTAGCAACTCTCTTCCTTGTCACTACTGACCTACTTCAATTAACAAAAATGGGACATAACAACACGTTGAAGAAAATTCAAGGTCAGAGTAAGCGGCCGCATTAAAATCGACCGTCGAATTTCTTTATTCTTACGGTCGTTCACCGTTCGCTCACTACGCGGAAACAAAACGTTAACCTTGATCCCGTTTCAAGGTTTAACCAAATAAAACACTCGAACTCGTGTTCGAACTTTTATAAACAGATGATTTATTTTTATCTACAAGCTAAATACATTTATTTTTTCCTCTCTTAATAAAATTATATTTTTATTTAACTTATACAAGGTTTAGATGTACACTTCACTGCACATATTCAATTTAACCATCATTTGTTGTTTTTTTTTTACTTCAATATCGTTCAGTGGGGCCAACGAAAAGAAAACTACTGATATTTCAGAATTGAAAAACGCGTTACTTGATGCAAGACAAAGTTCATTGCGTTAAACTTTGTTAAAACATGCCTGGTATGTGGGTAAAACATCACTTAGAACGCTGTTCAACATAGAACGCTGTTCAACTTAGAACGCTCAATCGTTCCTTTATTGTTTTTTCCTTTCCTCGCGACTTCACACTTTGCACTTCACAACGTAAACTTGAAATATCAGAACTAGCCTTCTGCCATCTCTTAATAAAAAAACAAAACCAGAAGCAAAATTTTTCTTTTTACAAATTTAAATTATTTACAACATCCAAAACTCCAAGCTTCCTCAACATTTCGCAAACTCTTTAAAAATTAAGAATGAATAAAAGTAACTCACCGAAACAAAATTTAGATTTCTTTAAGCTCCGTCTATCCCTTTTTCTCCGCTGCTTTCCGGCCAAAATGTTGGACAAGTTTTAAATTGCACTCTAATTACTGTATACAATTTTTTACACTGCACTAATCTTCCAAATTTTTCTTTTTTTTTTTAAATATTTTTCCTTTACTTTTATTATTTCTTCTTTTTTGTTTTACTATTTCCTTTCCATTTTAATTGTATTTAATTTTCAAGTTTTGCACATGCACTTTTCAAGTTTTTGTTTTTTTAAAGCTTCCGCGATCTTCGGTTCGCGGACCAGCTGCGCCAAATATGTTGTGGTATCCTTCCGCTGAAGGACCCGCGGAAAAGCAAACACTACTTTTAAAATTTAACTGCGGACACTACGTCCGCTCTTTATTTAACTCAAAATGAGACTCTTTGCTTAAAGTTAAAACAAATTACCAGCCAGCTCGGTTGAGACAGCTAAGTGGGTCAATCGCTGCACTTTGTCCCATTGTGCAATATGCCTTTCTTGCAGAATTGGAATTCTGCTAGAAATTATTGGCTGTTGGGCAAGTGGGAGTTTCGCAACTCAAACTTTGATGCCTCGCTTGCGGAACTTGGATTCCGCAAGCGGACTTGCTATTTTGAAAAAATGCACTTGCGCAATTTAAATTCTACTTTGAATTTATTGAACTGTGATCGAGAAGCAACCACAGTTTGGACTAAAAGTATGCCTTCCCAAAAATAACTGCAAGCCTCCACGTTGGAAGTATGCAGCGTAAACGGGCAAAGTACCGTATTAATCAAAATACTTGCGCTGGTTTTAGGGTGTGCAGATTGACCCACAACACGGGAGTGCAACTCCACAGGCGACGTTCTGACGTAAATTGTTGGCCGCGAGGCTCTGTCGGTGTCGACGTTATGGCTCTGCCGAAGTCGAGGCTCTGCTGGCGTCGACGTTGTGGCTCTGCCGAAGTCGAGGCTCTGCTGGCGTCGACATTGTGGCTCTGCCGAAGTCGAGGCTCTGTTGTTGAAATGACTTACCGAGGATGGGATTCCAGAAGACCACTGTCCAGGCCGGGAGTTCACGTATTCACGATTCCTCGTGGTGAAGTGCCTTTTATAGTGGCGATGGTATTCCTACGCACTGATTGTAAGACGCTTGTTGTCTCTTTCTTGCCTGCGTGGTCGTGACTGTGGTCGAGCTCTCTCGACCCACCCAGGCGATGGTGCTACTTTCTAATAACTCTCAATTTCCATAACTCTTTGTCAAATCTCTTTTTTACTTTGCCATATAGTTCGTTACATACATATAAATGCACAGAAACGGTTACCATATATTTTGGGTATGCGTATACATATATATATATATATATATATATATATATATATATATATATATATATATATATATATATATATATATATATATATATATATATATATATATATATATATATAAGTCGAAAATTTATGTGAGGAAGAAATTAAGTGCGACTCAATTTGTTCCTGACAAAGCGTATAATAAATAAATACTTAATGCTATCGCTCAACATCATCGAAGCACACCCCATTCAAATGAATGAGGTCATCTAACTAGCCACCACTTTAATAGCACAAATCTAGTCTGTCCGCGGTCCGTAAAAATACCGAAATTAAAATCACCAATTTTCTCTGGCAAATATACCGAATGGACTAATTGGTACAATACGTTTGTGTCACTGGTGGATGAGGAACAAGAATTGGACGAATTATCTAAATTTATTCACCTAAGGTCGTGTCTAAGTCCAATTCCGCTACGAACGATTGATCATTAGAGGTCACAGCTCCGAATTATTCGCTTGCGATTAAATTACTAAAAACGCGATTTGATAATCGTCCATTTATATTTCAAGCCCATATTAGGGAATTATTTGAGTTACCTCGAAGTACACGTTTAAACCCTTCTAGTTTGCGTGGACTCGTTGATACGATTAATTCACATCTTCGTTCGCTCCAATCGTTGGGAGCGTCGAAGACTTAACAAACGTAATGTTATTCTATTTGATTCGTTCAAGTGGATGTAGAATTACTGGAAAATGGGATGACGATTTTAGTTGCGATAAACTTTCGTCATTGGATATACTTTCAAAATTTATATCGAATCGATGTACTGCATTAGAAAATATAAAAATTAACACCGCGCCAATAGTAGGTGGTTCACGTTAGCAAGGAAGAAGTAGAATGTCCAATTTGTGGAAGCGCACACTGTATTGCTAAATGTTCCGGGTTTTTAGCATTAAATCCTATTCAGCGCTATTTCGAAGCAAAAAAGCATCATTTATGCTTACTTTCTCCATTAGGAAATCATCTAGCAAACAATTGCAAGGCTTCTCGTTGTGAAATATGTCAACTTCATCGAGATGTTGAACTAAATTTAAATACCCCAGACAAAGGAAAGAAGCGAGAAAAGTCGGTGGAAGACATCAGAAGAGCGAAAAAGAATAAGTGCTCAACAAATAAAGCCAATTTAAAGGGGAGTCGGTAGAAAACACCTACACCGGTTAGTCGATGAGATGTCTTCACTTCGCAAGAAAATTATCCATCAACATTAAGAGAACGACGTGCTCGCTTATTCTTACTGATTCGTGCCCGTCATCATTGGACCAGTTAGTTCCTCTCATAGTCATTACGTTATATGGACTCTCGGCCTCAGGGTAGGTGGTTCCGAAGTTACTCGTCCTTAGGGTTGGTAATTACATGTTATATAGTTCTCGGTCTTAGGGTCGGTGGTTTCGTAGTTTCTCGGCCTCAGGGTCGGTGACTACATGTTAAAATATATAGCTTCTCAGTTTGAGGTCGGTAGTTGCCTACTTGTATACTAGTTGTCCCTCCCCGAGTTCGCTTCACTGCTACGCACGTCTTTCACTATTCCTGAGGAAAATCGAGGGTAACGCTATACACACGTTCGCTGTTCGAACACTCTTCACTGTACACACGCTCGCTCTTCATGCTCTCTACTGTAGCCAAGCTCGGTTGCACGTCTCTCCTCTCGCTCTTGGGAAGTAACCATTATATGATTTACTGAATAAAGAGATTTAATAAAACTTAGAGCGTCTCGTAAACAAATTTTTGTATCGAGATCCCTGGGTACCCTCTGAGCATACCTCGGCTATAGACCGGGAACCGGAGTTCCGTTACAAGTGTTGCAAACTTTCAAAATCTGTATTTAGGTGAAGTGTGCCTAGAGAAACTTTCGAAACACAGCCAAAAGTTTCTTGCAATGGAAGGCGTCTAGAGTGGCAAAAGACGCAAAACTGCTCCAGGAAAAATTATTGATGAGAAAACTTTTGAAACCCAGACTATGTGCAAGTTTAGAGGGAGTTACTGTTTTAAAAATCATATCAGCCACCGGAATGACATTTTTGACTCCTACTATTCAGCAAGCTGGAGACGTACAACTAATATGATACATTATTTGGTGAGGAGGAGTCCCGTATATTCAAGGATTTCTACGCATAATCTCATCGTTCTTTTTAGAGAAAGGATGCTTAATTTTTAAAATTCTTGCTAGGACCATAAAGGTTTCGTTCAAAAAGTATGCCGAGATCTCCAGTTATCCAATTATCCAATGTTATTGTTATCAAATTCATAGATCTGTTCCCCGAATACAAATCGATTTATGGTTGCACTATGTCGTTAAAAAAATATTTACACTCCAATTTAAATATGAATCTGTATAGCGAATATACGTATAAGCATTCCTGCAGTTTGTGACGACGCACTTCGGCGCTACGAAATGCGCCCACAAATTTAATGAATTTAATTTTTCTTTTCTGTTGTATTATAAATTATCTTATATTTATTTTTCATATTTTCTCTGGAGGAAGATTCTCCGTTGTCTCTCCTCTCTGCAACCGCTCTCGTTGCGATTACGTCCTCTCCACTCTGCAGTCTCTCTCGTTGTCGACTGCGTCTTTCCCTCTCTGCAGCCGCTCTCGTTGCCAAGGTTTCAAAGGAATGGTCCAATGGATCGTTTCGTTGGAGCCGAAGCGACGGACCTGGGGTTGCAAAGTTGCCGGTCCAATGGATCGGCATTTTGTACTCACGGGCACACGGCTGTATCCTCTTCTCCCCTCCCTACAGCCCCTCGCCCCAAGTTTACCTTTGAGAAGTCTACTCAACGGAGAATCCCGGGTCACGGCCACGACCCAAGTGTAATTAAAATTGTGTTTTCTTTCGCGCAGAATCAAGCAAGTAACAAGTACGATTAGTTCGATCTCCAAGGGAAAATTATAGCAAAACACGAGCGTGTTAGCCACACCGAGCGAAACACATGATTGTTAGCCCTGGCGAATTAATAGTCACAAGCTCCGCTAGACACCCTGGCCGCCGTCTTTCTACACGAAAATTTTCATCGCCACAACAACGCCACTTTTTTTCCTGCCAGCGAAGTTCTTTTTTTTCCCCAACGAAGTTTTTTTTCCCTGCCAGCGAAGTTATCTTTTTTTCCCAACGAAGTTCATTTTTTTCCTGCCAGCGAAGTTCTTTTTTTTCCTACCGAAGTTCCTACCGAAGTTTCTTTCTTTCCGAATTCTCTTTGTAATTACATCGAAGTTCACAGAAGACACCTTATTAGCCATAATCTAATTATATAATAAGAATTGGTTTTAGAAAAGAAATGTGTTAAATAACAACTAACACTGGTCCCGTCTATCAATACATTTTTTTGAATATTTGACCCTGGACAGCCGTGAGCTTACCCTGGCTATAGCCAAGGTCCACGGACCTAATAAAGAAACACCGCCTCTAGGAGACCGAGGCAAAAAAAAGGTCGTTTCAAGTGGCGCCCAAGCAGGGACCCAGCTAACAAGGTTAGACAACAAGTAACAAGCGAAGAGTAAGAAATAACAACAAAAGTAAGCAAAAAAAAAGGGAAAAAACTGTGCGTAAATAAATAGCAACTCGAAATTGAACACCTGTGGCAAGCTAATTAACAGGGTGCAACATGGTCAAAAGATGTATAGTCGCCCTCAAGCGTGAGGATCTGTTAAAATTAATGAAGGAGTTTGGTCTAGACACCGACGGCAACGTAGAAGACCTAAAAGGCATATTTTCGACGTTCACTACGAGAGAAGATCTCAAGCCAGAACAAGTAGAGCGCTTGAAGGAATTAGAACGCCGGTACGCCTGTAGTCCATCACCAGTTCCTAATCCAGCACCATCGCCAGGCCATCCGACGATTCAACTCACAGCTCCGAAGACATCGCTCGCATATCAATTGGACGCCTGTATTCAACACCCAACTCAGCCAGAGTCGTCACCAATGGTCTACAGCAGCATAATGCACCAGATACGTAAGTGGACCATACGTTTCGATGACAGGATGGACCCACTTGAGTTTGTTGAGCGGCTAGAAGAACTAGCAGATGTTTACGGAATAGCCCGAGACCTACTGCCGAAAGCCATGCCAGAGATTATGCAAGGAAAGGGTCTTCACTGGTTCCGTAATAACAAGAAACCTTGGCTACAATGGAGTGAATTTAAAAAAGACTTTCTCAAGTTTTTCCCGTCCTCTCTGTATCAAGAAAGACTCGATGACGATGTGCGGCAGAGATTCCAGGGACCCACAGGAGTCTTCAAGGACTACGTCATAGCAATGCAGACCCTAATGCGTCACACCGATTACTCCTACGAGAAGAAATTCGAGCGGATCTACAGAAATAGTCGGCGAGAGTATCAGACTTTTATGAAGCGACAAGATTTCAATACCTTGGAGGATTTGGTTGACCTGGGTGACCAGTACGAGAATATCCTGAGTCACCGCAAGACGACATCGGCACCTGAGGTCCATGAGGCTAAGCATCGCACCGTCGAATCCTGCCCGGAAGTCCAGAGCGTTCCGCAAAAAAGTGAGGCTTACATCAACACCAACACCGCATGTCGTCACTGTGGCCTGGACGGTCATTTCGCAAGGGGTTGTAGAAATACAACAAAACTGTTCTGCTTGCAATGTGGTAAGCAGGGCGTAAAGACCATTGAATGCTGCAAGAAGAAGTCGGGAAATGCCAAAGGCCCTCAACAGTAACGGAGAGCGCTGAGGACCATGACCACCAATCTCCGAAAGTAACATCGCCATTCAAAGTTATCAGACGACACCTCACGCCGACATCTACATGGACAGGAGGCCAGTAACTGCAACGGTAGACACAGGAGCGACACGTAGTTTTGTATCGGAGGTGTTTTTCAATAATTTGGGAGGCTCTGCACGCACCGCCTATACGAGAATGAGAGTGCGACTAGCTGATGGCACTACTCTCCGCGTAATGACAGCCTTAATTTCGGAAGTTCAACTTGGTAGCCGAAGACACCTCTACAAATTTCTAGTGTTACCCACCGCTATTGACTCTGTAACACTGGGGATGGATTTCTTGGCAGAAGCAGAAGCGAAGCTGAGGTGCGATGGGCACGACACAGATTTGAAATCAGACCCAGAAAATAGCCACGACTCCGAAGACATGCTGTGGACAGTGAACGAATTTCAAGGCGACGACGATGAAGAAACTTTTCTGGAAAGATAATTGGAGCGGTTCGAGGCCATGAGTCATAGAATCAACATGCGAGATGAAACACCGGTCAAACAGAGATACTACCCCAAAAAGCCGGCCATGCAATCAATTATAAACGGCCAAATTGACGATCTCCTGAAACTGAAGTGCATAGAGCCGTCGAAGGGTGAATATAGTTCGCCAATAGTTCTTGCCAAAAAGAAGTCTGGCGACTGGAGGTTGTGCATAGATTACCGCCAGATCAACGCGAAATCCATAAGGAATAAACCACATTCTGGAGAAGTTGACGGAAGCGCTATACATCAGCACGATTGACCTGAAAAATGGTTATTGGCAAGTCCCCGTCGGACCGAAGAGCCGAAAATACACCGCATTCACCGATCCAGACAGGGGCCTATACCAGTGGCGCATCATGCCACTGCTACTGCCTGCGCCGGCCACCTTTCAGAGGCTCCTGGACCAAGTTATCGGGCCAGAGATGGAGCCAAACACTTTCGCCTACCTCGATGACATCGTGGTGGTCAGCAGAACTAAAGAGGAACACATGCAACATCTGGGTAACGTTTTCAGCCGTCTTCGCCGGCGAATCTACGGATCAACAAAGGACAAATGCCACTTCTTCAAAAAGGAACTGAGATACTTGGGTCATCTGGTCACGTCCTCTGGAATAAAGACAGACCCTGATAAGGTTGCAGCCATCAAGGAGTTGAAGCCACGTACGAATATCAAAGAGCTGCGAAGGTGCCTAGGTGCGGCGTCATGGTACAGGAGGTTTGTACCGGATTTCACCAAGCGTTGGAATTGGGTCCAAGCGTTGGAATTGGGGCTCTGATCAACAACTGGCGTTTGATGAACTGAAGAGAAAACTAACTGAAGCACCGGTGTTGGCCTGCCCAGATTTCGCCAGGCAATTCACGCTACAAACGGATGCAAGCGACGTCGGTCTCGGAGAAGTCATGACACAAGAACAGGAGGAAGGCGAGCGCGTGATTGCCTATGCCAGCCGACACCTATAAGGGGCAGAGGAAAATTACTCGGCCACTGAAAAAGAATGCTTGGCAATAATATGGCCGGTGCCGAAAATGAGGCCATACCTGGATGGCTATCATTTCAAGGTCATCACGGACCATCTAGCGCTCAAGTGGCTGAACGACATCGAAAACCCTTCCGGAAGAATCGCACGCTGGGCTTTGGAGCTTCATCAATACTCGTACGAGGTACAGTATCGCAAGGGAAAGTACAACGTCGTTACAGACACACTGTCACGTCAACCTAGAGGTGTCGAGGAAGTCAACATGGGGCTAGACGTCGCAAGTCCACTTGCAACTCGCTGGAGTCTCAGAAAACCAAGATCGTCAAAGAACCAGAGAAATATCCCGACTACGCTACCGAGAGCGGTCGCCTCTACCGTCACATCCCGCACGAGGTGGGTGATGACGACGAAGAACCATGGAAGCTGTGTGTGGGCCGTCCAGATCGCCAAAGGGTGCTAGTAGAAAACCACGACCAACTTAGCGCCGGTCATTTGGGCGTCCGAAAGACCATTGCCCGAATTGCAAGGAATTATTACTGGCCCGGTATGTTCTATTCAGTACGTCAGTACGTGAGGCACTGCGATTCTTGTCAGCGGTACAAGGCAGAGCAAAGGAAACCCGCTGGCGAGATGTTGACCAGAGTGCCTGAAGAACCATGGGCCACCTTATGCGCAGACTTTATCGGCCTTCTCCCACGCTCACGAAGAGGACATAACATGCTGCTTGTCTTTCTAGACAAGTTCTCCAAATGGGTGGAGATAATTCCCTTGCGGAAGGCTACCTCAACGACGCTACAACGAGCCTTCCGTGAAAGAATCGTCTCAAGATTTGGAGTACCTAAGGCGCTTCTCACCGATAATGGCGTGACTAGTTCACTAGTCGAAAGTCCAAAGAATACCTAAAGAAATTGGGGTGCGCCAGCAATTTACAGCACCCTACACACCACGTGAAAACCCTACAGAGCGCCCAAACCGGACCATTAAGACAATCATCGCCCAGTATACAGGTAAAGATCAACGTGACTGGGATGAGAATATCCCAGAAATAGCCCTCGCCATCAATAGTAGTACATCTAGCACTACAGGCTATACACCTGCCTTCTTAATACAGGGACGCGAGTCAAGGCTACCCAACACCCTCTACGATGAAGCCACTGTGGGTACTGGTAAAGAACCTGCAGAGCCGGTACAAAGAGTTACGCAGATATTCAGGAGCGCACGACAAAATATGCAGATGGCGTCGACAGAGCAGGCGAGACACTATAACCTCAGACGGAGAGCTTGGAGACCAGAAATTGGAGATAAGGTACTGGTACGGTCACACCCTTGTCAAAGGCCTCGGAGAACTTCGCTGCCAAGCTGGCGCCAAAATATGACGTTCCGTTCCACGTCGTCGACTTCATCTCACCGGTGATCACCGCCATAAGGATCAACCCCAAAAGGACGAGGACAGCTCACATCGGCGACCTCATGGCCTACAGTCCTCCGGGTGACACCCAGCAAGCGGGAAGTGGGGACCGTCGAACCGAGACAACGCAACTCACAATCCCCTCAATAAACTAATGGGAACCCCTACGGCATCCTAAAGGCACCCCAACGGGCACCCCTACGGCACCCCAAAGAGAACCCCTACGGGAACCCCTACGGCATCCTAAAGGAACCCCTACGGAAGTACAAAGAGTAGCGCGATAAATAATTGTAGCACACTACAGGACGTAACGGGAAGAATTCTGCATAAAAGGGAGCGTCATCCGAGAACACTATCTCAGTTGTGCAGTGATCACCATAGGTAACACATCGCGAATCGCCACTATCATCCAAGCCTTGTCCAGTGCTGCCGGTACCCACAAATAATTTCCTGCTCTACGCTACGTCACCATTGGGCAGGAATCGTATCGTCATACTATGAGCCAGCAAAGAGACCTCGCCTACACAGACGATGCCGAAGAGACTCCGACCGCAACAGCCGCAGAAGACGAATCTAAAGCCAGTCCGGCAGGCACTACGAGCCAGGGAGGCTTTCGCCCACGGGAGACTCTGGACCCTGGTAGATTTCCACAAGCACTACAGATAGCAGTCCAACGGGCCAAGGAGAATCAAAAGAAAGGTCAGCGGAAGAATTTCCGAACAGCAATCGAAGGCTACATGTACCGAGTCCGCATCATCCGAGAAGGCCACGTACGAGTTGAAAAATCTTCCCGGAAGTAGGGAGGGGATGTGACGACAAATTTCGGCGCTACGAAATGCGCCCACAAATTTAATGAATTTAATTTTTCTTTTCTGTTGTATTATAAATTATCTTATATTTCTTTTTCATATTTTTACAATATGTAATATGTCTAAATTAAGTATATTTCAGTAGTTATAATGGTGATGGTATTTATTTTAAATTTTAGGGCATACATAATTACCATTGTAAAATAATTCCAATAGCACTGAACGTAAGGTAAAGAAATAGATTTAGAGCAAGACAGAGCTATGTGCGTTGTGTACGCTTCGAAACACATAAAAAGAACGACACAACACATGAAACGCCTCTAGCCGCTGCACGGGTGATTCAGATCGCTCGTGCCATGGTTGGAGACGGGAGGAAGATTCTCCGTTGCCGATTGCGTCCTCTCCTCTCTGCAGCCGCTCTCGTTGCCCATTGCGTCCTCTCCTCTCTGCAGCCGCTCTCGTTGTCGACTGCGTCTTTCACTCTCCGCGGCCGCTCTCGTTGCCAAGGTTTCAAAGGGATGGTCCAATGGATCGTTTCGTTGGAGCCAAAGCGACGGACCTGAGGGTGCAAATTGCTGGTCCAATGGATCGGCCTTTTTCTCTCACGGGAATGCGGTTGCGTCCTCTCCTCTCCGCAGCCGCTCTCGTTGCCGATTGCGTCCTCTCCTCTCTGCAGCCGCTCTCGTTGTCGACTGCGTCTTTCCCTCTCCGCGGCCGCTCTCGTTGCCAAAATTTCAAAGGAATGATCCAATGGATCGTTTCGTTGGAGCCAAAGCGACGGACCTGAGGGTGCAAATTGCTGGTCCAATGGATCGGCCTTTTTCTCTCACGGGAATGCGGTTGCGTCCTCTGCTCTCCGCAGCCGCACTCGTTGCCGATTGCGTCCACTCCTCTCTTCAGTCGCTCTCGTTGTCGACTGCGTCCTTTCCTCTCCGTAGCCGCTCTCGTTGCCGGGGTTTCAAAGGAATGGTCCAATGGATCGTTTCGTTGGAGCCAAAGCGACGGACCTGAGGGTGCAAATTGCTGGTCCAATGGATCGACCTTTTGCTCTCACGGGAATGCGGTTGCGTCCTCTCCTCTCCGCAGCCGTTCTCGTTGCCGATTGCGTCCACTTCTGTCATCAGCCGCTCTCGTTGTCGACTGCGTCTTTCCCTCTCTGCAGCCGCTCTCGACCTAAGGGTGCAAATTTCTGGTCCAATGGATCGGCCTTTTGCTCTCACGGGAATGCGGTTGCGACCTCTCCTCTCCGCAGCCGCTCTCGTTGCCGAGGTTTCAAAGGGATGGTCCAATGGATCGTTTCGGTGGAGCCAAAGCGACGGACCTGAGGGTGCAAATTGCTGGTCCAATGGATCGGCCTTTTGCTCTCACGGGAATGCGGTTGCGTCCTCTCCTCTCCGCAGCCGCTCTCTTTGCCGATTGCGTCCACTCCTGTCATCAGCCGCTCTCGTTGTCGACTGCGTCTTTCCCTCTCTGCAGCCGCTCTCGTTTCCGAGGTTTCAAAGTGATGGTCCAATGTATCGTTTCGTTGGAGCTAAAGCGACGGACCTAAGGGTGCAAATTGCTGGTCCAATGGATCGGCCTTTTGCTCTCACGGGAATGCGGTTACGACCTCTCCTCTCCGCAGCCGCTCTCGTTGCCGAGGTTTCAAAGGGATGGTCCACTGGATCGTTTCGGTGGAGCCAAAGCGACGGACCTGAGGGTGCAAATTGCTGGTCCAATGGATCGACCTTTTGCTCTCACGGGAATGCGGTTGCGTCCTCTCCGCAGCCGCTCTCGTTGCCGATTGCGTCCACTCCTGTCATCAGCCGCTCTCGTTGTCGACTGCTTCTTTCCCTCTCTGCAACCGCTCTCGTTTCCGAGGTTTCAAAGGGATGGTCCAATGTATCGTTTCGTTGGAGCCAAAGCGACGGACCTGAGGGTACAAATTGCTGGTCCAATGGATCGGCCTTTTGCTCTCACGGGAATGCGGTTACGTCCTCTCCTCTCCGCAGCCGCTCTCGTTGCCGATTGCGTCCACTCCTCTCTTCAGCCGCTCTCGTTGTCGACTGCGTCTTTCCCTCTCTGCCGACGCTCTCGTTGCCGAGGTTTCAAAGGGATGGTCCAATGTATCGTTTCGTTGGAGCCAAAGCGACGGACCTGAGGATGCAAATTGCTGGTCCAATAGATCGGCCTTTTGCTCTCACGGGAATAATGTTGCGTCCTCTCCTCTCCGCAGCCGTTCTCGTTGGCGATTGCGTCCACTCCTCTCTTCAGCCGCTCTCGTTGTCGACTGCGTCCTATCTTCTCTCCAGCCGCTCTCGTTTCCGTGGTTTCAAAGGGATGGTCCAATGGATCGTTTCGTTGGAGCCGAAGCGACGGACCTGGGGGTGCAAAGTTGCCGGTCCAATGTATCGGCATTTTGTACTCACGGGCACACGGCTGTATCCTCTTCTCCCCTCCCTACACCCCCTCGCCATAAGTTTACCTTTGGGAAGCCTACTCACCGGAGAATCCCGGGTCACGGCCACGACCCAAGTGTAATTAAAATTGTGTTTTCTTTCGCGCAGAATCAAGCAAGTAACAAGTACGATTAGTTCGATCTCCAAGGGAAAATTATAGCAAAACACGAGCGTGTTAGCTACACCGAGCGAAACACACGATAGCCCTGGCGAATTAATAGTCACAAGCTCCGCTAGACACCCTGGCCGCCGTCTTTCTACACGAAAATTTTCATCGCCACAACAACGCCAGTTTTTTTTTCCCAACGAAGTTTTTTTTTTTCCTGCCAGCGAAGTTCTTTTTTTTCCCGAACGAAGTTTTTTTCCCTGCCAGCGAAGTTATCTTTTTTTTTTCCAACGAAGTTCTTTTTTTCCTGGCAGCGAAGTTATTTTTTTTCCTACCGAAGTTCCTACCGAAGTTTCTTTATTTCCGAATTCTCTTTGTAATTACATCGAAGTTCACAGAAGACACCTTATTAGCCATAATCTAATTATATGATAAGAATTGGTTTTAGAAAATAAATGTGTTAAATAACAACTAACACTGGTCCCGTCTATCAATAAATTTTTTGAAAATTTGACCCTGGACAGCCGTGAGCTTACCCTGGCTATAGCCAAGGTCCACGGACCTAATAAAGAAACACCGCCTCTAGGAGACCGAGGCGAAAAAAAGGTCGTTTCAAGTGGCGCCCAAGCAGGGACCCAGCTAACAAGGTTAGACAACAAGTAACAAGCGAAGAGTAAGAAAGAACAACAAAAGTAAGCAAAAAAAGGGGGAAAAAAATGTGCGTAAATAAATAGCAGCTCGAAATTGAACACCTGTGGCAAGCTAATTAACAGGGTGCAACATGGTCAAAAGATGTATAGTCGCCCTCAAGCGTGAGGATCTGTTAAAATTAATGAAGGAGTTTGGTCTAGACACCGACGGCAACGTAGAAGACCTAAAAGGCATATTTTCGACGTTCACTACGAGAGAATATCTCAAGCCAGAACAAGTAGACCGCTTGAAGGAATTAGAACGCCGGTACGCCCGTAGTCCATCACCAGTTCCTAATCCAGCACCATCGCCAGGCCATCCGACGATTCAACTCACAGCTCCGAAGACATCGCTCGCATATCAATTGGACGCCTGTATTCAACACCCAACTCAGCCAGAGTCGTCACCAGTGGTCTACAGCAGCATAATGAACCAGATACCTAAGTGGACCATACGTTTTGATGACAGGATGGACCCACTTCAATTTGTTGAGCGGCTAGAAGAACTAGCAGATGTTTACGGAATAGCCCGAGACCTACTGCCGAAAGCCATGCCAGAGATTATGCAAGGAAAGGGTCTTCACTGGTTCCGCAACAACAAGAAACCTTCGCTACGATGGGGTGAATTTAAAAAAGACTTTCTCAAGTTTTTCCTGTCCTCTCTGTATCAAGAAAGACTCGATGACGATGTGCGGCAGAGATTCCAGGGACCCACAGAAGTCTTCAAGGACTACGTCATAGCAATGCAGACCCTAATGCGTCACACCGATTACTCCTACGAGAAGAAGATCGAGCGGATCTACAGAAATAGTCGGCGAGAGTATCAGACTTTTATGAAGCGACAAGATTTCAATACCTTGGAGGATTTGGTTGACCTGGGTGACCAGTACGAGAATATCCTGAGTCACCGCAAGACGACATCGGCACTTGAGGTCCGTGAAGCTAAGCATAGCACCGTCGAATCCTGCCTAGAAGCCCAGAGCGTTCCGCAAAAAAGTGAAGCTTACATCACCAACAACGCATGCCGTCGCTGTGATCTGGACGGACATTTCGCAAGGGGTTGTAGAAATCCAACAAAACTTTTCTGGTGGCAATGTGGTAATCAGGGCGTAAAGACCACTGAATGCTGCAAGAAGAAGTCGGGAAATGCCAAAGACCCTCAACAGTAACGGAGAGCGCTGAGGACCATGACCACCAATCTTCGAAAGTAACATCGCCATTCAAAGTTACCAGACGACACCTCACGGCCGACATCTACATGGACAGGAGGCCAGTAACTGCAACGGTAGACACAGGAGCGACACGTAGTTTTGTATCGGAGGTGTTTTTCAATAATTTGGGAGACTCTGCACGCACCGCCTACACGAGATTGAGAGTACGACTAGCTGATGGCACTACTCTCCGCGTAATGACAGCCTTAATTTCGGAAGTTCAACTTGGTAGCCGAAGACACCTCTACAAATTTCTAGTGTTACCCTTCGCTATTGACTCTGTAACACTGGGGATGGATTTCTTGGCAGAAGCAGAAGCGAAGCTGAGGTGCGATGGGCACGACACAGATTTGAAATCAGACCCAGAAGATAGCCACGACTCCGAAGACATGCTGTGGACAGTGAACGAATTTCAAGGCGGCGACGATGTAGAAACTTTTCTGGAAAGAGAATTGGAGCAGTTCGAGGCCATGAGTCATAGAATCAACATGCGAGATGAAACACCGGTCAAACAGAGATACTACCCCAAAAAGTCGGCCATGCAATCAATTATAAACGGCCAAATTGACGATCTCCTGAAACTGAAGTGCATAGAGCCGTCGAAGGGTGCATATAGTTCGCCAATAGTTCTCGCCAAAAAGAAGTCTGGCGACTGGAGGTTGTGCATAGATTACCGCCAGATCAACGCGAAGTCCATACCGGATGCCAACCAGGAGGAAAGCGAGCGCTTGATTGCCTATGCCAGCCGACACCTACAAGGGGCGGAGGAAAATTACTCGGCCACTGAAAAAGAATGCTTGGCAATAATATGGGCGGTGCGGAAAATGAGGCCATACCTGGAAGGCTTTCATTTCAAGGTCATCACGGACCATCTAGCGCTCAAGTGGCTGAACGGCATCGAAAACCCTTCCGGAAGAATCGCACGCTGGGCTTTGGAGCTTCAACAATACTCGTAGGAGGTACAGTATCGCAAGGGAAAGTACAACGTCGTTACAGACACACTGTCACGTCAACCTAGAGGTGTCGAGGAAGTCAACATGGGGCTAGACGTCGCGAGGTCCACTTGCAACTCGCTGGAGTCTCAGAAAACCAAGATCGTCAAAGAACCAGAGAAATATCCCGACTACGCTATCGAGAGCGGTCGCCTCTACCGTCACATCTCGCACGAGGTGGGTGATGACGACGAAGAACCATGGAAGCTGTGTGTGGGCCGTCCAGATCGCCAAAGGGTGCTAGTAGAAAACCACGACCAACTTAGCGCCGGTCATTTGGGCGTCCGAAAGATCATTGCCCGAATTGCAAAGAACTATTGCTGGCCCGGTATGTTCTATTCAGTACGTCAGTACGTGAGGCACTGCGATTCTTGTCAGCGGTACAAGGCAGAGCAAAGGAAACCCGCTGGCGAGATGTTGACCAGAGTGCCCGAAGAACCATGGACCACCTTATGCGCAGACTTTATCGGCCCTCTCCCACGCTCACGAAGAGGACATAACATGCTGCTTGTCTTTCTAGACAAGTTCTCAAATGGGTGGAGATAATTCCCTTGCGGAAGGCTACCTCAACGACGCTACAACGAGCCTTCCGTGAAAGAATCGTCTCAAGATTTGGAGTACCTAAGGCGCTTCTCACCGATAATGGCGTGACTAGTTCACTAGTAGAAAGTCCAAAGAATACCTAAAAGAAATTGGGGTGCGCCAGCAATTTACAGCACCCTACACACCACGTGAAAACCCTACAGAGCGCGAAAACCGGACCATTAAGACAATCATCGCCCAGTATACATGTAAAGATCAACGTGACTGGGATGAGAATATCACAGAAATAGCCCTCGCCATCAATAGTAGTACATCTAGCACTACAGGCTATACACCTGCCTTCTTAATACAGGGACGCGAGTCAAGGCTACCCAACACCCTCTACGATAAAGCCACTGTGGGTACTGGTAAAGAACCTTCAGAGCCGGTACAAAGAGTTACGCACTTACAGCAGATATTCAAGAGCGCACGACAAAATATGCAGATGGCGTCGACAGAGCAGGCGAGACACTATAACCTCAGACGGAGAGCTTGGAGACCAGAAATTGGAGATATGGTACTGGTACGGTCACACCACTTGTCAAAGGCCTCGGAGAACTTCGCTGCCAAGCTGGCTCCAAAATATGACGTTCCGTTCCACGTCGTCGACTTCATCTCACCGGTGATCACCGCCATAAGGAGCAACCCCAAAAAGACGAGGACAGCTCACATCGGTGACCACAAGGCCTACGGTCCTCCGGGTGACACCCAGCAAGCGGGAAGTGGGGACCGTCGAACCGAGACAACGCAACTCACAATCCCCTCATTAAATTAATGGGAACCCCTACGGCATCCTAAAGGCACCCCAACGGGCATCCTACGGCACCCTAAAGAGAACCCCCACGGGAACCCCTACGGCATCCTAAAGGAACCCCTACGGAAGTACAAAGAGTAGCGCGATAAATAGTTGTAGCACACTACAGGACGTAAAGGGAAGAATTCTGCATAAAAGGGAGCGTCATCCGAGAACACTATCTACGTTGTGCAGTGATCACCATAGGTAACACATCGCGAATCGCCACTATCATCCAAGCCTTGTCCAGTGCTGCCGGTACACACAAATAATTTCCTGCTTTACGCTACGCCACCATTGGGCAGGAATCGTCACACTATGAGCCAGCAAAGAGACCTCGCCTACACAGACGATGCCGAAGAGACTCCGACCGCAAAAGCCGCAGCAGACGAATCTAAAGCCAGTCCGGCAGGCACTACGAGCCAGTGAGGCTCTCGCCCATGGGAGGCTCTGGACCCTGGTAGATTTCCACAAGCACTACAGAGAGCAGTCCAACGCGCCAAGGAGAATCACTGGAAAGGTCAGCGGAAGAATTTCCGAACAGTAATCGAAGGCCACATGTACCGAGTCCGCATCATCCGAGAAGGCCACGTACGAGTTGAAAAATCTTCCCGGAAGTAGGGAGGGGATGTGACGACACATTTCGGCGCTACGAAATGCGCCCACAAATTTAATGAATTTAATTTTTCTTTTCTGTTGTATTATAAATTATCTTATATTTCTTTTTCATATTTTTACAATATGTAATAGGTATAAATTAAGTATATTTCAGTAGTTATAATGGTGATGGTATTTATTTTAAATTTTAGGGCATACATAATTACCATTGTAAAATAATTCCAATAGCACTGAACGTAGGGTAAAGAAATAGATTTAGAGCAAGATAGAGCTATGTGCGTTGTGGCGAAGAAAACGCACGAAACGGCGAAACGTAGACGCTTCGAAACACATAAAAAGAACGTCACAACACATGAAACGCCTCTAGCCGCTGCACGGGTGATCCAGATCGCTCGTGTCGTGGTTGGAGACGGGAGGAAGATTCTCCGTTGTCTCTCCTCTCTGGGGCCGCTCTCGTTGCCGATTGCGTCCTCTCCTCTCTGCAGCCGCTCTCGTTGTCGACTGCGTCTTTCCCTCTCCGCGGCCGCTCTCGTTGCCAAGGTTTCAAAGGAATGGTCCAATGGATCGTTTCGTTGGAGCCAAAGCGACGGACCTAAGGTTGCAAATTGCTGGTCCAATGGATCGACCTTTCGCTCTCACGGGAATGCGGTTGCGACCTCTCCTCTCCGCAGCCGCTCTCGTTGCCGAGGTTTCAAAGGGATGGTCCAATGTATCGTTTCGTTGGAGCCAAAGCGACGGACCTGAGGGTGTAAATTGCTGGTCCAATGGATCGACCTTTTGCTCTCACGGGAATGCGGTTGCGTCCTCTCCTCTCCTCTCCGCAGACGCTCTCGTTGCCGATTGCGTCCACTCCCCTCTTCAGCCGCTCTCGTTGTCGACTGCGTCCTTTCCTCTCCGTAGCCGCTCTCGTTGCCGAGGTTTCAAAGGAATGATCCAATGGATCGTTTCGTTGGAGCCGAAGCGACGGACCTGGGGGTGCAAAGTTGCCGGTCCAATGGATCGGCATTTTGTACTCACGGGCACACGGCTGTATCCTCTTCTCCCCTCCCTACACCCCCTCGCCCCAAGTTTACCTTTGGGAAGCCTACTCACCGGAGAATCCCGGGTCACGGCCACGACCCAAGTGTAATTAAAATTGTGTTTTCTTTCGCGCAGAGTCAAGCAAGTAACAAGTACGATTAGTTCGAGCTCCAAGGGAAACTTATAGCAAAACACGAGCGTGTTAGCCACACCAAGCGAAACACACGATAGCCCTGGCGAATTAATAGTCACAAGCTCCGCTAGACACCCTGGCCGCCGTCTTTCTACACGAAAATTTTCATCGCCACAACAACGCTAGTTTTTTTCCCAACGAAGTTTTTTTTTCCTGCCAGCGAAGTTCTTTTTTTTCCCCAACGAAGTTTTTTTTCCCTGCCAGCGAAGTTATCTTTTCTTTCCCAACGAAGTTCTTTTTTTCCTGCCAGCGAAGTTATTTTTTCTCCTACCGAAGTTCCTACCGAAGTTTCTTTCTTTCCGAATTCTCTTTGTAATTACATCAAAGTTCACAGAAGACACCTTATTAGCCATAATCTAATTATATGATAAGAATTGGTTTTAGAAAATAAATGTGTTAAATAACAACTAACACTGGTCCCGTCTATCAATAAATTTTCTTGAATATTTGACCCTGGACAGCCGTGAGCTTACCCTGGCTATAGCCAAGGTCCACGGACATAATAAAGAAACACCGCCTCTAGGAGACCGAGGCGAAAAAAAGGTCGTTTCAAGTGGCGCCCAAGCAGGGACCCAGCTAACTAGGTTAGACAACAAGTAACAAGCGAAGAGTAAGAAAGAACAACAAGGGCAAGCAAAAAAAGGGGGGGAAAAACTGTGCGTAAATAAATAGCAACTCGAAATTGAACGCCTGTGGCAAGCTAATTAACAGGGTGCAACATGGTCAAAAGATGTATAGTCGCCCTCAAGCGTGAAGATCTGTTAAAATTAATGAAGGAGTTTGGTCTAGACACCGACGGCAACGTAGAACACCTAAAAGGCATATTTTGGACGTTCACTACGAGAGAAGATCTCAAGCCAGAACAAGTAGAGCGCTTGAAGAAATTAGAACGCCGGTACGCCCGTAGTCCATCACCAGTTCCTAATCCAGCACCATCGCCAGGCCATCCGACGATTCAACTCACAGCTCCGAAGACATCGCTCGCATATCAATTGGACGCCTGTATTCAACACCCAACTCAGCCAGAGTCGTCACCAGTGGTCTACAGCATCGTAATGAACCAGATACGTAAGTGGACCATACGTTTTGATGACAGGATGGACCCACTTGTGTTTGTTGAGCGGCTAGAAGAACTAGCAGATGTTTACGGAATAGCCCGAGACCTACTGCCGAAAGCCATGCCAGAGATTATGCAAGGAAAGGGTCTTCACTGGTTCCGCAACAACAAGAAACCTTGGCTACGATGGGGTGAATTTAAAAAAGACTTTCTCAAGTTTTTCCTGTCCTCTCTGTATCAAGAAAGACTCGATGACGATGTGCGGCAGAGATTCCAGGGACCCACAGAAGTCTTCAAGGACTACGTCATAGCAATGCAGACCCTAATGCGTCACACCGATTACCAATTATTAATTAGCATATTATAATTAGCATCGCACCGTCGAATCCTGCCTAGAAGCCCAGAGCGTTCCGCAAAAAGTGAAGTTTACATCACCAACCCGCATGCTGTCGCTGTGGCCTGGACGGACATTTCGCAAGGGGTTGTAGAAATCCAACAAAACTTTTCTGCTGGCAATGTGGTAAGCAGGGCGTAAAGATCACTGAATGCTGCAAGAATAAGTCGGGAAATGCCAAAGGCCCTCAACAGTAACGGAGAGCGCTGAGGACCATGACCACCAATCTCCGAAAGTAACATCGCCATTCAAAGTTACCAGACGACACCTCACGGCCGACATCTACATGGACAGGAGGCCAGTAACTGCAACGGTAGACACAGGAGCGACACGTAGTTTTGTATCGGAGGTGTTTTTCAATAATTTGGGAGACTCTGCACGCACCGCCTACACGAGATTGAGAGTACGACTAGCTGATGGCACTACTCTCCGCGTAATGACAGCCTTAATTTCGGAAGTTCAACTTGGTAGCCGAAGACACCTCTACAAATTTCTAGTGTTACCCTTCGCTATTGACTCTGTAACACTGGGGATGGATTTCTTGGCAGAAGCAGAAGCGAAGCTGAGGTGCGATGGGCACGACACAGATTTGAAATCAGACCCAGAAGATAGCCACGACTCCGAAGACATGCTGTGGACAGTGAACGAATTTCAAGGCGGCGACGATGTAGAAACTTTTCTGGAAAGAGAATTGGAGCAGTTCGAGGCCATGAGTCATAGAATCAACATGCGAGATGAAACACCGGTCAAACAGAGATACTACCCCAAAAAGTCGGCCATGCAATCAATTATAAACGGCCAAATTGACGATCTCCTGAAACTGAAGTGCATAGAGCCGTCGAAGGGTGCATATAGTTCGCCAATAGTTCTCGCCAAAAAGAAGTCTGGCGACTGGAGGTTGTGCATAGATTACCGCCAGATCAACGCGAAGTCCATACCGGATGCCAACCAGGAGGAAAGCGAGCGCTTGATTGCCTATGCCAGCCGACACCTACAAGGGGCGGAGGAAAATTACTCGGCCACTGAAAAAGAATGCTTGGCAATAATATGGGCGGTGCGGAAAATGAGGCCATACCTGGAAGGCTATCATTTCAAGGTCATCACGGACCATCTAGCGCTCAAGTGGCTGAACGGCATCGAAAACCCTTCCGGAAGAATCGCACGCTGGGCTTTGGAGCTTCAACAATACTCGTAGGAGGTACAGTATCGCAAGGGAAAGTACAACGTCGTTACAGACACACTGTCACGTCAACCTAGAGGTGTCGAGGAAGTCAACATGGGGCTAGACGTCGCGAGGTCCACTTGCAACTCGCTGGAGTCTCAGAAAACCAAGATCGTCAAAGAACCAGAGAAATATCCCGACTACGCTACCGAGAGCGGTCGCCTCTACCGTCACATCCCGCACGAGGTGGGTGATGACGACGAAGAACCATGGAAGCTGTGTGTGGGCCGTCCAGATCGCCAAAGGGTGCTAGTAGAAAACCACGACCAACCTAGCGCCGGTCATTTGGGCGTCCGAAAGACCATTGCCCGAATTGCAAGGAATTATTACTGGCCCGGTATGTTCTATTCAGTACGTCAGTACGTGAGGCACTGCGATTCTTGTCAGCGGTACAAGGCAGAGCAAAGGAAACCCGCTGGCGAGATGTTGACCAGAGTGCCTGAAAAACCATGGGCCACCTTATGCGCAGACATTATCGGCCCTCTCCCACGCTCACGAAGAGGACATAACATGCTGCTTGTCTTTCTAGACAAGTTCTCCAAATGGGTGGAGATAATTCCCTTGCGAAGGCTACCTCAACGACGCTACAACGAGCCTTCCGTGAAAGAATCGTCTCAAGATTTGGAGTACCTAAGGCGCTTCTCACCGATAATGGCGTGACTAGTTCACTAGTCGAAAGTCCAAAGAATACCTAAAAGAAATTGGGGTGCGCCAGCAATTTACAGCACCCTACACACCACGTGAAAACCCTACAGAGCGCGAAAACCGGACCATTAAGACAATCATCGCCCAGTATACATGTAAAGATCAACGTGACTGGGATGAGAATATCACAGAAATAGCCCTCGCCATCAATAGTAGTACATCTAGCACTACAGGCTATACACCTGCCTTCTTAATACAGGGACGCGAGTCAAGGCTACCCAACACCCTCTACGATAAAGCCACTGTGGGTACTGGTAAAGAACCTTCAGAGCCGGTACAAAGAGTTACGCACTTACAGCAGATATTCAAGAGCGCACGACAAAATCTGCAGATGGCGTCGACAGAGCAGGCGAGACACTATAACCTCAGACGGAGAGCTTGGAGACCAGAAATTGGAGATATGGTACTGGTACGGTCACACCAATTGTCAAAGGCTTCCGAGAACTTCGCTGCCAAGCTGGCTTAACAATATGACGGTCCGTTCCACGTCGTCGACTTCATCTCACCGGTGATCACCGCCATAAGGATCAACCCCAAAAAGATGTGGACAGCTCACATCGGCGACCTCAAAGCCTACAGTCCTCCGGGTGACACCCAGCAAGCGGGAAGTGGGGCCTGTCGAACCGAGACAACGCAACTCACAATCCCCTCATTAAACTAATGGGAACCCCTACGGCATCCTAAAGGCACCCCAAAGAGAACCCCTACGGCATCTTAAAGGAACCCCTACGGAAGTACAAAGAGTAGCGCGATAAATAATTGTAGCACACTACAGGACGTAACGGGAAGAATTCTGCATAAAAGGGAGCGTCATCCGAGAACACTATCTCAGTTGTGCAGTGATCACCATAGATAACACATCGCGAATCGCCACTATCATCCAAGCCTTGTCGGTAGATTTCCACAAGCACTACAGATAGCAGTCCAACGCGCCAAGGAGAATCACAGGAAAGGTCAGCGGAAGAATTTCCGAACAGCAATCGAAGGCCACATGTACCAAGTCCGCATCATCCGAGAAGGCCACGTACGAGTTGAAAAATCTTCCCGGAAGTAGGGAGGGGATGGGACGACACATTTCGGCGCTACGAAATGCGCCCACAAATTTAATGAATTTAATTTTTCTTTTCTGTTGTATTATAAATTATCTTATATTTATTTTTCATATTTTTACAATACGTAATATGTCCAAAATTAAGTATATTTCAGTAGTTATAGTGGTGATGGTATTTATTTTAAATTTTAGGGCATACATAATTACCATTGTAAAATAATTCCAATAGCACTGAACGTAGGGTAAAGAAATAGATTTAGAGCAAGACAGGGCTATGTACGTTGTGGCGAAGAAAACGCACGAAACGGCGAAACGTAGACGCTTCGAAACACATAAAAAGAACGACACAACACATGAAACGCCTCTAGCCGCTGCACGGGTGATCCAGATCGCTCGTGCCGTAGCCGCTCTCGTTGCCGAGGTTTCAAAGGAATGGTCCAATGGATCGTTTCGTTGGAGCCAAAGCGACGGACCTGAGGGTGCAAATTGCTGGTTCAATGGATCGACCTTTTGCTCTCACGGGAATGCGGTTGCGTCCTCTCCTCTCCGCAGTCGCTCTCGCTGCCGATTGCGTCCACTCCTCTCTTCAGCCGCTCTCGTTGTCGACTGCGTCCTTTCCTCTCCGTAGCCGCTCTCGTTGCCGATGTTTCAAAGGAATGGTCCAATGGATCGTTTCGTTGGAGCCACAGCGACGGACCTGAGGGTGCAAATTGCTGGTCCAATGGATCGTCCTTTTGCTCTCACGGGAATGCGGTTGCGCCCTCTCCTCTCCGCAGCCGCTCTCGTTGCCGATTGCGTCCACTCCTGTCTTCAGCCGTTCTCGTTGTCGACTGCGTCTTTCCCTCCCTGCAACCGCTCTCGTTTCCGAGGTTTCAAAGGGATGGTCCAATGGATCGTTTCGTTGGAGCCAAAGCGACGGACCTGAGGGTGCAAATTGCTGGTCCAATGGATCGTCCTTTTGCTCTCACGGGAATGCGGTTGCGCCCTCTCCTCTCCGCAGCCGCTCTCGTTGCCGATTGCGTCCACTCCTGTCTTCAGCCGCTCTCGTCGTCTTTCCCTCTCTGCAACCGCTCTCGTTTGCGAGGTTTCAAAGGGATGGTCCAATGTATCGTTTCGTTGGAGCCAAAGCGACGGACCTGAGGGTGCAAATTGCTGGTCCAATGGATCGGCCTTTTGCTCTCACGGGAATGCGGTTGCGTCCTATGCTCTCTGCAGCCGCCCTCGTTGCCGAGGTTTCAAAGGGATGGTCCAATGGTTCGTTTCGTTGGAGCCGAAGCGACGGACCTCGGGGTGCAAAGTTGCCGGTCCAATGGATCGGCATTTTGTACTCACGGGCACACGGCTGTATCCTCTTCTCCCCTCCCTACACGCCCTCGCCACAAGTTTACCTTTGAGAAGCCTACTCACCGGATAATCCCGGCTCACGGCTACGACCCAAGTGTAATTAAAATTATGTTTTCTTTCGCGAAGAATCAAGTAAGTAACAAGTACGATTAGTTCGAGTTCCAAGGGAAACTTATAGCAAAACACGAGCGTGTTAGCCACATCGAGCGAAACACACGATCGTTAGCCCTGGCGAATTAATAGTCACAAGCTCCGCTAGACACCCTGGCCGCCGTCTTTCTACACGAAAATTTTCATCGCCACAACAACGCTAGTTTTTTTTCCCCAACGAAGTTTTTTTTCTGCCAGCGAAGTTCTTTTTTTTCCCGAACGAAGTTTTTTCTTCCCTGCCAGCGAAGTTATCTTTTTTTCCCAACGAAGTTCTTTTTTTTCCTGCCAGCGAAGTTCTTTTTTTCCTACGAAGTTTCTTTCTTTCAGAAGTCTCTTTTTAATTACATCGAAGTTCACAGAAGACACGTTGCTAGCCATTATCTAATTATAAGATAAGAATTGGATTTAGAAAATAAATGTGTTAAATAACAACTAACACTCGTCCCGTCTATCAATAAATTTTCTTCAATATTCGACCCTGAACAGCCGTGAGCTTACCCTGGCTATAGACAAGGTCCACGGACCTAATAGAGCAACACCGCCTCTAGGAGACCGAGGCGAAAAAGGTCGTTTCAAATTTTAAGGATAAAAATGATGTTTCCATTTTCAGAGATATTTTTCGGAACAGTTTCAACTTAAGTTACAATAATCGACATTTAAATACTTGCAAATCATGCGACAATTTTCACTGCGTTTTGAAAAGTGATCTGACAGGTGTGGAGAGAAAGGAAGTTGAAAACGGAACACAAAAGCATAAAAGGTTAGTTGAAGAAACCAATGCCAAATTTAAAGAAGACGCTATTGAAACCTGAAAAAAAACATGTTTTAACATTCGATCTCTATTCTAGCAAAAAACGTTGGTGACGCTATCATTGACAACACCGGTTGCATATTATAAGAGGCGACTATGGACGTAGTGCATTTATTCTACTGAAGGAATTATGTTATATTCAGGGGAATAAATAGGGGATTTTAGTTCCTCGAATACATTTGAACAATGTAGTATGGCTCCCCCTTGAGGATTGATCTTTTCCTGATATTCTAGCCGTAAGGATGTGCCGTATTGCCTCTACTACCTTTGTGCGACGTTGGGTTGTTAGTGAGTCCACTACTAAGGTCGCTGGTCGTCGGTCTGTGTCGCTGTGACGTTCAAAAGGCCTTTCGCTCTCACGGGAATGCGGTTGCGACCTCTCCTCTCCGCAGCCGCTCTCGTTGCCGAGGTTTCAAAGGGATGGTCCAATGTATCGTTTCGTTGGAGCCAAAGCGACGGACCTGAGGGTGTAAATTGCTGGTCCAATGGATCGACCTTTTGCTCTCACGGGAATGCGGTTGCGTCCTCTCCTCTCCTCTCCGCAGACGCTCTCGTTGCCGATTGCGTCCACTCCCCTCTTCAGCCGCTCTCGTTGTCGACTGCGTCCTTTCCTCTCCGTAGCCGCTCTCGTTGCCGAGGTTTCAAAGGAATGGTCCAATGGATCGTTTCGTTGGAGCCGAAGCGACGGACCTGGGGGTGCAAAGTTGCCGGTCCAATGGATCGGCATTTTGTACTCACGGGCACACGGCTGTATCCTCTTCTCCCCTCCCTACACCCCCTCGCCCCAAGTTTACCTTTGGGAAGCCTACTCACCGGAGAATCCCGGGTCACGGCCACGACCCAAGTGTAATTAAAATTGTGTTTTCTTTCGCGCAGAATCAAGTAAGTAACAAGTACGATTAGTTCGAGCTCCAAGGGAAACTTATAGCAAAACACGAGCGTGTTAGCCACACCGAGCGAAACACACGATAGCCCTGGCGAATTAATAGTCACAAGCTCCGCTAGACACTCTGGCCGCCGTCTTTCTACACGAAAATTTTCATCGCCACAACAACGCTAGTTTTTTTCCAAACGAAGTTTTTTTTTCCTGCCAGCGAAGTTCTTTTTTTTCCCCAACGAAGTTTTTTTTCCCTGCCAGCGAAGTTATCTTTTCTTTCCCAACGAAGTTCTTTTTTTCCTGCCAGCGAAGTTATTTTTTCTCCTACCGAAGTTCCTACCGAAGTTTCTTTCTTTCCGAATTCTCTTTGTAATTACATCAAAGTTCACAGAAGACACCTTATTAGCCATAATCTAATTATATGATAAGAATTGGTTTTAGAAAATAAATGTGTTAAATAACAACTAACACTGGTCCCGTCTATCAATAAATTTTCTTGAATATTTGACCATGGACAGCCGTGAGCTTACCCTGGCTATAGCCAAGGTCCACGGACATAATAAAGAAACACCGCCTCTAGGAGACCGAGGCGAAAAAAAGGTCGTTTCAAGTGGCGCCCAAGCAGGGACCCAGCTAACAAGGTTAGACAACAAGTAACAAGCGAAGAGTAAGAAAGAACAACAAGGGCAAGCAAAAAAAGGGGGGGAAAAACTGTGCGTAAATAAATAGCAACTCGAAATTGAACGCCTGTGGCAAGCTAATTAACAGGGTGCAACATGGTCAAAAGATGTATAGTCGCCCTCAAGCGTGAGGATCTGTTAAAATTAATGAAGGAGTTTGGTCTAGACACCGACGGCAACGTAGAACACCTAAAAGGCATATTTTGGACGTTCACTACGAGAGAAGATCTCAAGCCAGAACAAGTAGAGCGCTTGAAGAAATTAGAACGCCGGTACGCCCGTAGTCCATCACCAGTTCCTAATCCAGCACCATCGCCAGGCCATCCGACGATTCAACTCACAGCTCCGAAGACATCGCTCGCATATCAATTGGACGCCTGTATTCAACACCCAACTCAGCCAGAGTCGTCACCAGTGGTCTACAGCATCGTAATGAACCAGATACGTAAGTGGACCATACGTTTTGATGACAGGATGGACCCACTTGTGTTTGTTGAGCGGCTAGAAGAACTAGCAGATGTTTACGGAATAGCCCGAGACCTACTGCCGAAAGCCATGCCAGAGATTATGCAAGGAAAGGGTCTTCACTGGTTCCGCAACAACAAGAAACCTTGGCTACGATGGGGTCGAATCCTGCCTAGAAGCCCAGAGCGTTCCGCAAAAAGTGAAGTTTACATCACCAACCCGCATGCTGTCGCTGTGGCCTGGACGGACATTTCGCAAGGGGTTGTAGAAATCCAACAAAACTTTTCTGCTGGCAATGTGGTAAGCAGGGCGTAAAGATCACTGAATGCTGCAAGAATAAGTCGGGAAATGCCAAAGGCCCTCAACAGTAACGGAGAGCGCTGAGGACCATGACCACCAATCTCCGAAAGTAACATCGCCATTCAAAGTTACCAGACGACACCTCACGGCCGACATCTACATGGACAGGAGGCCAGTAACTGCAACGGTAGACACAGGAGCGACACGTAGTTTTGTATCGGAGGTGTTTTTCAATAATTTGGGAGACTCTGCACGCACCGCCTACACGAGATTGAGAGTACGACTAGCTGATGGCACTACTCTCCGCGTAATGACAGCCTTAATTTCGGAAGTTCAACTTGGTAGCCGAAGACACCTCTACAAATTTCTAGTGTTACCCTTCGCTATTGACTCTGTAACACTGGGGATGGATTTCTTGGCAGAAGCAGAAGCGAAGCTGAGGTGCGATGGGCACGACACAGATTTGAAATCAGACCCAGAAGATAGCCACGACTCCGAAGACATGCTGTGGACAGTGAACGAATTTCAAGGCGGCGACGATGTAGAAACTTTTCTGGAAAGAGAATTGGAGCAGTTCGAGGCCATGAGTCATAGAATCAACATGCGAGATGAAATACCGGTCAAACAGAGATACTACCCCAAAAAGTCGGCCATGCAATCAATTATAAACGGCCAAATTGACGATCTCCTGAAACTGAAGTGCATAGAGCCGTCGAAGGGTGCATATAGTTCGCCAATAGTTCTCGCCAAAAAGAAGTCTGGCGACTGGAGGTTGTGCATAGATTACCGCCAGATCAACGCGAAGTCCATACCGGATGCCAACCAGGAGGAAAGCGAGCACTTGATTGCCTATGCCAGCCGACACCTACAAGGGGCGGAGGAAAATTACTCGGCCACTGAAAAAGAATGCTTGGCAATAATATGGGCGGTGCGGAAAATGAGGCCATACCTGGAAGGCTATCATTTCAAGGTCATCACGGACCATCTAGCGCTCAAGTGGCTGAACGGCATCGAAAACCCTTCCGGAAGAATCGCACGCTGGGCTTTGGAGCTTCAACAATACTCGTAGGAGGTACAGTATCGCAAGGGAAAGTACAACGTCGTTACAGACACACTGTCACGTCAACCTAGAGGTGTCGAGGAAGTCAACATGGGGCTAGACGTCGCGAGGTCCACTTGCAACTCGCTGGAGTCTCAGAAAACCAAGATCGTCAAAGAACCAGAGAAATATCCCGACTACGCTACCGAGAGCGGTCGCCTCTACCGTCACATCCCGCACGAGGTGGGTGATGACGACGAAGAACCATGGAAGCTGTGTGTGGGCCGTCCAGATCGCCAAAGGGTGCTAGTAGAAAACCACGACCAACCTAGCGCCGGTCATTTGGGCGTCCGAAAGACCATTGCCCGAATTGCAAGGAATTATTACTGGCCCGGTATGTTCTATTCAGTACGTCAGTACGTGAGGCACTGCGATTCTTGTCAGCGGTACAAGGCAGAGCAAAGGAAACCCGCTGGCGAGATGTTGACCAGAGTGCCTGAAAAACCATGGGCCACCTTATGCGCAGACATTATCGGCCCTCTCCCACGCTCACGAAGAGGACATAACATGCTGCTTGTCTTTCTAGACAAGTTCTCCAAATGGGTGGAGATAATTCCCTTGCGGAAGGCTACCTCAACGACGCTACAACGAGCCTTCCGTGAAAGAATCGTCTCAAGATTTGGAGTACCTAAGGCGCTTCTCACCGAAAATGGCGTGACTAGTTCACTAGTCGAAAGTCCAAAGAATACCTAAAGAAATTGGGGTGCGCCAGCAATTTACAGCACCCTACACACCACGTGAAAACCCTACAGAGCGCCCAAACCGGACCATTAAGACAATCATCGCCCAGTATACAGGTAAAGATCAACGTGACTGGGATGAGAATATCCCAGAAATAGCCCTCGCCATCAATAGTAGTACATCTAGCACTACAGGCTATACACCTGCCTTCTTAATACAGGGACGCGAGTCAAGGCTACCCAACACCCTCTACGATGAAGCCACTGTGGGTACTGGTAAAGAACCTGCAGAGCCGGTACAAAGAGTTACGCACTTACAGCAGATATTCAGGAGCGAACGACAAAATATGCAGATGGCGTCGACAGAGCAGGCGAGACACTATAACCTCAGACGGAGAGCTTGGAGACCAGAAATTGGAGATATGGTACTGGTACGGTCACACCAATTGTCAAAGGCTTCCGAGAACTTCGCTGCCAAGCTGGCTTAACAATATGACGGTCCGTTCCACGTCGTCGACTTCATCTCACCGGTGATCACCGCCATAAGGATCAACCCCAAAAAGATGAGGACAGCTCACATCGGCGACCTCAAAGCCTACAGTCCTCCGGGTGACACCCAGCAAGCGGGAAGTGGGGCCTGTCGAACCGAGACAACGCAACTCACAATCCCCTCATTAAACTAATGGGAACCCCTACGGCATCCTAAAGGCACCCCAAAGAGAACCCCTACGGGAACCCCTACGGCATCTTAAAGGAACCCCTACGGAAGTACAAAGAGTAGCGCGATAAATAATTGTAGCACACTACAGGACGTAACGGGAAGAATTCTGCATAAAAGGGAGCGTCATCCGAGAACACTATCTCAGTTGTGCAGTGATCACCATAGATAACACATCGCGAATCGCCACTATCATCCAAGCCTTGTCGGTAGATTTCCACAAGCACTACAGATAGCAGTCCAACGCGCCAAGGAGAATCACAGGAAAGGTCAGCGGAAGAATTTCCGAACAGCAATCGAAGGCCACATGTACCAAGTCCGCATCATCCGAGAAGGCCACGTACGAGTTGAAAAATCTTCCCGGAAGTAGGGAGGGGATGGGACGACACATTTCGGCGCTACGAAATGCGCCCACAAATTTAATGAATTTAATTTTTCTTTTCTGTTGTATTATAAATTATCTTATATTTATTTTTCATATTTTTACAATACGTAATATGTCCAAAATTAAGTATATTTCAGTAGTTATAGTGGTGATGGTATTTATTTTAAATTTTAGGGCATACATAATTACCATTGTAAAATAATTCCAATAGCACTGAACGTAGGGTAAAGAAATAGATTTAGAGCAAGACAGGGCTATGTACGTTGTGGCGAAGAAAACGCACGAAACGGCGAAACGTAGACGCTTCGAAACACATAAAAAGAACGACACAACACATGAAACGCCTCTAGCCGCTGCACGGGTGATCCAGATCGCTCGTGCCGTAGCCGCTCTCGTTGCCGAGGTTTCAAAGGAATGGTCTAATGGATCGTTTCGTTGGAGCCAAAGCGACGGACCTGAGGGTGCAAATTGCTGGTTCAATGGATCGACCTTTTGCTCTCACGGGAATGCAGTTGCGTCCTCTCCTCTCCGCAGTCGCTCTCGCTGCCGATTGCGTCCACTCCTCTCTTCAGCCGCTCTCGTTGTCGACTGCGTCCTTTCCTCTCCGTAGCCGCTCTCGTTGCCGATGTTTCAAAGGAATGGTCCAATGGATCGTTTCGTTGGAGCCACAGCGACGGACCTGAGGGTGCAAATTGCTGGTCCAATGGATCGTCCTTTTGCTCTCACGGGAATGCGGTTGCGCCCTCTCCTCTCCGCAGCCGCTCTCGTTGCCGATTGCGTCCACTCCTGTCTTCAGCCGTTCTCGTTGTCGACTGCGTCTTTCCCTCCCTGCAACCGCTCTCGTTTCCGAGGTTTCAAAGGGATGGTCCAATGGATCGTTTCGTTGGAGCCAAAGCGACGGACCTGAGGGTGCAAATTGCTGGTCCAATGGATCGTCCTTTTGCTCTCACGGGAATGCGGTTGCGCCCTCTCCTCTCCGCAGCCGCTCTCGTTGCCGATTGCGTCCACTCCTGTCTTCAGCCGCTCTCGTTGTCTTTCCCTCTCTGCAACCGCTCTCGTTTGCGAGGTTTCAAAGGGATGGTCCAATGTATCGTTTCGTTGGAGCCAAAGCGACGGACCTGAGGGTGCAAATTGCTGGTCCAATGGATCGGCCTTTTGCTCTCACGGGAATGCGGTTGCGTCCTATGCTCTCTGCAGCCGCCCTCGTTGCCGAGGTTTCAAAGGGATGGTCCAATGGTTCGTTTCGTTGGAGCCGAAGCGACGGACCTCGGGGTGCAAAGTTGCCGGTCCAATGGATCGGCATTTTGTACTCACGGGCACACGGCTGTATCCTCTTCTCCCCTCCCTACACGCCCTCGCCACAAGTTTACCTTTGAGAAGCCTACTCACCGGATAATCCCGGCTCACGGCTACGACCCAAGTGTAATTAAAATTATGTTTTCTTTCGCGAAGAATCAAGTAAGTAACAAGTACGATTAGTTCGAGTTCCAAGGGAAACTTATAGCAAAACACGAGCGTGTTAGCCACATCGAGCGAAACACACGATCGTTAGCCCTGGCGAATTAATAGTCACAAGCTCCGCTAGACACCCTGGCCGCCGTCTTTCTACACGAAAATTTTCATCGCCACAACAACGCTAGTTTTTTTTTCCCCAACGAAGTTTTTTTTCTGCCAGCGAAGTTCTTTTTTTTCCCCAACGAAGTTTTTTCTTCCCTGCCAGCGAAGTTATCTTTTTTTCCCAACGAAGTTCTTTTTTTTCCTGCCAGCGAAGTTCTTTTTTTCCTACGAAGTTTCTTTCTTTCCGAAGTCTCTTTTTAATTACATCGAAGTTCACAGAAGACACGTTGCTAGCCATTATCTAATTATAAGATAAGAATTGGATTTAGAAAATAAATGTGTTAAATAACAACTAACACTCGTCCCGTCTATCAATAAATTTTCTTCAATATTCGACCCTGAACAGCCGTGAGCTTACCCTGGCTATAGACAAGGTCCACGGACCTAATAGAGCAACACCGCCTCTAGGAGACCGAGGCGAAAAAGGTCGTTTCAAATTTTAAGGATAAAAATGATGTTTCCATTTTCAGAGATATTTTTCGGAACAGTTTCAACTTAAGTTACAATAATCGACATTTAAATACTTGCAAACCATGCGACAATTTTCACTGCGTTTTGAAAAGTGATCTGACAGGTGTGGAGAGAAAGGAAGTTGAAAACGGAACACAAAAGCATAAAAGGTTAGTTGAAGAAACCAATGCCAAATTTAAAGAAGACGCTATTGAAACCTGAAAAAAAAACATGTTTTAACATTCGATCTCTATTCTAGCAAAAAACGTTGGTGACGCTATCATTGACAACACCGGTTGCATATTATAAGAGGCGACTATGGACGTAGTGCATTTATTCTACTGAAGGAATTATGTTATATTCAGGGGAATAAATAGGGGATTTTAGTTCCTCGAATACATTTGAACAATGTAGTGTGGCTCCCCCTTGAGGATTGATCTTTTCCTGATATTCTAGCCGTAAGGATGTGCCGTATTGCCTCTACTACCTTTGTGTGACGTTGGGTTGTTAGTGAGTCCACTACTAAGGTCGCTGGTCGTCGGTCTGTGTCGCTGTGACGTTCAAAAGGCCTTTTGCTCTCACGGGAATGCGGTTGCGTCCTCTCCTCTCCGCAGGCACTTTCGTTGCCGATTCCGTCCACTCCTCCTCCCTTCAGCCGCTCTCGTTGTCGACTGCGTCCCCTCCTCTCCATAGCCGCTCTCGTTGCCGATTGCGTCCACTCCTCTCTTCAGCCGCTCTCGTTATCACCTGCGTCCTTTCCTCTCCGTAGCCGCTGTTTCCGAGGTTTCAAAGGGATGGTCCAATGGATCGTTTCGTTGGAGCCATTGCGACGGACCTGAGGGTGCAAATTGCTGGTCCAATGGATCGGCCTTTTGCTTTAACGGGAATGCGGTTGCGTCCTCTCCTCTCCGCAGCCGCTCTCGTTGCCGATTGCGTCCATTCCCCTCTTCAGCCGCTCTCGTTGTCGACTGCGTCTTTCCCTCTCTGCAACCGCTCTCGTTTCTGAGGTTTCAAAGGGTTGGTCCAATGGATCGTTTCGTTGGAGCCAAAGCGACGGACCTGAGGGTGCAAATTGCTGGTCCAATGGATCGTCCTTTTGCTCTCACGGGAATGCGGTTACGCCCTCTCCTCTCCGCAGCCGCTCTCGTTGCCGATTGCGTCCACTCCTGTCTTCAGCCGCTCTCGTTGTCGACTGCGTCTTTCCCTCTCTGCAACCGCTCTCGTTTGCGAGGTTTCAAAGGGATGGTCCAATGTATCGTTTCGTTGGAGCCAAAGCGACGGACCTGAGGGTGCAAATTTCTGGTCCAATGGATCGTCCTTTTGCTCTCACGGGAATGCGGTTGCGCCCTCTCCTCTCCGCAGCCGCTCTCGTTGCCGATTGCGTCCACTCCTGTCTTCAGCCGCTCTCGTTGTCGACTGTTTCTTTCCCTCTCTGCAACCGCTCTCGTTTCCGAGGTTTCAAAGGGATGGTCCAATGGATCGTTTCGTTGGAGCCAATGCGACGGACCTGAGGGTGCAAATTGCTGGTCCAATGGATCGGCCTTTTGCTCTAACGGGAATGCGGTTGCGTCCTCTCCTCTCCGCAGCCGCTCTCGTTGCCGATTGCGTCCATTCCCCTCTTCAGCCGCTCTCGTTGTCGACTGCGTCTTTCCCTCTCTGCAACCGCTCTCGTTTGCGAGGTTTCAAAGGGATGGTCCAATGTATCGTTTCGTTGGAGCCAAAGCGACGGACCTGAGGGTGCAAATTGCTGGTCCAATGGATCGTCCTTTTGCTCTCACGGGAATGCGGATGCGTCCTCTCCTCTCCGCAGCCGCTCTCGTTGCCGATTGCGTCCATTCCCCTCTTCAGCCGCTCTCGTTGTCGACTGCGTCTTTCCCTCTCTGCAACCGCTCTCGTTTCCGAGGTTTCAAAGGGATGGTGCAATGGATCGTTTCGTTGGAGCCGAAGCGACGGACCTGGGGGTGCAAAGTTGCCGGTCCAATGGATCGGCATTTTGTACTCACGGGCACACGGCTGTATCCTCTTCTCCCCTCCCTACACGCCCTCGCCACAAGTTTACCTTTGAGAAGCCTACTCACCGGATAATCCCGGCTCACGGCTACGACCCAAGTGTAATTAAAATTATGTTTTCTTTCGCGAAGAATCAAGTAAGTAACAAGTACAATTAGTTCGAGTTCCAAGGGAAACTTATAGCAAAACACGAGCGTGTTAGCCACATCGAGCGAAACACACGATCGTTAGCCCTGGCGAATTAATAGTCACAAGCTCCGCTAGACACCCTGGCCGCCGTCTTTCTACACGAAAATTTTCATCGCCACAACAACGCTAGTTTTTTTCCCCAACGAAGTTTTTTTTTCTGCCAGAGAAGTTCTTTTTTTCCCCCAACGAAGTTTTTTCTTCCCTGCCAGCGAAGTTATCTTTTTTTCCCAACGAAGTTCTTTTCTTTCCTGCCAGCGAAGTTCTTTTTTTTTCCTACGAAGTTTCTTTCTTTCCGAAGTCTCTTTTTAATTACATCGAAGTTCACAGAAGACACGTTGTTAGCCATTATCTAATTATAAGATAAGAATTGGATTTAGAAAATAAATGTGTTAAATAACAACTAACACTCGTCCCGTCTATCAATAAATTTTCTTCAATATTCGACCCTGAACAGCCGTGAGCTTACCCTGGCTATAGACAAGGTCCACGGACCTAATAGAGCAACACCGCCTCTAGGAGACCGAGGCGAAAAAGGTCGTTTCAAATTTTAAGAATAAAAATGATGTTTCCATTTTCAGAGACATTTTTCGGAACAGTTTCAACTTAAGTTACAATAATCGACATTTAAATACTTGCAAATCATGCGACAATTTTCACTGCGTTTTGAAAAGTGATCTGACAGGTGTGGAGAGAAAGGAAGTTGAAAACGGAACACAAAAGCATAAAAGGTTAGTTGAAGAAACCATTGCCAAATTTAAAGAAGACGCTATTGAAACCTGAAAAAAACATGTTTTAACATTCGATCTCTATTCTAGCAAAAAACGTTGGTGACGCTATCATTGACAACACCGGTTGCATATTATAAGAGGCGACTATGGACGTAGTGCATTTATTCTACTGAAGGAATTATGTTATATTCAGGGGAATAAATAGGGGATTTTAGTTCCTCGAATACATTTGAACAATGTAGTGTGGCTCCCCCTTGAGGATTGATCTTTTCCTGATATTCTAGCCGTAAGGATGTGCCGTATTGCCTCTACTACCTTTGTGCGACGTTGGGTTGTTAGTGAGTCCACTACTAAGGTCGCTGGTCGTCGGTCTGTGTCGCTGTGACGTTCAAAAGGCCTTTTGCTCTCACGGGAATGCGGTTGCGTCCTCTCCTCTCCGCAGGCACTCTCGTTGCCGATTGCGTCCATTGCCCTCTTCAGGATCGTCCTTTTGCTCTCACGGGAATGCGGTTACGCCCTCTCCTCTCCGCAGCCGCTCTCGTTGCCGATTGCGTCCACTCCTGTCTTCAGCCGCTCTCGTTGTCGACTGCTTCTTTCCCTCTCTGCAACCGCTCTCGTTTCCGAGGTTTCAAAGGGATGGTCCAATGTATCGTTTCGTTGGAGCCAATGCGACGGACCTGAGGGTGCAAATTGCTGGTCCAATGGATTGGCCTTTTGCTCTAACGGGAATGCGGTTGCGTCCTCTCCTCTCCGCAGCCGCTCTCGTTGCCGATTGCGTCCATTCCCCTCTTCAGCCGCTCTCGTTGTCGACTGCGTCTTTCCCTCTCTGCAACCGCTCTCGTTTCTGAGGTTTCAAAGGGTTGGTCCAATGGATCGTTTCGTTAGAGCCAAAGCGACGGACCTGAGGGTGCAAATTTCTGGTCCAATGGATCGTCCTTTTGCTCTCACGGGAATGCGGTTGCGCCCTCTCCTCTCCGCAGCCGCTCTCGTTGCCGATTGCGTCCACTCCTGTCTTCAGCCGCTCTCGTTGTCGACTGCGTCTTTCCCTCTCTGCAACCGCTCTCGTTTGCGAGGTTTCAAAGGGATGGTCCAATGTATCGTTTCGTTGGAGCCAAAGCGACGGACCTGAGGGTGCAAATTGCTGGTCCAATGGATCGTCCTTTTGCTCTCACGGGAATGCGGATGCGCCCTCTCCTCTCCGCAGCCGCTCTCGTTGCCGATTGCGTCCACTCCTGGGTTCAGCCGCTCTCGTTGTCGACTGCGTCTTTCCCTCTCTGCAACCGCTCTCGTTTCCGAGGTTTCAAAGGGATGGTGCAATGGATCGTTTCGTTGGAGCCGAAGCGACGGACCTGGGGGTGCAAAGTTGCCGGTCCAATGGATCGGCATTTTGTACTCACGGGCACACGGCTGTACACTGTTCTCCCCTCCCTACACGCCCTCGCCACAAGTTTACCTTTGAGAAGCCTACTCACCGGATAATCCCGGCTCACGGCTACGACCCAAGTGTAATTAAAATTATGTTTTCTTTCGCGAAGAATCAAGTAAGTAACTAGTACGATTAGTTCGAGTTCCAAGGCAAACTTATAGCAAAACACGAGCGTGTTAGCCACATCGAGCGAAACACACGATCGTTAGCCCTGGCGAATTAATAGTCACAAGCTCCGCTAGACACCCTGGCCGCCGTCTTTCTACACGAAAATTTTCATCGCCACAACAACGCTAGTTTTTTTTCCCCAACGAAGTTTTTTTTTCTGCCAGCGAAGTTCTTTTTTTTCCCCAACGAAGTTTTTTCTTCCCTGCCAGCGAAGTTATCTTTTTTTTCCCAACGAAGTTCTTTTTTTTCCTGCCAGCGAAGTTCTTTTTTTTCCTACGAAGTTTCTTTCTTTCCGAAGTCTCTTTTTAATTACATCGAAGTTCACAGAAGACACGTTGTTAGCCATTATCTAATTATAAGATAAGAATTGGATTTAGAAAATAAATGTGTTAAATAACAACTAACACTCGTCCCGTCTATCAATAAATTTTCTTCAATATTCGACCCTGAACAGCCGTGAGCTTACCCTGGCTATAGACAAGGTCCACGGACCTAATAGAGCAACACCGCCTCTAGGAGACCGAGGCGAAAAAGGTCGTTTCAAATTTTAAGGATAAAAATGATGTTTCCATTTTCAGAGACATTTTTCGGAACAGTTTCAACTTAAGTTACAATAATCGACATTTAAATACTTGCAAATCATGCGACAATCTTCACTGCGTTTTGAAAAGTGATCTGACAGGTGTGGAGAGAGAGGAAGTTGAAAACGGAACACAAAAGCATAAAAGGTTAGTTGAAGAAACCAATGCCAAATTTAAAGAAGACGCTATTGAAACCTGAAAAAAACATGTTTTAACATTCGATCTCTATTCTAGCAAAAAACGTTGGTGACGATATCATTGACAACACCGGTTGCATATTATAAGAGGCGACTATGGACGTAGTGCATTTATTCTACTGAAGGAATTATGTTATATTCAGGGGAATAAATAGGGGATTTTAGTTCCTCGAATACATTTGAACAATGTAGTGTGGCTCCCCCTTGAGGATTGATCTTTTCCTGATATTCTAGCCGTAAGGATCTGTGTCGCTGTGACATTCAAAAGGCCTTTTGCTCTCACGGGAATGCGGTTGCGTCCTCTCCTCTCCGCAGGCACTTTCGTTGCCGATTCCGTCCACTCCTCCTCCCTTCAGCCGCTCTCGTTGTCGACTGCGTCCCCTCCTCTCCATAGCCGCTCTCGTTGCCGATTGCGTCCACTCCTCTCTTCAGCCGCTCTCGTTTTCACCTGCATCCTTTCCTCTCCGTGACCGCTCTCGTTTCCGAGGTTTCAAAGGGATGGTCCAATGGATCGTTTCGTTGGAGCCAATGCGACGGACCTGAGGGTGCAAATTGCTGGTCCAATGGATCGGCCTTTTGATCTAACGGGAATGCGGTTGCGTCCTCTCCTCTCCGCAGCCGCTCTCGTTGCCGATTGCGTCCACTCCTGGGTTCAGCCGCTCTCGTTGTCGACTGCGTCTTTCCCTCTCTGCAACCGCTCTCGTTTCCGAGGTTTCAAAGGGATGGTGCAATGGATCGTTTCGTTGGAGCCGAAGCGACGGACCTGGGGGTGCAAAGTTGCCGGTCCAATGGATCGGCATTTTGTACTCACGGGCACACGGCTGTACACTGTTCTCCCCTCCCTACACGCCCTCGCCACAAGTTTACCTTTGAGAAGCCTACTCACCGGATAATCCCGGCTCACGGCTACGACCCAAGTGTAATTAAAATTATGTTTTCTTTCGCGAAGAATCAAGTAAGTAACTAGTACGATTAGTTCGAGTTCCAAGGCAAACTTATAGCAAAACACGAGCGTGTTAGCCACATCGAGCGAAACACACGATCGTTAGCCCTGGCGAATTAATAGTCACAAGCTCCGCTAGACACCCTGGCCGCCGTCTTTCTACACGAAAATTTTCATCGCCACAACAACGCTAGTTTTTTTTCCCCAACGAAGTTTTTTTTTCTGCCAGCGAAGTTCTTTTTTTTCCCCAACGAAGTTTTTTCTTCCCTGCCAGCGAAGTTATCTTTTTTTTCCCAACGAAGTTCTTTTTTTTCCTGCCAGCGAAGTTCTTTTTTTTCCTACGAAGTTTCTTTCTTTCCGAAGTCTCTTTTTAATTACATCGAAGTTCACAGAAGACACGTTGTTAGCCATTATCTAATTATAAGATAAGAATTGGATTTAGAAAATAAATGTGTTAAATAACAACTAACACTCGTCCCGTCTATCAATAAATTTTCTTCAATATTCGACCCTGAACAGCCGTGAGCTTACCCTGGCTATAGACAAGGTCCACGGACCTAATAGAGCAACACCGCCTCTAGGAGACCGAGGCGAAAAAGGTCGTTTCAAATTTTAAGGATAAAAATGATGTTTCCATTTTCAGAGACATTTTTCGGAACAGTTTCAACTTAAGTTACAATAATCGACATTTAAATACTTGCAAATCATGCGACAATCTTCACTGCGTTTTGAAAAGTGATCTGACAGGTGTGGAGAGAGAGGAAGTTGAAAACGGAACACAAAAGCATAAAAGGTTAGTTGAAGAAACCAATGCCAAATTTAAAGAAGACGCTATTGAAACCTGAAAAAAACATGTTTTAACATTCGATCTCTATTCTAGCAAAAAACGTTGGTGACGATATCATTGACAACACCGGTTGCATATTATAAGAGGCGACTATGGACGTAGTGCATTTATTCTACTGAAGGAATTATGTTATATTCAGGGGAATAAATAGGGGATTTTAGTTCCTCGAATACATTTGAACAATGTAGTGTGGCTCCCCCTTGAGGATTGATCTTTTCCTGATATTCTAGCCGTAAGGATCTGTGTCGCTGTGACATTCAAAAGGCCTTTTGCTCTCACGGGAATGCGGTTGCGCCCTCTCCTCTCCGCAGCCGCTCTCGTTGCCGATTGCGTCCACTCCTGTCTTCAGCCGCTCTCGTTGTCGATTGCGTCTTTCCCTCTCTGCAACCGCTCTCGTTTCCGAGGTTTCAAAGGGATGGTCCAATGGATCGTTTCGTTGGAGCCAAACCGACGGACCTGAGGGTGCAAATTGCTGGTCCAATGGATCGGCCTTTTGCTCTCACGGGAATGCGGTTGCGTCCTCTCCTCTCTGCAGCCGCCCTGGTTGCCAAGGTTTCAAAGGGATGGTCCATTGGACCGTTTCGTTGCAGCCGAAGCGACGGACCTAAGGGTGCAAATTGCTGGTTCAATGGATCGGCCTTTTGCTCTCACGGGAATGCGGTTGCGTCCTCTCCTCTCCGCAGCCGCTCTCGTTGCCGAGGTTTCCAAGGGATGGTCCAATGGATCGTTTCGTTGGAACCAAAGCGACGGACCTGAGGTTGCAAATTGCTGGTCCAATGGATCGGCCTTTTGCTCTCACGGGAATGCGGTTGCGTCCTCTCCTCTCCGCAGGCACTCTCGTTGCCGATTCCGTCCACTCCTCCTCCCTTCAGCCTCTCTCGTTGTCGACTGCGTCCTCTCCTCTCCATAGCCGCTCTCGTTGCCGATTGCGTCTACTCCTCTCTTCAGCCGCTCTCGTTCTCGACTGCGTCCTTTCCTCTCCGTAGCCGCTCTCGTTGCCGAGGTTTCAAAGGAATGGTCCAATGGATCATTTCGTTGGAGCCAAAGCGACGGACCTGAGGGTGCAAATTGCTGGTCCAATGGATCGTCCTTTTGCTCTCACGGGAATGCGGTTGCGCCCTCTCCTCTCCGCAGCCGCTCTCGTTGCCGATTGCGTCCACTCCCCTCTTCAGCCGCTCTCGTTGTCGATTGCGTCTTTCCCTCTCTGCAACCGCTCTCGTTTCCGAGGTTTCAAAGGGATGGCCCAATGGATCGTTTCGTTGGAGCCAAAGCGACGGACCTGAGGGTGCAAATTGCTGGTCCAATGGATCGGCCTTTTGCTCTAACGGGAATGCGGTTGCGTCCTCTCCTCTCCGCAGCCGCTCTCGTTGCCGATTGCGTCCACTCCTGTCTTCAGCCGCTCTCGTTGTCGACTGCGTCTTTCCCTCTCTGCAACCGCTCTCGTTTCCGAGGTTTCAAAGGGATGGTCCAATGTATCGTTTCGTTGGAGCCAAAGCGACGGACCTGAGGGTGCAAATTGTTGGTCCAATGGATCGTCCTTTTGCTCTCACGGGAATGCGGATGCGCCCTCTCCTCTCCACAGCCGCTCTCGTTGCCGATTGCGTCCACTCCTGGGTTCAGCCGCTCTCGTTGTCGACTGCGTCTTTCCCTCTCTGCAACCGCTCTCGTTTCCGAGGTTTCAAAGGGATGGTCCAATGTATCGTTTCGTTGGAGCCAAAGCGACGGACCTGAGGGTGCAAATTGCTGGTCCAATGGATCGGCCTTTTGCTCTAACGGGAATGCGGTTGTGTCCTATCCTCTCTGCAGCCGCCCTCGTTGCCGAGGTTTTAAAGGGATGGTCCAATGGATCGTTTCGTTGGAGCCAAAGCGACGGACCTGAGGGTGCAAATTGCTGGTCCAATGGATCGGCCTTTTGCTCTAACGGGAATGCGGTTGCGTCCTCTCCTCTCCGCAGCCGCTCTCGTTGCCGATTGCGTCCGCTCCTGTCTTTAGCCGCTCTCGTTGTCGACTGCGTCTTTCCCTCTCTGCAACCGCTCTCGTTTCCGAGGTTTCAAAGGGATGGTCCAATGTATCGTTTCGTTGGAGCCAAAGCGACGGACCTGAGGGTGCAAATTGTTGGTCCAATGGATCGTCCTTTTGCTCTCACGGGAATGCGGATGCGCCCTCTCCTCTCCACAGCCGCTCTCGTTGCCGATTGCGTCCACTCCTGGGTTCAGCCGCTCTCGTTGTCGACTGCGTCTTTCCCTCTCTGCAACCGCTCTCGTTTCCGAGGTTTCAAAGGGATGGTGCAATGGATCGTTTCGTTGGAGCCGAAGCGACGGACCTGGGGGTGCAAAGTTGCCGGTCCAATGGATCGGCATTTTGTACTCACGGGCACACGGCTGTATCCTCTTCTCCCCTCCCTACACCCCCTCGCCGCAAGTTTACCTTTGAGAAGCCTACTCACCGGATAATCCCGGGTCACGGCCACGACCCAAGTGTAATTAAAATTGTGTTTTCTTTTGCGAAGAATCAAGCAAGTAACAAGTACGATTAGTTCGAGCTCAAAGGGAAACTTATAGCAAAACACGAGCGTGTTAGCCACACCGAGCGAAACACACGATCGTTATCCTTGGCGAATTAATAGTCACAAGCTCCGCTAGACACCCTGGCCGCCGTCTTTCTACACGAAAATTTTTCATCGCCACAACAAAGCTAGTTTTTTTTCTCCAACGAAGTTTTTTTTCTGCCAGCGAAGTTCTTTTTTTTCCCCAACGAAGTTTTTTCTTCCCTGCCAGCGAAGTTATCTTTTTTTTCCAACCAAGTTCTTTTTTTTCCTGCCAGCGAAGTTCTTTTTTTTTCCTACCGAAGTTTCTTTCTTTCCGAAGTCTCTTTTTAATTACATCGAAGTTCACAGAAGACACGTTGTTAGCCATAATCTAATTATATGATAAGAATTGGATTTAGAAAATAAATGTGTTAAATAACAACTAACACTCGTCCCGTCTATCAATAAATTTTCTTGAATATTCGACCCTGGACAGCCGTGAGCTTACCCTGGCTATAGACAAGGTCCACGGACCTAATAAAGAAACACCGCCTCTAGGAGACCGAGGCGAAAAAGGTCGTTTCAAATTTTAAGGATAAAAATTATGTTTCCATTTTCAGAGGCATTTTTCGGAACAGTTTCAACTTGTTACAATAATCGACATTTAATACTTGCAAATTATGCGACCATTTTCACTGCGTTTTGATAAGTGATCTGATAGGTGTGGAGAGAGAGGAAGTTGAAAACGGAACACAAAAGCATAAAAGGTTAGTTGAAGAAACCAATGCCAAATTTAAAGGAGGCGCTATTGGAACCTGAAAAAAGCATGTTTTAACATTCGATCTCTATTCTAGCAAAAAACGTTGGTGACGCTATCATTGACAACACCGGTTGCATATTATAAGAGGCGACTATGGACGTAGTGCATTAATTCTACTGAAAGAATTATGTTATATTCAGGGGAATAAATAGGGGATTTTAGTTCCTCGAATACATTTGAACAATGTAGTGTGGCTCCCCCTTGAGGATTGATCTTTTCCTGATATTCCAGCCGTAAGGAAGTGCCGTATTGCCTGTACTACTTTTGTCCGACGTTGGGTTGTTAGTGAGTCCACTACTAAGGTCGCTGGTCATCGGTCTGTGCCGCTGTGACGTTCAAGTTAGTAGCAATGTCGGCGTATCAGTGCTTATTGCGGCTTACCGGTATGACCACATGCTGGCGTTGAAACAGATCAGCCTTCCTTACCCTACGACGCAGGTCTCGGTGCCTTTCTTCGTGAGGTCAGGGAATCTCAGCAATCGTTGGATGAGGAAGGTGTCGACACTAAATCGTGTATCGTTGAGCTTTTGTCCGGATGCCAGTTGCTTGTAGACGCTGGCTGCCGATGTAAAGATGAGTGTGTTTTCTGCTGTCATGTCTTCGTTCAAGGTTTTTTCGATCCATGGTCTGCTATCGTGCGTCGATTGCATGGTCTGCTAGCGTGCGTCGACGGCTTGTTGCCTCGCTGGGTCACAGGGAATCATTTTCTGGTTGTGCGTTGGCAGTTCGATGAATGCGCATAATCTCTTTGGGGCCGCATTCTTCCGACCATTCTGATCCCAGAATTACGGCGCGCAGTCCGCCTTCAATTTGTTTTCGCTGCTCATAGCGGCTGTTGCTTCTGTTGTTGGTGAGGTTCCCGGTCTTATTGTTGGTTGTTGTCGTTGTTGTTCTAGCTTCGGTGGCGGCTACCGGCGTTGAGGATGCAGTTGGCGCTGTTGTGATTGAAGCTGGTGTTATTTTTGTTTAACGGAACAGTCAGAACTGGTTAGAGGACACAATTACTGTGACTGTTGTTGTGGTGGCAATTATTTTGTTGATAATATTGTCGTTGAAAATGAGAAAGCGACGTTGCTGTTATGTTTTAACTAGTATGTTCTAACTAGTTGGCAGGGACAAACACGGTTGTTGTTGTAGTGGTGGCTATTGTTGTTTGTGTTAGGATTTTATTTTAGTGTTCGCTCACGAAATTTGTTTTGGTTGCACACTTTTGTATTTGTTGCTCTGTTAGCTATTAATAGAAGGCACAAGTACCGTTGCTGCTGTTGGACTGGTGGCTATTCTAATTGTTGTTTGTGTTACACGGTTACTGTGTTGGGATTGAAGCGATGTTTGTTGCGATGATAGGGGCTAATTTTTGTTAAAACGGCGGTATTATTGGCCCGGAATGTTGCGGGATATTAGTCGCTTTGTAAGACAATGTGATTCTTGTCAGCGGTACAAAGCGGATCAGAGGAAACCTGCCGGCGAGTTGTGAACTAACCACGGTACCCGAAGAACCATGGGCAACCGTTTGCGCGGACTTCGTCGGCCCGATCGCGAATAGGCTACAACATGCTACTGGTACTCCTGGATAGATTTTCCAAATGGGTGGAAATATTTCCTTTGCGGAAGGCTACCGCAACGGCACTACAACAAGCCTTCCGTGAACGAATCATAGCAAGGTTTGGAGTACCCAAGTTGCTTCTTACAGATAACGGCGTACAGTCGCCATTCTCCAGTTTAAAGCATACCTAACCGAGATCGGAGTACGCCAGCAATTCACGGCACCATACGCCCCACACGATAACCCCACGGAGCGCGCAAATCGGACCGTTAAAACAATAATCTCCCAATATACAGGCAGAGACCAACGTGACTGGGATGAACACATCCTTGAAATAGCCCTAGCCATAAACAGCAGTCCATCCTGCACGACCGGCTATCAGCTTGTTTCCTAGTACAGGGACGTGAACCAATACTTCCTAACATACTCTATGATAACATCACTTTGGGTACTGGTCAAGACCAACACAAAAGGTAAGCCAACTCCAGAAGATTTTCAAAGTCGCGCGACGAAATATGCAGATAGCGTCAAGAGAACAAGCAAGGCACTACAACCTTAAACCGAGGGCATGGAAATAAAAAATTGGAGAAATGGTACTAACATGAATACACAAATTGTCAAAGGATTCGGAAAACTTCGCCGCCAAGCTGGCCCTAAAATATGAAGGGCCGTTCCAAATTGTGGATTTCATTTCTTCGGTAATCACCACTATAAAAGGTACAAATAAAAGGACAAAAACAGCTCATATCGGCGATCTAAAGCCTTACCACTCGAGAGACGTTCGCAACACGGAAGAATTTTATGGTCACCATCGAGGACATCAAGTACCAAGTACGCATCGGTCGAAGTGGACTCGCCAAAATCTCCAAATCGTTCCGGAAGTAAGGAGGGGATGTGATGACACATTTGCAGTCCCGTGAAAGGTGCACACTAACATTTTTTAAGTATTTAAGTTGAAATAAATCAATCGACCTTCGTTGTTGTTACACCACTTATATGGCCGAAAATGGAGTACAACCCGCATATTTGGTCGGGAGCTTCGAAAACATATCTTCAGCTTCTGGACCGTATACAAGGTCGTGCGATAAAACTTATAGGGGACAGTAGGGTATCCAGCTCTATTGAAACCTTGTGTGTAACCTTATTTTAGCGTTACTTTAATGGTAATTGTTCCTCTGAAGTAGCCAGCCTGATTCCTTCGGTTCAGGCATTCAACAGATCTACTCGGCTTTCTAGAGCGGTGCACCCCTTTTACGTCTCGATCCCGTTCCAACGCACTATCCACTACCGCGAGAATTCGTTTTTCGGTCGCGCAGTTAAGTTGTGGAATAGTCTCCCTGCGCATGTTTTCCCGCCCACTTATAACGTCAATGCTTTTAAAAGAGGTGTAAATCGACACTACTCCCACTTTTCCCCTTCCCACTAACCATTTTCCCTTCTAACCAACGAATGCTTTGCATGGAAGGGGGGCATCCCCTGAGTTTGGTTCTATCTGCCATAAAAAAAGTATGAATTCTAAGTTTGTATATATATGTATACATTGTAACGAACCTTCTTGTCTCTTTCTATGGCTTGGATTAGCTCGCCGGGATTCCAGGGTTCGATTATAAGACAAGAGTGTGCTAATAGGTACAATATCTTTATTTACCTTAATCTAACTTGTTCTAATGTTTGTATTGTGTTTTGCTTATGGTAGTTGCATAAGGAATAATATAATTTCGTTGGTATTTCTGTGTTTTAAGAAAATGATGATTGACTGAATGGATAAACACTTGATACTCCGCTGAGTCTTCGTTGTTCATATCTCACTGCGGTGTTGAGTTCCCTGTTATTTGCTGCGTTGCTCGTATCTTACTGCGTTTTGAGATATCTGGTGTCCAGTTGGATCGTTGATATCTCGCTGCGTTGTTGAGGTCACTGGTATTCTACTGGGTTATTGATATCTCACTACGTTTATGAGATCACTGGCATTCTATTGGGTCGTTGATATCTCACTGCGTTTTAGAGATCACTGATATTCAGCTGGGCTGTTGATATGTCACTGCGTTTTTAAGATCACTGGTATCCTTCTGGGTTGCTGATATCTCACAGCGTCTTTAGGTCACTGGAATTCTACTGGGTCGTTGACATCTCATTGCGTTTTTGAGATCACTGGTATTCTGCTGGGCTGTCGATAACTCACTGCGTTTTTGAGATCTCTGGAATTCTACTGGGTCTCACTGCGTTTTGAGGTCTCTGATGATTGGTGCGTCTCTTTACGAGTATTTACAGGAGGGCATTTGAGCCACTGCGACTGTGAATTCGACTCTTTACGAGTATTAACAGGAGAGCATTTGAGCCACTGAAACTGTGAATTCGACTCTTTACGAGTATTAACAGGAGGGCATTTGAGCCACTGCGACTGTGAATTCGACTCTTTACGAGTATTAAGAGGAGGGCATTTGAGCCACTGCGACTGTGAATTTGTTCCTTGGCGAGTATTAACAGGAGAGAATTTGAGTCACTGTGACTGTGAATTTGACTCTTTACGAGTATTAACAGGAAGGCATTTGAGCCACTGCGACTGCGAATCCGACTCTTTACGAGCTTTAACAGGAGGGCATTTGAGCCACTGCGAATGTGAGTTCGACTCTTTACGAGTATTAACAGGAGGGCATTTGAGCCACTGAGACTGAGAATTCGATTCTTCACAAGTATTAACAGGAGGGCATTTTAGCCACAGCGACTGTGAATTCGACTCTACGAGTATTAACAGGAGGGCATTTAAGCCACTGCAACTGTGAATTCGTCTCTATACGAGTATTAACAGGAGGGCATTTGAGCCACTGATACTGTGAATTCATTCCTTTGCGAGTATTAACGGAGGGCATTTGAGCCACTGCGACTGTGAATTCGACTTTTTACGAGTATTAACAGGAGGGCATTTGAGCCACTGAGACTGTGAATTCGTTCCTTTGCTAGTATTAACGGAGGGCATTTGAGCCACTGCGACTGTGAATTCGACTTTTTACGAGTATTAACAAGAGGGCATTTGAGCCACTGCGACTGTGAATTCGACTCTTTACGAGTATTAAGAGGAGGGCATTTGAGCCACTGCGACTGTGAATTTGTTCCTTGGCGAGTATTAACAGGAGAGAATTTGAGTCACTGCGACTGTGAATTCTACTCTTTAAGAGTATTAAGAGGAGGGCATTTGAGCCACTGCGACTGTGAATTCGTTCCTTTTCGAGTATTAAAAGGAGGGCATTTGAGCCACTGCGACTGTGAATTCCACTCGTTACGAGCATTAGCAGGAGGGCATTTGAGCCATTGCGACTGTGAATTCGACTCTTTAAGAGTATTAACAGGAGGGCATATGAGCCACAGCGACTGTGAATTCGATTCTTCACGAGTATTAACAGGAGGGCATTTGAGCCAATGCGACTGTGAATTCGACTCTTTAGGAGTATTAACAGGAGGGCATATGAGCCACTGCAACTGTGAATTCGATTCTTCACGAGTATTAACAGGAGGGCATTTGAGCCACTGAAACTGTGAATTCGACTCCTTAGAGTATTAACAGGAGGGCATTTGAGCCACTGAGACTGTGAATTCGTTCCTTTGCGAGTATTAACGGAGGGCATTTGAGCCACTGCGACTGTGAATTCGACTTTGTACGAGTATTAACAGGAGGGCATTTGAGCCACAGCGACTGTGAATTTGTTCCTCTTTGAGTATTAACAGGACGGCATTTCAGCCACTGAGACTGTGAATTCGACTCTTTACGAATATTAACAGGAAGGAATTTGAGCCACTACGACTGCGAATTCGACTCTTCACGAGTATTAACAGAAGGGCATTTGAGCCACTGCGACTGTGAATTCGATTCTTCACGAGTGTTAACAGGAGGGCATTTGAGCCATTGCGACTGTGAATTCGTTCCTTTGCGAGTATTAACAGAAGGGCATTTGAGCCACTGCGACTGTGAATTCGACTCTTTACGAGTATTAACAGGAGGGCATTTGAGCCACAGCGACTGTGAATTGGTTCCTTTTTGAGAATTAACAGGAGGACATTTCAGCCACTGAGACTGTGAATTCGATTCTTAACGAGTATTAACAGGATGGCATTTGAGCCACAGCGACTGTGAATTTGTTCCTTTTTGAGTATTAACAGGAGGGCATTTCAGCCACTGAGACTGTCAATTGGATTCTTTACGAATATTAACAGGAGGGAATTTGAGCCACTACGACAGTGAATTCGACTCAACACGAGTATTAACAGAAGGGCATTTTGAGCCACTGCGACTGTGAATTCGACTCTTTACGAGTATTAACAGGAGGGCATTTGAGCCACTGCGACTGTGAATTCGTTCCTTTGCGAGTATTAACAGAAGGGCATTTGAGCCACTGCGACTGTGAATTCGACTCTTTACGAGTATTAACAGGAGGGCATTTGAGCCGCAGCGACTGTGAATTTGTTCCTTTCTGAGTATTACCAGGAGTGCATTTCAGCCACTGAGACTGTGAATTCGATTCTTCACGAGTATTAACAGGAGTGCATTTGAGCCACTGCGACTGTGAAATCGACTCTTTACGAGTATTAACAGGAGGGCATTTGAGCCACTGAGACTGTGAATTCGATTCTTCACGAGTATTAACAGGAGGGCATTTGAGCCACTGCGACTGTGAATTCGTTCCTTTGCGAGTATTAACAGGAGGCCATTTGAGCCACTGCGACTGTGAATTCGACTCTTTACGAGTATTAACAGGAGGGCATTTGAGACACTGAGACATTGAATTCGATTCTTCACGAGTATTAACATGAGGGCATATGAGCCACTGAGACTGTGAATTCGATTCTTCACGAGTATTAACAGGAGGGCATTTGAGCCACTGCGACTGTGAATTCGTTCCTTTGCGAGTATTAAAAGGAGGGCATTTGAGCCACTGCGACTGTGAATTCGACTCTCTACGTGTATTAGCAGGAGGGCATTTGAGCCACTGCGACTGTGAATTCGTTCTTTGCGAGTATTAACAGGAGGGCATTTTAGCCACTGCGACTGTGAATTCGACTCTTTACGAGTATTAACAAGAGGGCATTTGAGCCACTGCGACTGTGAATTTGTTCCTTTTTGAGTATTAACAGGAGGGCATTTCAGCCACTGAGACTGTGAATTCGTTTCTTTACGAATATTAACAGGAGGGAATTTTAGCCACTACGACAGTGAATTCGACTCTTCCCGAGTATTAACAGAAGGGCATTTGAGCCACTGCAACTGTGAATTCGATTCTTCACGAGTATTAACAGGAGGGCATTTGAGCCACTGCGACTGTGAACTCGTTCCTTTGTGAGTATTAACAGGAGGGCATTTGAGCCACTGCGACTGTGAATTCGACTCTTTAGGAATATTAGCAGGAGGGCATTTGAGCCACTGCGACTGTGAATTCGACTCTTTACGAGTATAAAAATTAGGGCATTTGAGCCACTGAGACTGTGAATTCGATTCTTCACGAGTATTAACAGGAGGGCATTTAAGCCACTGCGACTGTGAATTCGACTCTTTATGAGTATTAACAGGAGGGCATTTGAGGCACTAAGTCTGTGAATTCGATTCTTCACGAGTATTAACAGGAGGGCATTTGAGCCACTGCGAGTGTGAATTCGACTCTTTACGAGTATTAACAGGAGTGCATTTGAGCCACTGCGACTGTGAAATCGACTCTTTAAGAGTATTAAAAGAAGGGCATTTGAGCCACTGAGACTGTGAATTCGATTCTTCACGATTATTAACAGGAGGGCATTTGAGCCACTGCGACTGTTAATACGATTCTTCACGAGTATTAACAGGAGGGCATTTGAGCCACTGCGACTGTGAATTCGTTCCTTTGCGAGTATTAACAGGAGGCCATTTGAGCCACTGCGACTGTGAATTCGACTCTTCCCGAGTATTAACAGAAGGGCATTTGAGCCACTGCGACTGTGAATTCGATTCTTCACGAGTATTAACATGAGGGCATTTGAGCCACTGCGACTGTGAATTCGTTCCTTTGCGAGTATTAACAGGAGGCCAATTGAGCCACTGCGACTGTGAATTCGACTCTTTACGAGTATTAACAGGAGGGCATTTGAGACACTGAGACATTGAATTCGATTCTTCACGAGTATTAACATGAGGGCATTTGAGCCACTGTGAATTCGATTCTTCACGAGTATTAACAGGAGGGCATTTGAGCCACTGCGACTGTGAATTCATTCCTTTGCGAGTATTAAAAGGAGGGCATTTGAGCCACTGCGACTGTGAATTCGACTCTCTACGTGTATTAGCAGGAGGGCATTTGAGCCACTGCGACTGTGAATTCGTTCTTTGCGAGTATTAACAGGAGGGCATTTTAGCCACTGCGACTGTGAATTCGACTCTTTACGAGTATTAACAAGAGGGCATTTGAGCCACTGCGACTGTGAATTTGTTCCTTTTTGAGTATTAACAGGAGGGCATTTCAGCCACTGAGACTGTGAATTCGTTTCTTTACGAATATTAACAGGAGGGAATTTTAGCCACTACGACAGTGAATTCGACTCTTCCCGAGTATTAACAGAAGGGCATTTGAGCCACTGCGACTGTGAATTCGATTCTTCACGAGTATTAACAGGAGGGCATTTGAGCCACTGCGACTGTGAACTCGTTCCTTTGTGAGTATTAACAGGAGGGCATTTAAGCCACTGCGACTGTGAATTCGACTCTTTAGGAGTATTAGCAGGAGGGCATTTGAGCCACTGCGACTGTGAATTCGACTCTTTACGAGTATAAACAGGAGGGCATTTGAGCCACTGAGACTGTGAATTCGATTCTTCACGAGTATTAACAGGAGGGCATTTGAGCCACTGCGACTGTGAATTCGACTCTTTATGAGTATTAACAGGAGGGCATTTGAGGCACTAAGTCTGTGAATTCGATTCTTCACGAGTATTAACAGGAGGGTAGTTGAGCCACTGCGAGTGTGAATTCGACTCTTTACGAGTATTAACAGGAGTGCATTTGAGCCACTGCGACTGTGAAATCGACTCTTTAAGAGTATTAAAAGAAGGGCATTTGAGCCACTGAGACTGTGAATTCGATTCTGTACGAATATTAACAGGAGGGCATTTGAGCCACTGCGACTGTTAATACGATTCTTCACGAGTATTAACAGGAGGGCATTTGAGCCACTGCGACTGTGAATTCGTTCCTTTGCGACTATTAACAGGAGGCCATTTGAGCCACTGCGACTGTGAATTCGACTCTTTACGAGTATTAACAGGAGGGCATTTGAGACACTGAGACATTGAATTCGATTCTTCACGAGTATTAACATGAGGGCATTTGAGCCACTGAGACTGTGAATTCGATTCTTCACGAGTATTAACAGGAGGGCATTTGAGCCACTGTGACTGTTAATACGATTCTTCACGAGTATTAACAGGAGGGCATTTGAGCCACTGCGACTGTGAATTCGTTCCTTTGCGAGTATTAACAGGAGGCCATTTGAGCCACTGCGAGTGTGAATTCGACTCTTTACGAGTATTAACAGGAGTGCATTTGAGCCACTGCGACTGTGAAATCGACTCTTTACGAGTATTAACAGGAGGGCATTTGAGCCACTGAGACTGTGAATTCGATTCTTCACAAGTATTAACAGGAGGGCATTTGAGCCACTGCGACTGTGAATTCGTTCCTTTGCGAGTATTAATAGGAGGGCATTTGAGCCACTGCGATTCGTTCCTTTGCGAGCATTAACAGGAGGCCATTTGAGACACTGAGACATTGAATTCGATTCTTCACGAGTATTAACATGAGGGCATTTGAGCCACTGAGACTGTGAATTCGACTCTTTACGAGTATTAACAGGAGGGCATTTGAGCCACTGCGACTGTGAAATCGACTCTTTACGAGTATTAGCAGGAGGGCATTTGAGCCACTGCGACTGTGAATTCGTGCCTTTTCGAGTATTAACAGGAGGGCATTTGAGCCACTGTGACTGTGAATTCGACTCTTCACGAGTATTAACAAGAGGGCATTTGAGCCACTGCGACTGTGAATTCGACTCTTTACTAGTATTAACAGGAGGGCATTTGAGCCACTGCGACTGTGAATTCGACTCTTTACGAGTATTAACAAGAGGGCATTTGAACCACTGCGACTGTGAATTCGACTCTTTACGAGTATTAACAGGAGGGCATTTGAGCCACTGCGAATGTGAATTCGACTCTTTACGAGTATTAGCAGGAAGGCATTTGAGCCACTGCGACTGTGAATTCGCGCCTTTTCGAGTATTAACAGAGGGCATTTAAGCCACTGTGACTGTGAATTCGACTTTTTACGAGTATTAACATGAGGGCATTTGAGCCACTGCGACTGTGAATTCGATACTTCATGAGTATTAATAGGAGGGCATTTGTGCCACTGCGACTGTCAATTCGTTCCTTTGCGAGTATTAACAGGAGGGCATTTGAGCCACTGCGACTGTGAATTCGATTCTTCACGAGTATTAACAGGAGGGCATTTGAGCCACTGCGATTGTGAATTCGATTCTTCACGAGTATTAACAGAAGGGCATTTGAGCCACTGCGACTGTGAATTGGTTCCTTTTTGAGAATTAACAGGAGGACATTTCAGCCACTGAGACTGTGAATTCGATTCTTAACGAGTATTAACAGGATGGCATTTGAGCCACAGCGACTGTGAATTTGTTCCTTTTTGAGTATTAACAGGAGGGCATTTCAGCCACTGAGACTGTCAATTGGATTCTTTACGAATATTAACAGGAGGGCATTTGAGCCACTGAGACTGTGAATTCGACTCAACACGAGTATTAACAGAAGGGCATTTTGAGCCACTGCGACTGTGAATTCGACTCTTTACGAGTATTAACAGGAGGGCATTTGAGCCACTGCGACTGTGAATTCGTTCCTTTGCGAGTATTAACAGAAGGGCATTTGAGCCACTGCGACTGTGAATTCGACTCTTTACGAGTATTAACAGGAGGGCATTTGAGCCGCAGCGACTGTGAATTTGTTCCTTTCTGAGTATTACCAGGAGTGCATTTCAGCCACTGAGACTGTGAATTCGATTCTTTACGAGTATTAACAGGAGGGCATTTGAGCCACTGCGACTGTGAATTCGTTCCTTTGCGAGTATTAACAGAAGGGCATTTGAGCCACTGCGACTGTGAAATCGACTCTTTAAGAGTATTAAAAGAAGGGCATTTGAGCCACTGAGACTGTGAATTCGATTCTTCACGATTATTAACAGGAGGGCATTTTTGCCACTGCGACTGTTAATACGATTCTTCACGAGTATTAACAGGAGGGCATTTGAGCCACTGCGACTGTGAAATCGACTCTTTACGAGTATTAACAGGAGGGCATTTGAGCCACTGAGACTGTGAATTCGATTCTTCACGAGTATTAACAGGAGGGCATTTGAGCCACTGCGACTGTTAATACGATTCTTCACGAGTATTAACAGGAGGGCATTTGAGCCACTGCGACTGTGAATTCGTTCCTTTGCGAGTATTAACAGGAGGCCATTTGAGCCACTGCGACTGTGAATTCGACTCTTTACGAGTATTAACAGGAGGGCATTTGAGACACTGAGACATTGAATTCGATTCTTCACGAGTATTAACATGAGGGCATTTGAGCCACTGAGACTGTGAATTCGATTCTTCACGAGTATTAACAGGAGGGCATTTGAGCCACTGCGACTGTGAATTCGTTCCTTTGCGAGTATTAAAAGGAGGGCATTTGAGCCACTGCGACTGTGAATTCGACTCTCTACGTGTATTAGCAGGAGGGCATTTGAGCCACTGCGACTGTGAATTCGTTCTTTGCGAGTATTAACAGGAGGGCATTTGAGCCACTGCGACTGTGAATTCGACTCTTTACGAGTATTAACAAGAGGGCATTTGAGCCACTGCGACTGTGAATTCGATTCTTCACGAGTATTAACAGGAGGGCATTTGAGCCACTGCGACTGTGAATTCGACTCTTTATGAGTATTAACAGGAGGGCATTTGAGGCACTAAGTCTGTGAATTCGATTCTTCACGAGTATTAACAGGAGGGCATTTGAGCCACTGCGAGTGTGAATTCGACTCTTTACGAGTATTAACAGGAGTGCATTTGAGCCACTGCGACTGTGAAATCGACTCTTTAAGAGTATTAAAAGAAGGGCATTTGAGCCACTGAGACTGTGAATTCGATTCTTCACGATTATTAACAGGAGGGCATTTGAGCCACTGCGACTGTTAATACGATTCTTCACGAGTATTAACAGGAGGGCATTTGAGCCACTGCGACTGTGAATTCGTTCCTTTGCGAGTATTAACAGGAGGCCATTTGAGCCACTGCGACTGTGAATTCGACTCTTCCCGAGTATTAACAGAAGGGCATTTGAGCCACTGCGACTGTGAATTCGATTCTTCACGAGTATTAACATGAGGGCATTTGAGCCACTGCGACTGTGAATTCGTTCCTTTGCGAGTATTAACAGGAGGCCATTTGAGCCACTGCGACTGTGAATTCGACTCTTTACGAGTATTAACAGGAGGGCATTTGAGACACTGAGACATTGAATTCGATTCTTCACGAGTATTAACATGAGGGCATTTGAGCCACTGAGACTGTGAATTCGATTCTTCACGAGTATTAACAGGAGGGCATTTGAGCCACTGCGACTGTCAATTCGTTCCTTTGCGAGTATTAAAAGGAGGGCATTTGAGCCACTGCGACTGTGAATTCGACTCTCTACGTGTATTAGCAGGAGGGCATTTGAGCCACTGCGACTGTGAATTCGTTCTTTGCGAGTATTAACAGGAGGGCATTTTAGCCACTGCGGCTGTGAATTCGACTCTTTACGAGTATTAACAAGAGGGCATTTGAGCCACTGCGACTGTGAATTTGTTCCTTTTTGAGTATTAACAGGAGGGCATTTCAGCCACTGAGACTGTGAATTCGTTTCTTTACGAATATTAACAGGAGGGAATTTTAGCCACTACGACAGTGAATTCGACTCTTCCCGAGTATTAACAGAAGGGCATTTGAGCCACTGCGACTGTGAATTCGATTCTTCACGAGTATTAACAGGAGGGCATTTGAGCCACTGCGACTGTGAACTCGTTCCTTTGTGAGTATTAACAGGAGGGCATTTAAGCCACTGCGACTGTGAATTCGACTCTTTAGGAATATTAGCAGGAGGGCATTTGAGCCACTGCGACTGTGAATTCGACTCTTTACGAGTATTAACAGGAGGGCATTTGAGCCACTGAGACTGTGAATTCGATTCTTCACGAGTATTAACAGGAGGGCATTTGAGCCACTGCGACTGTGAATTCGACTCTTTATGAGTATTAACAGGAGGGCATTTGAGGCACTAAGTCTGTGAATTCGATTCTTCACGAGTATTAACAGGAGGGTAGTTGAGCCACTGCGAGTGTGAATTCGACTCTTTACGAGTATTAACAGGAGTGCATTTGAGCCACTGCGACTGTGAAATCGACTCTTTAAGAGTATTAAAAGAAGGGCATTTGAGCCACTGAGACTGTGAATTCGATTCTTCACGAGTATTAACAGGAGGGCATTTGAGCCACTGCGACTGTTAATACGATTCTTCACGAGTATTAACAGGAGGGCATTTGAGCCACTGCGACTGTGAATTCGTTCCTTTGCGAGTATTAACAGGAGGCCATTTGAGCCACTGCGACTGTGAATTCGACTCTTCCCGAGTATTAACAGAAGGGCATTTGAGCCACTGCGACTGTGAATTCGATTCTTCACGAGTATTAACATGAGGGCATTTGAGCCACTGCGACTGTGAATTCGTTCCTTTGCGAGTATTAACAGGAGGCCATTTGAGCCACTGCGACTGTGAATTCGACTCTTTACGAGTATTAACAGGAGGGCATTTGAGACACTGAGACATTGAATTCGATTCTTCACGAGTATTAACATGAGGGCATTTGAGCCACTGAGACTGTGAATTCGATTCTTCACGAGTATTAACAGGAGGGCATTTGAGCCACTGCGACTGTCAATTCGTTCCTTTGCGAGTATTAAAAGGAGGGCATTTGAGCCACTGCGACTGTGAATTCGACTCTCTACGTGTATTAGCAGGAGGGCATTTGAGCCACTGCGACTGTGAATTCGTTCTTTGCGAGTATTAACAGGAGGGCATTTTAGCCACTGCGACTGTGAATTCGACTCTTTACGAGTATTAACAAGAGGGCATTTGAGCCACTGCGACTGTGAATTTGTTCCTTTTTGAGTATTAACAGGAGGGCATTTCAGCCACTGAGACTGTGAATTCGTTTCTTTACGAATATTAACAGGAGGGAATTTTAGCCACTACGACAGTGAATTCGACTCTTCCCGAGTATTAACAGAAGGGCATTTGAGCCACTGCGACTGTGAATTCGATTCTTCACGAGTATTAACAGGAGGGCATTTGAGCCACTGCGACTGTGAACTCGTTCCTTTGTGAGTATTAACAGGAGGGCATTTAAGCCACTGCGACTGTGAATTCGACTCTTTAGGAATATTAGCAGGAGGGCATTTGAGCCACTGCGACTGTGAATTCGACTCTTTACGAGTATAAACAGGAGGGCATTTGAGCCACTGAGACTGTGAATTCGATTCTTCACGAGTATTAACAGGAGGGCATTTGAGCCACTGCGACTGTGAATTCGACTCTTTATGAGTATTAACAGGAGGGCATTTGAGGCACTAAGTCTGTGAATTCGATTCTTCACGAGTATTAACAGGAGGGTAGTTGAGCCACTGCGAGTGTGAATTCGACTCTTTACGAGTATTAACAGGAGTGCATTTGAGCCACTGCGACTGTGAAATCGACTCTTTAAGAGTATTAAAAGAAGGGCATTTGAGCCACTGAGACTGTGAATTCGATTCTTCACGAGTATTAACAGGAGGGCATTTGAGCCACTGCGACTGTTAATACGATTCTTCACGAGTATTAACAGGAGGGCATTTGAGCCACTGCGACTGTGAATTCGTTCCTTTGCGAGTATTAACAGGAGGCCATTTGAGCCACTGCGACTGTGAATTCGACTCTTTACGAGTATTAACAGGAGGGCATTTGAGACACTGAGACATTGAATTCGATTCTTCACGAGTATTAACATGAGGGCATTTGAGCCACTGAGACTGTGAATTCGATTCTTCACGAGTATTAACAGGAGGGCATTTGAGCCACAGCGACTGTTAATACGATTCTTCACGAGTATTAACAGGAGGGCATTTGAGCCACTGCGACTGTGAATTCGTTCCTTTGCGAGTATTAACAGGAGGCCATTTGAGCCACTGCGAGTGTGAATTCGACTCTTTACGAGTATTAACAGGAGTGCATTTGAGCCACTGCGACTGTGAAATCGACTCTTTACGAGTATTAACAGGAGGGCATTTGAGCCACTGAGACTGTGAATTCGCTTCTTCACAAGTATTAACAGGAGGGCATTTGAGCCACTGCGACTGTGAATTCGTTCCTTTGCGAGTATTAATAGGAGGGCATTTGAGCCACTGCGATTCGTTCCTTTGCGAGTATTAACAGGAGGCCATTTGAGACACTGAGACATTGAATTCGATTCTTCACGAGTATTAACATGAGGGCATATGAGCCACTGAGACTGTGAATTCGACTCTTTACGAGTATTAACAGGAGGGCATTTGAGCCACTGCGACTGTGAAATCGACTCTTTACGAGTATTAGCAGGAGGGCATTTGAGCCACTGCGACTGTGAATTCGTGCCTTTTCGAGTATTAACAGGAGGGCATTTGAGCCACTGTGACTGTGAATTCGACTCTTCACGAGTATTAACAAGAGGGCATTTGAGCCACTGCGACTGTGAATTCGACTCTTTACTAGTATTAACAGGAGGGCATTTGAGCCACTGCGACTGTGAATTCGACTCTTTACGAGTATTAACAAGAGGGCATTTGAACCACTGCGACTGTGAATTCGACTCTTTACGAGTATTAACAGGAGGGCATTTGAGCCACTGCGAATGTGAATTCGACTCTTTACGAGTATTAGCAGGAAGGCATTTGAGCCACTGCGACTGTGAATTCGCGCCTTTTCGAGTATTAACAGAGGGCATTTGAGCCACTGTGACTGTGAATTCGACTTTTTACGAGTATTAACATGAGGGCATTTGAGCCACTGCGACTGTGAATTCGATACTTCATGAGTATTAATAGGAGGGCATTTGTGCCACTGCGACTGTCAATTCGTTCCTTTGCGAGTATTAACAGGAGGGCATTTGAGCCACTGCGACTGTGAATTCGATTCTTCACGAGTATTAACAGGAGGGCATTTGAGCCACTGCGATTGTGAATTCGATTCTTCACGAGTATTAACAGGAGGGCATTTGAGCAACTGCGACTGTGAATTCGTTCCTTTGCGAGTATTAACAACAGGGCATTTGAGCCACTGCGACTGTGAATTCGACTCTTACGAGTATTAACAGGAGGGTATTTGAGCTACTGCGACTGTGAGTTCGACTCTTTACGAGTATTAACAGGAGGGCATTTGAGCCACTGCGACTGTGAATTCGTGCCTTTTCGAGTATTAACAGGAGGGCATTTGAGCCACTGTGACTGTGAATTCGACTTTTTACGAGTATTAACATGAGGGCATTTGAGCCAATGCGACTGTGAATTCGTTCCTTTGCGAGTATTAACAGGAGGGCATTTTAGCCACTGAGACTGTGAATTCGATTCTTCACGAGTATTAACAGGAGGGCATTTGAGCCACTGCGACTGTGAATTCGACTCTTTACGAGTATTAACAGGAGGGCATTTGAGCCACTGCGACTGTGAATTCGACTCCTTACGAGTATTAACAGGAAGGCATTTGAGCCACTGCGACTGTGAATTCGTGCATTTTCGAGTATTAACATGAGGGCATTTCAGCCACTGAGACTGTGAACTCGATTCTTTACGAGTATTAACAGGAGGGCATTTGAGCCACTGCGACTGTGAATTCGTGCCTTTTCGAGTATTAACAGGAGGGCATTTGAGCCACTGTGACTGTGAATTCGACTTTTTACGAGTATTAACATGAGGGCATTTGAGCCACCGCGACTGTGAATTCGATACTTCATGAGTATTAATAGGAGGGCATTTGAGCTACTGCGACTGTCAATTCGTTCCTTTGCGAGTATTAACAGGAGGGCATTTGAGCCACTGCGACTGTGAATTCGAATATTTAGGAGTATTAACAGGAGGGCATTTGAGCCACTGCGACTGTGAATTCGATTCTTCACGAGTATTAACAGGAGGGCATTTGAGCAACTGCGACTGTGAATTCGTTCCTTTGCGAGTATTAACAAGAGGGCATTTGAGCCACTGCGACTGTGCATTCGACTCTTACGAGTATTAACAGGAGGGCATTTGAGCTACTGCGACTGTGAATTCGCGCCTTTTCGAGTATTAACAGAGGGCATTTGAGCCACTGTGACTGTGAATTCGACTTTTTACGAGTATTAACATGAGGGCATTTGAGCCACTGCGACTGTGAATTCGATACTTCATGAGTATTAATAGGAGGGCATTTGTGCCACTGCGACTGTCAATTCGTTCCTTTGCGAGTATTAACAGGAGGGCATTTGAGCCACTGCGACTGTGAATTCGATTCTTCACGAGTATTAACAGGAGGGCATTTGAGCCACTGCGATTGTGAATTCGATTCTTCACGAGTATTAACAGGAGGGCATTTGAGCAACTGCGACTGTGAATTCGTTCCTTTGCGAGTATTAACAACAGGGCATTTGAGCCACTGCGACTGTGAATTCGACTCTTACGAGTATTAACAGGAGGGTATTTGAGCTACTGCGACTGTGAGTTCGACTCTTTACGAGTATTAACAGGAGGGCATTTGAGCCACTGCGACTGTGAATTCGTGCCTTTTCGAGTATTAACAGGAGGGCATTTGAGCCACTGTGACTGTGAATTCGACTTTTTACGAGTATTAACATGAGGGCATTTGAGCCAATGCGACTGTGAATTCGTTCCTTTGCGAGTATTAACAGGAGGGCATTTTAGCCACTGAGACTGTGAATTCGATTCTTCACGAGTATTAACAGGAGGGCATTTGAGCCACTGCGACTGTGAATTCGACTCTTTACGAGTATTAACAGGAGGGCATTTGAGCCACTGCGACTGTGAATTCGACTCCTTACGAGTATTAACAGGAAGGCATTTGAGCCACTGCGACTGTGAATTCGTGCATTTTCGAGTATTAACATGAGGGCATTTCAGCCACTGAGACTGTGAACTCGATTCTTTACGAGTATTAACAGGAGGGCATTTGAGCCACTGCGACTGTGAATTCGTGCCTTTTCGAGTATTAACAGGAGGGCATTTGAGCCACTGTGACTGTGAATTCGACTTTTTACGAGTATTAACATGAGGGCATTTGAGCCACCGCGACTGTGAATTCGATACTTCATGAGTATTAATAGGAGGGCATTTGAGCTACTGCGACTGTCAATTCGTTCCTTTGCGAGTATTAACAGGAGGGCATTTGAGCCACTGCGACTGTGAATTCGAATATTTAGGAGTATTAACAGGAGGGCATTTGAGCCACTGCGACTGTGAATTCGATTCTTCACGAGTATTAACAGGAGGGCATTTGAGCAACTGCGACTGTGAATTCGTTCCTTTGCGAGTATTAACAAGAGGGCATTTGAGCCACTGCGACTGTGCATTCGACTCTTACGAGTATTAACAGGAGGGCATTTGAGCTACTGCGACTGTGAGTTCGACTCTTTACGAGTATTAACAGGAGGGAATTTCAGCCAATGCGACTGTGAATTCGTTCCTTTGCTAGTATTAACATGAGGGCATTTGAGCCACTGAGACTGTGAACTCGATTCTTCATGAGTATTAACAGGAGGGCATTTGAGCCACTGCGACTGTGAATTCGTGCCTTTTCGAGTATTAACAGGAGGGCATTTGAGCCACTGTGACTGTGAATTCGACTTTTTACGAGTATTAACATGAGGGCATTTGAGCCACTGCGACTGTGAATTCGATACTTCATGAGTATTAATAGGAGGGCATTTGAGCCACTGTGACTGTCCATTCGTTCCTTTGCGAGTATTAACAGGAGGGCATTTGAGCCACTGCGACTGTGAATTCGATTCTTCACGAGTATTAACAGGGGGGCATTTGAGCCACTGTGACTGTGAATTCGACTTTTTACGAGTATTAACATGAGGGCATTTGAGCCACTGCGACTGTGAATTCGATACTTCATGAGTATTAATAGGAGGGCATTTGAGCCACTGCGACTGTCAATTCGTTCCTTTGCGAGTATTAACAGGAGGGCATTTGAGCCACTGCGACTGTGAATTCGATTCTTCACGAGTATTAACAAGAGGGCATTTGAGCCACTGCGACTGTGAATTCGACTCTTTACGAGTATTAACAGGAGGGCATTTGAGCCACTGCGACTGTGAATTCGACTCTTTACGGGTATTAACAGGAGGGCATTTGAGCCACTGCGACTGTGAATTTGTTCCTTTGGGAGTATTAACATGAGGGCATTTGAGCCACTGAGACTGTGAATTCGATTTTTCACGAGTATTAACAGGAGGGAATTTGAGCCACTGCGACTGTGAATTCGTTCCTTTGCGAGTATTAACAGGAGGGCATTTGAGCCACTGAGATTGTGAACTCGATTCTTCACGAGTATTAACAGGAGGGCATTTGAGCCACTGCGACTGTGAATTCGAATATTTACGAGTATTAACAGGAGGGCATTTGAGCCACTGCGACTGTGAATTCGATTCTTCACGAGTATTAACAGGAGGGCATTTGAGCAACTGCGACTGTGAATTCGTTCCTTTGCGAGTATTAACAAGAGGGCATTTGAGCCACTGCGACTGTGAATTCGACTCTTACGAGTATTAACAGGAGGGCATTTGAGCTACTGCGACTGTGAGTTCGACTCTTTACGAGTATTAACAGGAGGGAATTTCAGCCACTGCGACTGTGAATTCGATTCTTCATGAGTATTACCAGGAGGGCATTGGAGCCACTGAGACTGTGAATTCGATTCTTCACAAGTATTAACAGGAGGTCATTGAGCCACTGCGACTTTGAATTCGTTCCTTTGCGAGTATTAACAGGAGGGCATTTGAGCCACTGAGACTGTGAATTCGTGCCTTTTCGAGTATTAACAGGAGGGCATTTGAGCCACTGTGATTGTGAATTCGACTTTTTACGAGTATTAACATGAGGGCATTTGAGCCACTGCGACTGTGAATTCGATACTTCATGAGTATTAATAGGAGGGCATATGAGCCACTGCGACTGTCAATTCGTTCCTTTGCGAGTATTAACAGGAGGGCATTTGAGCCACTGCGACTGTGAATTCGAATATTTACGAGTATTAACAGGAGGGCATTTGAGCCACTGCGACTGTGAATTCGATTCTTCACGAGTATTAACAGGAGGGCATTTGAGCTACTGCGAATGTGAATTCGTTCCTTTGCGAATATTAACAAGAGGGCATTTGAGCCACTGCGACTGTGAATTTGACACTTACGAGTATTAACAGGAGGGCATTTGAGCTACTGCGACTGTGAGTTCGACTCTTTACGAGTATTAACAGGAGGGAATTTCAGCCACTGCGACTGTTAATTCGATTCTTAATGAGTATTAACAGGAGGGCATTTGAGCCACTGAGACTGTGAATACGATACTTCACAAGTATTAACAGGATGTCATTGAGCCACTGCGACTTTGAATTCGTTCCTTTGCGAGTATTAACAGGAGGGCATTTGAGCCACTGAGACTGTGAATTCGATTCTTAACGAGTATTAACAGGAGAGCATTTGAGCCACTGCGACTGTGAATTCGACTCTTTACGAGTATTAACAGGAGGGCATTTGAGCCACTGAGACAGTGAATTCGATTCTTCACAAGTATTAACAGGAGGGCATTTGAGCCACTGCGACTGAGAATTCGTTCCTTTGCGAGTATTAATAGGAGGGCATTTGAGCCACAGCGACTGTGAATTCGATTCTTCACGAGTATTAACAGGAGGGCATTAGAGCCACTGCGACTGTGGATACGTTCCTTTGCGAGTATTAACAGGAGGGCATTTGAGCCACTGCGACTGTGAATTCGACTCTATACGAGTATTAACAGGAGGGCATTTGAGCTACTGCGACTGTGAATTCGATTCTTCACGAGTATTAACATGAGGGCATTTGAGCCACCGCAACTGTGAATTCGTTCCTTTGCGAGTATTAACAGGAGGGCATTTGAGCCACTGCGAATGTGATATCGTTCCTTTGCGAGTATTAACATGAGGGCATTTGAGCCACTGAGACAGTGAATTCGATTCTTCACAAGTATTAACAGGAGGGCATTTGAGCCACTGCGACTGTGAATTCGTTCCTTTGCGAGTATTAATAGGAGGGCATTTGAGCCACAGCGACTGTGAATTCGATTCTTCACGAGTATTAACAGGAGGGCATTTGAGCCACTGCGACTGTGAATTCGACTCTTTACGGGTATTAACAGGAGGGCATTTGAGCCACTGCGACTGTGAATTTGTTCCTTTGGGAGTATTAACATGAGGGCATTTGAGCCACTGAGACTGTGAATTCGATTTTTCACGAGTATTAACAGGAGGGAATTTGAGCCACTGCGACTGTGAATTCGTTCCTTTGCGAGTATTAACAGGAGGGCATTTGAGCCACTGAGATTGTGAACTCGATTCTTCACGAGTATTAACAGGAGGGCATTTGAGCCACTGCGACTGTGAATTCGAATATTTACGAGTATTAACAGGAGGGCATTTGAGCCACTGCGACTGTGAATTCGATTCTTCACGAGTATTAACAGGAGGGCATTTGAGCAACTGCGACTGTGAATTCGTTCCTTTGCGAGTATTAACAAGAGGGCATTTGAGCCACTGCGACTGTGAATTCGACTCTTACGAGTATTAACAGGAGGGCATTTGAGCTACTGCGACTGTGAGTTCGACTCTTTACGAGTATTAACAGGAGGGAATTTCAGCCACTGCGACTGTGAATTCGATTCTTCATGAGTATTACCAGGAGGGCATTGGAGCCACTGAGACTGTGAATTCGATTCTTCACAAGTATTAACAGGAGGTCATTGAGCCACTGCGACTTTGAATTCGTTCCTTTGCGAGTATTAACAGGAGGGCATTTGAGCCACTGAGACTGTGAATTCGTGCCTTTTCGAGTATTAACAGGAGGGCATTTGAGCCACTGTGATTGTGAATTCGACTTTTTACGAGTATTAACATGAGGGCATTTGAGCCACTGCGACTGTGAATTCGATACTTCATGAGTATTAATAGGAGGGCATATGAGCCACTGCGACTGTCAATTCGTTCCTTTGCGAGTATTAACAGGAGGGCATTTGAGCCACTGCGACTGTGAATTCGAATATTTACGAGTATTAACAGGAGGGCATTTGAGCCACTGCGACTGTGAATTCGATTCTTCACGAGTATTAACAGGAGGGCATTTGAGCTACTGCGAATGTGAATTCGTTCCTTTGCGAATATTAACAAGAGGGCATTTGAGCCACTGCGACTGTGAATTTGACACTTACGAGTATTAACTGGAGGGCATTTGAGCTACTGCGACTGTGAGTTCGACTCTTTACGAGTATTAACAGGAGGGAATTTCAGCCACTGCGACTGTTAATTCGATTCTTCATGAGTATTAACAGGAGGGCATTTGAGCCACTGAGACTGTGAATACGATACTTCACAAGTATTAACAGGATGTCATTGAGCCACTGCGACTTTGAATTCGTTCCTTTGCGAGTATTAACAGGAGGGCATTTGAGCCACTGAGACTGTGAATTCGATTCTTAACGAGTATTAACAGGAGAGCATTTGAGCCACTGCGACTGTGAATTCGACTCTTTACGAGTATTAACAGGAGGGCATTTGAGCCACTGAGACAGTGAATTCGATTCTTCACAAGTATTAACAGGAGGGCATTTGAGCCACTGCGACTGAGAATTCGTTCCTTTGCGAGTATTAATAGGAGGGCATTTGAGCCACAGCGACTGTGAATTCGATTCTTCACGAGTATTAACAGGAGGGCATTAGAGCCACTGCGACTGTGGATACGTTCCTTTGCGAGTATTAACAGGAGGGCATTTGAGCCACTGCGACTGTGAATTCGACTCTATACGAGTATTAACAGGAGGGCATTTGAGCTACTGCGACTGTGAATTCGATTCTTCACGAGTATTAACATGAGGGCATTTGAGCCACCGCAACTGTGAATTCGTTCCTTTGCGAGTATTAACAGGAGGGCATTTGAGCCACTGCGAATGTGATATCGTTCCTTTGCGAGTATTAACATGAGGGCATTTGAGCCACTGAGACAGTGAATTCGATTCTTCACAAGTATTAACAGGAGGGCATTTGAGCCACTGCGACTGTGAATTCGTTCCTTTGCGAGTATTAATAGGAGGGCATTTGAGCCACAGCGACTGTGAATTCGATTCTTCACGAGTATTAACAGGAGGGCATTAGAGCCACTGCGACTGTGGATACGTTCCTTTGCGAGTATTAACAGGAGGGCATTTGAGCCACTGCGACTGTGAATTCGACTCTATACGAGTATTAACAGGAGGGCATTTGAGCTACTGCGACTGTGAATTCGATTCTTCACGAGTATTAACATGAGGGCATTTGAGCCACCGCAACTGTGAATTCGTTCCTTTGCGAGTATTAACAGGAGGGCATTTGAGCCACTGCGAATGTGAATTCGTTCCTTTGCGAGTATTAACAGGAGGGCATTTGAGCCACAGAGACTGTGAATTCGACTCTACGAGTATTAACAGGAGGGCATTTGAGCCACTGCGACTGTGAATTCGTGCCTTTTCGAGTATTAATAGGAGGGCATTTGAGCCACTGATACTGTGAATTCGTTCCTTTGCGAGTATTAACGGAGGGCATTTGAGCCACTGCGACTGTGAATTCGACCTTTACGAGTATTAACAGGAGGGCATTTGAGCCACTGAGACTGTGAATTCGTTCCTTTGCGAGTATTAACGGAGGGCATTTGAGCCACTGCGACTGTGAATTCGACATTTTACGAGTATTAACAGGAGGGCATTTGAGCCACAGCGACTGTGAATTTGTTCCTTTTTGAGTATTAACAGGAGGGCATTTCAGCCACTGAGACTGTGAATTCGATTCTTCACGAGTATTAACAGGATGGCATTTGTTGTGGTTTTCCTGGAAAGTCCTCGCTGTGGGCTCCTCCAAAGTCACAGTCTGAATGAGAACACTATTATCTCACTTTGTGCACTTTATTGTCTGGAATACGTTTTACACGTTCACTACTCACTACTCACTACTCACTGATTATTACTGACTGACTTACGCAACTCCCTTCAAGTAACTCATACCAGTCTTATTTAAATTTCTGTATGAGGAAGCTTAAATACGGAAACAACAATATACTAACTGTAGCGGAAAAGACCTGTCTCAACACCTGAGCGCAAGAAAGTGGGTCACTAGTTCCACGGTCAACAAGTGCAATACCGCTTCACCAGCGGCTGGAGCGCGCTCGATGAATTGACCTTGGCAAGTTACAATGCGAAATTAAATGCTTAGTGCGACACAATTATGGACGTCTCGTCTTAGGGTGATATCACGCGTTGCAGGGCACCCACATTTGAAGAAATGGTGTGTAACTGTGTAACAGCACCGATTGGACATACTGCTCGTAGTTCTAGTCTACTTTGAACTGGCCTTCGATGTTTCTTTCTCGTTTTCTCGGACTGCTGGGGTTGCGTGCTACGTTGTTGACTGTCTGGTGGACCTCCCATCTTACTTGACGCTAATTGATCATAGCTCATATCTCGACTGTGGCTTCACGATTCCCTTGTCTCACTTCGGGATGTTAGCTCTAATTTGCGACTATGATCTGTAGTCAGATGATTTGCGGGGATGGTCCAAAGAAAAATATTTTAGCGCGTCCACCCTGTTGACTAATGCTAGCGAGAAAACATCGCCATCACATCATTTCTGTGATGGTGTCGTACAACGTGATGGTTCGGAGAGGCAACTTCGATATACCGCTCGTATCTTGGAGTCCATCATTAAATTGAAGCTACCAGCTACGTGTCGATGCTGTTGGTGGCTTATCCTATTTATTTTCTAATACTTATACTACGAAGTAATTCAATGACATTTGTTGTTTCATGAGTATCTTATGCTTGTTCTGTACTATTTATATACTTATGACTATGTACAACTTGCGTTCGTATTCGATTATCGAACTAAAATCAATATATTCATCAAGTGAAACCATTAAATTTTAGGTGAAAATTTTTTACACTTTTCGTTATGTGTCCTTAAAAATATTTTCCTAGTGCCTTATATCTAGTTTCTTTTTTTTCCCATTCTTATTTTCTTTTCCTTTCATTTTAAAATTGTTGTTCTTTATTTCTATACATTTTTCAGAATGTTTTTTCTTTCTTCTTTTTCCCTCCTTTGTTTTCTTTCTTTTTTTTTCTTTGATGTTAATTTGAATGTGGTACAATGTTTATTTTTCTTATGTATTATATTATGCAACGATTTTACTTAAGTTTCACTTTAAAATAGTTTTTGGTTCTGGAGCACTGCGTCTTTTTCACGTCTATTCGCGTCCGTTGCTGAGAAGGAAGAGTCAGCAAGCGAGTGCCTGGGTCCAGCGACGATCGCTGGAAGCCGGTCAAACCGCGCCAGTTGCCGCGGAGAGAGACCGCAGCCGGACTTACGCTCACGAGAGAGCCGCCCCTCACGACCGGCAGGCTGACAGGAGAGAGACTGGAGTGCTCACTCCTGACACCCTACCGATCGATGAGGGAGCACCTCTGGCGAGCGGCAGTTGGCGTTAACATACCGCCCGCCTTGCAGGACTGCAAATCCCCAAACCCCGACAACTGGCGCCGTGCCTCGTCTCCGGCCTAGTGGAGGAGCGTGTGGTGCGCCTCCCCGCACTTGCGGCAGCGCATGGGGCTTCGGCACTCAGCCAATCTGTGCGACCGCGCCAAACAGTTGTGGCACATGTGCCGCGCGTGTGCCGTCAAGTTCCGCTGCGCTGGTGTCTGTTGCAGAAACAGCTGACAACGGCTCAGCACATGCCGCCCCGTACACAGGGGACAGCACAGCTCGCGCTCGCGGCCCTCCGTAGGAAGCCGCTGGGCTGGCGGGCACCAGGCGTGCCGCCTGGCCGGCATCACTGGCGCGCGTCGTGGGGCCGGACGACCTGGAGGCGCGTGTCTTGGGGCCGATGGTGCTGATGGAGCCGGCGGTGCTGGTGGTGCACGTCGCGGCGCCGGTTCTGGTGGGGCAGGCCGCAGACGTCTCGTGGCCGGTGTGGGTGGTGAGAGCGCACGTCTCGGGGCCAGCTCTGGTAGTGGACGTTGCTCGTGGCGCGGCGGATACCGCACCGACATCGTGCGAGCTCGCAGACTTCCGCGATCTCGGAGGTCTTCGTGATAGATGGGCATCTGTGCTGGGGCCGGACCGAAGGAGGCTTCCTCAGGCCGGACGAAAGAACTCCGGCACGCTCGGGTTGGCGGTGTGGGCGAGCGTCGTGTCGTGGCAAGCGCTTGTGCCTCGTCGGCCGAGACGTCGAGCACCAGGGCGTCAGCCGTTGGGGACAGCTCCCGAGGACGGTGGGCAGCAATAGGCGGCGCGGCGGCGCAGAGGGGCACCGCCCCGGGTGGTGCCAGCAGACGCCCTCTTCGGGTTCGCGCATATTGCCAGCGGATTAAATACATGTGGGCTCTGTAATGAGAAAATGTGTTAATAATGGGCTGTAATGTACAGGGTTCGTTGCTTGTTTCGATGTAGGATGCAAGGCCTGCAGGTATGAGTCGTCGTTTTGGTAAGGCTGTAACCTTGGGGATCCAGAGTTGGGTACGGACCAGACGAAGAACTAATTTTCGTGTATAAAACGAATGAGCAATCGCGAGAATTGGCAGCCGTATGGCAGAATAATCGGGTGCCGTTCGTCGAAAGCCAAGTTGGGACACGAGGACAACCGCCCGCCAACGCGCATCGTGTTATCCGTGTGGAGAAAAGGGGTTCGACGAAAGTAAGCTGCTTTTAGATCGCAGCATCGTGTGGTTTTCGAGAGCGGCGTACTCGTCCGCAAAATGAATCTTCTGGCAGGAGATGGCGAGGCAGCGTTTAGTTTCCTTTATTTCTCCCGGTGGGAGGTGCAGGTTGGGGTGCGAGTGCAGGTGACGCTGAGCTGGATGAGCGTTGTGGAGAAATCGATATACGTATGAGTATACACGTAGGGCTCGTGGCAGCGACGAAAATCGTTCGAGAGGATCCTCATCGGTAGCGCAATGGGTGTGCAGCGTTGTGACAGCTTTCTGCTCGTTTGGTGACATATTCGTCGTAGGCGCAGAATTCGGGCCAGCGATTCTTGTCGTGGGCGAGCCAAGCAGGTCCATTCCACCAGAGGGTGCTCTCAGCGAGATCTTGGGGCGTGGCACCGCGACTGGCTAAATCCGCGGGGCTGTCCTGGGAATCCACATGAAACCATTGCGACTGTGGTACCTTCTCGAATCATCATTGGCAACTCGATTTGCCACGAACGTCGCCCAAACGCAGGGGGATTTCTTCAGCCAGGCCAAAACAATGGTGGAGTCGCTCCAACAGTAGATCGTGTAATGGGGCTGCTGCAGCGTGGGCACGAGAGTGTCGATCATCTCAGCTACTAAAGTGGCTCCGCACAATTCTAACCTGGTGAGAGACAAAGTTTTAATTGGGGCTACACGAATTTGGAAGTACAAAAGGAAAACTTGGACTTCCTGAGCGACCGTGATGCGGGCATAGATGACTCGTGCGTAGGCCTTTTCTGAGGCATTGCAAAAGGCAAAAGGCATGGAGTTCGGCTTTCTGGGGCGTAACTCACCCATCGCGGGATGCGGATATCGCGGATGTGCTGGTAATTCTGGAGAAAACTTAACCAGTTAGCGTGAGTTAACTGAGGCAGAGTGTTATCCCAGTCGATTTTATCCAACCAGACTTGCTGAATCAGAATCTTTGCTGCAACGATGATCGGAGCCAGCTAACCGGCTGGGTCGAACAGCTGGGCGATCAGAGACAACATTTCTCGTTTCGTGTACGCAGCTTTGATGGCGATGGCTTGGACATCGGAGTAGAAGTCATCATGGGTCGCGTTCCAGCGAATTCCAAGCATTTTGGCGGTGCTGGAATCTTCTAGCGTCAGAAAATCGGAATGGAGTAGCTGGTATGCCGGTAAGTCTGCAAGAATGCCTTTATGGTGGGCAGTCCATTTTCGCAGGGCAAACCCTGCCGAGTCGAGAGCCGCTATGAGTTGGTCGCGTGTCTGGGTAGCTGTCACCAGGTCATGCGTGCCTGTTAACACATCATCCACGTACATGGAATGCTGTAGAATGTGTGCTGCAAGCGGGAACTGGGGCTTCACGTCGTCTGCTAATTGAAGAAGGGTGCGTATTGCCAGGCACGGGGCGCAATTAACTCCAAACGTTACGGTTTGAAGCTCGAAGTCGATAAGTTCGGAGTTGTACGGGCCTCGGAAGAGAATGCGCTGATATGGTGTGTGCTTTGGGTCGACCAATATTTGGCGATACATTTTGAATGTCTCGAAGCTCCTGAGCGGAGCGTGTCTGGAAAGCCGACTTTAAAGGCAATGGCGCGATGTAGCGGCCGTCATCGCGTCTTCGCGTATTTTTCTTCGCAAAACTTTTCGGAGTGGGATAGCAATCTAGTTTTGGGAAGTTCCTCCACCTCCCAAAAACGTTCGAACTGTTGTTCGAAGGTGACTTCGTTGTGTAAGCCGCTTTGATGCGTGCCGTAGCAGATTGCATGGTGGGAACCGGGCCGGTTAGGATCCAACCGAACACGGTTTGCTGAGCCATGAGGGTGCCCAGCACTTGGCGGCGGATGCCGTCCAGCAGGATTGCTGGGTATAAATCGGCTCCGATGAGGACGTCGACCTGCTCGCTTTTGGAGAAGTTGACATCGGCGAGCTCGATGTCTTGAGGGAGGCCACTGAGAAGTGACTTGTCTAACGAGTGGGAGGGCAACCGCCCTGTGATTTTTGGGAGCACGAGCGCCGTCACGTTGATTTGAAATTTGGGATCAAGTGGCGAATTCATGAGAAAATCGCACGATCTTGATATTTTTGCGGACACGGTCTCGTTGAGACCGGAGACTTCTACGGTAGTTGGCCGCGCTGGGAGCTTTAAGAGCTTTTGTATGCGTTCAGAGATGAACGACACTTCGGACCCAGGATCAATCAAGGCACGCGCGATGTAACATGTACCGTGATGGCGTATTGTTACCATGGCAGTCCCTAACAGTACCTGTTTTGGTGCTTTCGCGAAGCACAAGCTGATGCGTGTCTTGTGGATTTCGCTGTTGCGCGGGGGGAGGAGTGGGCTGTATATGCGTGGGAGGTCGCATCGAAGGATGCGGCCTTTCTTGCTGAGAAGCATGATGAGTCGATCCGGGAATAAAATTCGAATAGGCAGGGGCTTGAGTACGCGGAGCGTTATCATACCTTGCTCTTGATTTCGTTGCTGTGTGGGGGGATGAGTGGACTGTATATGCGTGGGAGGTCGCATCGAATAATGCGGCCTTTCTTGCTGAAAAGCATGATGAGTCGAACCGGGAATAAAATTCGAATAGGCAGGGGCTTGAGCACGCGGAGCGTTTTCAAACTGCCGCTCTTGATGTGAGGCACGTGGGGTCGAATCTGATACAGCATTCGAGGAGGATGGAGCATGCTCACGATGCAAGAGGGTGTGATGCCTGCCATTACATTTGACGCAATTGAATCTGCTTGGACAGTTTTTCACGGAATGAGATCTGGCCAAGCAATTGCTGCACAAGCGGTTTTTCTGAACTGTATTCAGCCGCTGTGGAACGGGCAAGCTGAGAAACTGAGCGCAGGATCTCAGCCTGTGCTGCTTCTGGCAAAGAGGACAGCTATCTTGGGACACCTTCATCTGGAAGGTGTTGACGCGTTTAGAGGCTGGAGTCGAGTGAGACGTAGTTGGGGGCTGTGTTGACTTCGATGTGGGTGTGCACTTAATATCTTGAACCGTTTCAAGGGTCTGGAAGCGATGCGTGAGAAACGCATCCAGATCTGTCCATTTTGGGATCTCCGTTTTGTTCGTAAGAGATTGTTCCCAAAGGGAAAGCGTTGCTTCTGGGAGCTTGCTGGAGCACAAAAAGACGATTATTGCGTCCCAATGCGAGGTATCGACACCTTGTAGCGCGAGTGCGGCGAGAATATTATTGATTTCGCGCTGCAAGTCTTTAATAGCGCCACCGGTTTCCTTCGTGTTGGGGGACAGGCTGAATAGCTTCTTCAAATGGGCGTTGGTGAGGACGCGCCCGTTCTTGTACCTGTCGGACAGATTTTTCCGCGCTTGGGCAAAACCTTCATTCGTGAGAGGGGATTTCTGCACGATTTCTTTAGCTTCGATAGTAGTTTTTTGATTCAGATGGAAAAGCTTCTCAACCGGCGCAATTCTGGTGTTCTTGATATAAAGGGCCGTGAACATATCCCTAAAAGAGGGCCACGAGAGGTAATCGCCGTGGAAGGCTTGGGTGTCGCAAGGGGGCAAGCTGATGTTGTAGCCAGATGCTGGCATTTCAGCTGCTGCTGTATTGAGTGCGGGAGAAGTGAGACGAGTTTTTCGGCATGCGCCGATTTTCGTGGCGCAGCTTATATTCATAAGTTCGGTAGCAGTTGCGTTGCTTCGTCTTAATCACTTCTACGTCAGCGGGTGCGGATTCTTCAGAGGCCATCAACTGGTCTAGGCACGTGTAGTAGACTTCCTTGGTCGCCTTCCACATCGTCTTGAGCTCTTCCAGATGAGCATCTAATGAAAAGTCCAGGTGCTGCTGCTCAGGGATGGTCACCAAGTCGGCCTCGAATTCGACGATCGCGTCGGAGGCGCGTATAAATTTGTCGAGTGACGCCATTATATTTTTAGCAGCCGGGCTTACGCTCACGAGAGAGGCGCCCCTCACGACCGGCAGGCTGACAGGAGAGAGACTGGAGTGCTCACTCCTGACACCCTACCGATCGATGAGGGAGCACCTCTGGCGAGCGGCAGTTGGCGTTAACATTTGATATTTATTTTTTTTTTGTTTGTTTTTCTCTCTTTTTTTCTTCTTCTCTTCTCTCTTTTTCTTTCTTTTTCCCTTTACTCAAAAGTTTTGTCAGTTTGTTTTTTTTTTATATGTACAACTTTTCCCTTATTGCTATACACAATTATTAACTCTACTTAAATTCACTTAACAATTAAAATTACTTAATTCATTAAATTTAACAATCATTAACTTCCACAGTAGCGGTAGAGTGATCTGCGATGCCACATAATGTCATGGCGCCTTGACACCATGTGACAAAATCGTCTACGAACTATCTACCCAAAAATTATTGCAACTTGGATTTCTGAATAATAGGATTAGGTCCAAGTAAAAATTGAATTAAAACTAAGTTTATATTGTTTCAACCATATGCATGCACTTGGAAACAACATAAACTTAATATACTGCCTTAACTAAGCCTGGAAATATGGTTAAGACAAATCCGATAATTAATTAATACATATTGTTAGTAAGTTACATTAGTGTCCAAATATTTAAACAAAATATCCCATAAATCCACATACTAAAACCTAAACCGTTTTGTGTTAATAAGAGCTAGACGTACTTATTAAAGTGCACTTATTATACATTGCATGAGTATTAAGTTAATACGTTCAACTAAGTTAATACATCTAGTTAAGTTAGTAATGATTCTGTTAATTTTATTCTCATTATACCACTCAATTTGACTTTACTCTTATTTAGATCAGAACTCAATTTAATACGTTTTAATTGCAGTGGAAACTAATTCCCTCAGGTTTTCGCTGAGTAAGAAATTCTGCCTAGCAAGAACATGCGCTGTTGCCACTTCATTCACTGTATTCCCCCCCCCCCGGTCTCGTGCTAATGCGAAGTGCGCTGCTCATAGCTGCCTGTTGTTTTTTTACACTTTTTTCATTTTCAGCTACCTCGGCTTACTGTTGATGCGCCGACCGGCTCAATTCCGGCCCCCCAAAAATGGCGCTCCTTTTTTAAAATTAAATTTCCAATAAAACGCCGATTTCGCGTTATTCGCTATTTCGCGTTGAAAAACTCTTCCGCGTTGAAAATTTCAGGCTGATTTTCAATGAACTCGAATTGCATTCGCTACTCATTCGTATATTTACCTATACGAAATCCCACATTGCCGTGTCCTCGTGTGTCGCAGGAGGAGGAGATGGCCCTTGAGTTGCAACCCCCAAAGGTGTTGAGCCTAACGTAGACAATCCGGAGATACCTGAGAACGTTGGACGTCCCAATTCCGCCAGCCCCGGTGCATCCCTCGACAATGATTGTCAGAACCAATATCCTCTGCCACTTCACCCTTAAAACATAAAAAAACTATCATTACCCTAATAAATTATAAATTCATTCCTACTAGCCAAATGAATACAATTCTTGAATAAATGGCCTACTCATTAAAAATTTTGAGCAGGTTGTTATGAATTTTTTTACATTTACTTTTAATTGAAATTGTTGTGGTGACTGGATTGTTGACAGAAATTACTTGGTATGGACCCGACCAGATAGGTGAAAACTTACTTTTCCTGGTTTGATTCTTCATTTAGACCTTGTCACCTACCTTAAAAACAACAGGGTTCAACTTGCTATCATATTGCCTTTTAGACAACACCTTCGCCTTCTCCTGGTTTTATCGAGCTATTTCATGCGCTTTCTGGATCTGATATTTCTGAATCTTCGAGGGATCGTCCGGATTATACACCGGACTGCACTTACGTCTCAAGTTGGTTGGCATTTCTGAATCAAACCCGTATAAAGTACGGAAGGGTGTTTGTCTAGTGCTAGTATGGGGCGTATGGTTATGCACATGCATCGCTGCCGACAACCATTGGTCCCAATTGAAACCGTCCTGCTTAGCGAAGCTGCGCAAATATTCCGCTAGCGGTCTATGGCTGCGTTCGAGTGAACCATTGGCCTGGGGTGAAAGCGAATAAAAGTCTCGAACTTTTATTCGCTTGGCACTTCGGACAATTCCTGACATAATCCTTAACTTGTCTTTGCATACCAGGCCACCTGAACTGTTTTCTAATGCGCAGAAATCTTTTCACCGCGCCTTGATGGCCCCCAAAGGTGAATTATGGAAATCTCTCAAAACCGTTCTTATTTCCTCCGGCCTTGTTAAAACTGCCGCCTTGTCAACCTCTAGACCGCCTTCACTGTCCATATCGCCTGTGGTTGTCTGCGTGTTTCTTTGCTCCAATCGGTCCTCAAGCTCCTGCGCTTTAGCCTTAGAGCGAGTCTGTACGGCAATAATACCCTTGTTTTCCTGTGGGATTCTTCTCGAATTCATACTCCGACAATTTATGTCTAAACCTAGCCAGGCGTGAAGTCTGATCCTTTAAATTCGCTATCCCCTTCAAGGGTTGGTGATCCGTGTATACTTTGAATGGCCTGCCCAAGAGATACGCTCTAAAGTTCTTTGTTGCCCACACTATAGCAAAAAATTCCTTTTCAATTGTGGAATACCGTTTCTCGGCTTCATTCAATGCCCTACTGGCAAAAGCTATTGGCCTGTCTTGGCCTACTATACCTTGGGACAACACCGCGCCCAGAGCCTCGTTGCTGGCGTCTGTTGTTAATAAAAACGGTTTCGAAAAACCAGGGTAAGCTAGTACCGGTGGTGAAATTATTGCTTTCTTCAAACTTTCAAACGCCTCTTGACATTCATCTGTCCATTGGAATTTTACTTCTTTTCTCAATAGTTTGTTTATTGGCAACGCTATTTTTGCTGTATTTTCAATAAACTTCCTATAGTAATTTACTAACCCTAAAACCGCTTATACTTCCTTTTTACTCCTTGGTGGCTTTATATTTTTTACACATTCCACCTTCTGTGGGTCGGGGAGTGCACCCTGTTCTGAACACTTATGACCTAAATATACAATTTCTCGCCTTAAAAATTGACACTTCTCTGTGTTCAATTTTAAATTATTTTCTCTAAGAACCTTAAATACTTTACATAACCTATCCTCATGCTGTTGTAGGTTTCTACCGTAAACTACTATGTCATCTAAATAAACAAAACAGTCTATACCCTGAAGTCCAGTGAGAATATGATTCATTATTCTCTGGAAGGTTGCAGGCGCTCCAGTCAACCCGAATGACATTCTGTTAAACTCAAAATGTTCTAGACCCGAGCTAAAAGCAGTTTTCTCCCTGTCCTTTTCGTCAACTAAAACTTGATGATATCCACTAGCAAGATCTAGAGTCGAGAAATACCTGCAGTGTCCCAACTGCTCCAGAATTTCCTCAATTCTTGGAATCGGAAAGACTTGCTTTATAGTTACATCGTTCAATTTTCTATAGTCAATCACTAGTCGCCATTTTTTCTGTCTATCCTTCGAGGCTTTTTTGGCACTAGTAGCAAGGGCGAATTCCAAGGAGATTTGCTCTGGGAGACAATCCCGTCATCTAACATTTTCCCCACCTGTCTATTAATCTCCTCCCTATGCAGCTGTGGAATCCCTCCCTATATACTGCTTCTGATTAACCGGATGCTGATCCTGCAAGGTTGGTATCTCTGCTCCAAAACGGGCGTGTAAGACAGTTTATCCCCTTCCAGAAGGAAAATATCATTGAATGCTGCGCACATTCTCTCTACTGAGCTTCTTTCCTCCTTATTCAAATTTTCATCTAATCGTAATTTACCTATAAGTGTGCTTATTCTATCCCTAACGTCTATCTCCTCTATTCTACTTACCGTACCGGTAGCCGGTGTTTTAAACTTATTGAAATCAGTAAACTTTGGTCTAAAGTTACTGCTAATATTTACATCCTTATCCGTTGAATTTAACACTGGCACATAAACTGTATCCTCTTGTACATTTACCAGTGTCTCTCCCATATATACCCCTTGCGTAATTTCCTGTTTATGTACTACTACTACTACTACCACTGGAATATTGGTTTTAATTCCAACTGGAACTATTCTTATTGTCCGTGCTAATACTTTGGCTCTCTCTCTGTAAGAGTCTTCATCTATTGCTTCCTTTGACCTCATAATTTAAGTCCCAACACTCTCTTTGTCTCCTCTTAAGAATGTCACCTTTTTAGTAAGGGTATTTATAACGGATCTTAACGCTCATTGTCATTATGGTGAACGAATACCAAACCTCTTGTGGTCACGCATCCACCGAATGCCCCACTAAGGGTTTTAATTTCGCTAGTGTCCACTTCTAGCGAATGACTTAGCGCATTTTCCTTAACCCGGCTTGTGTCCGCCCCTGAGTCCACCAGTAAAATGAGTTTTCCATTTCTTGCACCCGTACACGGTACTTCAATGAACACATAATTTAAGGTGTCTGGGCGGCCCTTTTGCCTGTTGTACCCCGAGTTTATTCTTCCTGCATCCCTTCCTGCTTGTAGTCTTATATAATTTTTGGCATTTGAAATTTTCCTGCCGCCAACTTTCGAGTAAAAACCCTTCAACGTTTTCATTGCGCTTTTTTGCAACGTATGTGAAAACGTCTTGCGATTATTCCATAACCTGCCACAACAATTAAAGACCAATATATTTAATTCCCCAATAATGTCTTTTATTATAGTCGCGAGCAACAAAACCAGAATGAAAATTTGTGTAATGCTTGCACTTAAACAAGAAGCAAAAACTCCAAACGTATCCACTGACTCAACGGCCGTCGGACTTACTGTTTTGTTGTCATTTACTTTTTGTTTCACTTCCGTCTCCAACATCTTGCTGCCCGCACCAACTTTCTCATCGTTCATTTCTGGGATAAACTTATTTAACATTTCTTCTTCAACTTATTCTATATTTTTTTATGCTCTTTTTTGGTCGACAGTCCTCAACCTTCTTACAACAATCAGAGGAGGACGGTTCAACAATCGTTTCCGACGTCTGACTCGCTATCCCCATGATGTGTGGCCTAATTTTCCTTTTCCCTTCGGGTTCCCAGCTTAGCGGCCTTGACTGGGCCCCTGCCAGTTTCCCTGAAACGTATCCCAATTTCGCTTAGCTTGGCAGTCCCTCACAAAATGTCCTGCTCGGTTGCAAAAATGTCATCTCAAATGATTTGCAGACTCGTCTGTAGATTTCCCGCGCTGGTTAAACCTACCTGTGTTCCCGATATTCTCCGATAATTGTCGGTTTCCATTCGTCTGATTTCCTTGCCTAAGTCTTGGTGATTGCATGAAGTCCCGTGGTCCCGTCCGGTAATTCTTCCAGCCCGTATCGCACTTCACTTCTGACGAACTTGCACACCTTCGGCTCATCTCATGTATATCCCATATATTTTACACTCCTGGCAGAAAGGCGTGTTCTTTCGCGTGATGCAGTCTTCTCTGGTGTGTCCCTTCTTACTGCAGAAACTGCAGGTCACGTTAGCCTCTAATGATTTCTTCCCAGTATCATTTTTGCTCCTGAACTGTGCCGGCGGGCTCGCAGTTTTCCGCTGCGCGAAAGAGTTAGCGTCACCGCGAAATGCTGCCTGTTGCAGTGTTGGGTCCACCCTGTTTTTACCCCGCAGGAGCGCTATATTACTCATCTCTTGCGCTTGCTCTCTAATCGCATATTGATGGTTTAGCTGCCTCAGGTTACACTGGTGAATTTCATGGCTAAACCTCACTGCTTCCTCTACCGAATCCTCCAGCAATTTGCTTTTGACCCTAGCATGTGTAACCTTAGCGTCGGTTCATTGAGACCCATTTTGAAACACGGTACTGCCGATCTTTCCAAATCCTGCATTAAGCCCGTGCCAGCTTGGTCCTTGTACCTGATCCCTATAATTTCTTCCGCTTGCGACTTTAACGCGTACAACCTCTCTGCATATTGCCTCACATTTTCCCCTGGCAATTGACAAACCTGTTGCAGTTCTAACCGCACTGCGTCTAACGAACTAATCTGCAAATAACTTTTTCGTATCGTCCCGCAAAATTCCTCATGTCCATATATTTTACACTCCTGGCAGAAAGGCGTGTTCTTTCGCGTGATGCAGTCTTCTCTGGTGTGTCCCTTCTTACTGCAGAAACTGCAGGTCACGTTAGCCTCTAATGATTTCTTCCCAGTATCATTTTTGTTCCTGAACTGTGCCGGAGGGCTCGCAGTTTTCCGCTGCGCGAAAGAGTTAGCGTCACCGCGAAATGCTGCCTGTTGCAGTGTTGGGTCCACCCTGTTGTTACCCCGCAGGAGCGCTATATTACTCATCTCTTGCGCTTGCTCTCTAATCGCATATTGATGGTTTAGCTGCCTCAGGTTACACTGGTGAATTTCAGGACTACACCTCACTGCTTCCTCTACCGAATCCTCCAATCAATTTGCTTTTGACCCTAGCATGTGTAACCTTAGCGTCGGTTCATTGAGACCCATTTTGAAACACTGTACTGCCGATGTTTCCAAATCCTGCATTAAGCCCGTGCCAGCTTGGTCCTTGTACCTGATCCCTATAATTTCTTCCGCTTGCGACTTTAACGCGTACAACCTCTCTGCATATTGCCTCACATTTTCCCCTGGCAATTGACAAACCTGTTGCAGTTCTAACCGCACTGCGTCTAACGAACTAATCTGCAAATAACTTTTTCGTATAACTTTTTCGTAAAATTCCTCAACTGTACTGAATTTCCTAGATCTGAGCAAACTATACGCGTTCCCATGCAATCTCTGCTTAATGCAAGGTATCAAATATTGTCTGTTTCCTTCCTCAATACCTTGAACCGCCAATTCGAATCTATATACTTCATTGCGCAAATCTGGGGAGGGTGTTCCCGAGAACAAAGGTACTAATTTGTTCACTACTTTGGCCACTGCTTCTATACCCATATCTACGCCGGTTTTACCCCTCGAGATCTTAAAATCTGTTGAAACTACTGACGGGCGTCCCACTGGATTCTTGTGAGGGAGAGTTGTGACTGCCAAAAAATTTTCCTGCTGAAGGAGTCTATTCTCTTCCTTCAACTCCTCTCTTCTCCTGTGGGCTTCTTCTAGAGAGTCAAAATCTTCCCTGCTTCATCGGTTTAGAAATTTCGCGAGAAAATTTTCAGAAATTCCCTTTTCTTCCACCAACCTTCTCAATTTCTCGTTTTCCTCTTCAAGTTCCCTTACCGAACCACTTTCTCTTTCTCTCTCTACTAATAAGTTCTCGTATCTGTTTTTAATGGCTTGAAATTCGTTACTCCAATTTTCCAATTCCTTTCGTGCACTATTATTCTTACTATCTATAAAGTTTAGTAACTCTTCTAGAATTGCATCTGCTTTTTCTACCTTAGAAAGCCTGCCTAAGCCACGAAGTTTTTCCTTTATCAGTTCTAAATTCTCTTTATTACCTACAGTACACGCAAGACTACCCCAAATTTTTTCTACAAATCTATCCAATTCTCCCACCAAGTCTTTATGATCTCTACTTAATTCCCTTAACTGAATTTCTATGTCATATGAGGTATCCATAAAATTTGCACTGTAACTGCTACTATTTCGTATGCTTGCCTTTTTTTTCTCTTTAGGTATTTTTAGCTACCAGCCTTCACTGAACTAAACACAACACATTTTTTTCACTTCCTTTTGTGCACGCGACAAAATAAAAAGGAGAAAAAAAAGAACCGACTGAATGTTCGCGCACAGAAAAACGAACCCCAAGCAAGCGCCAGTAGCTGCACTTGAATTACGAAACTTGAAACCCCCACAGAAAAATTTGCGTACTAATTGATTGCGCTCGCGTCTTAAACGTTTTGTATATTCATAGCAAACACAATTACTTTTTTTTCACACTTCTTATTTAATTTACCCCAATAATTCCAAAAATAACAATGTTAGTAAAAATACTTATCCCCCCGTAGCGAGACTCAGCCACAGGATTACGGGTAAGGGAGTCTTGCCCAGGATTATTTATGCGTGTTAGTATTTATATATATTCGCTACAAATTCCTATCTTCATTTATCACCCTTAAAATTTTATGTTTTCACATAATCACCTGTGCGAACGATTTTCGGTTCGTAAAAACCGGCTGCGCCAAATATGTTGTGGTTCTCCTGAAAAGTCCTCGCTGTGGGCTTCTCCAAAGTCCAGTCCGTCCGAATAAAAACACTATTATCTCACTTTGTGCACTTTATTGTCTGGAATACGTTTTACACGTTCACTACTCACTACTCACTGATTACTACTGACTGACTTACGTAACTCCCTTCAACTAACTCATACCAGTCTTATTTATATTTCTGTATGAGGAAGCTTAAATACGGAAACAACAATATACTAACTGTAGCGGAAAAGACCTGTTTCAACAACTGAGCGCAAGAAAGTGGGTCACTAGTTCCACGGTCAACAAGTGCAATACCGCTTCACCAGCGGCTGGAGCGCGCTCGATGAATTGACCTTGGCAAGTTACAATGCGGAATTAAACGCTTAGTGCGACACCATTATGGTCGACTGAAAATGTGTTCCGCGCAAGTAGCGACTCACAACACACTTGAGCCACAGCGACTGTGAATTTGTTCCTTTTTGAGTATTAACAGGAGGGCATTTCAGCCACTAAGACTGTCAATTGGATTCTTCACGAGTATTAACAGGATGGCATTTGAGCCACAGCGACTGTGAATTCGACTCTTTACGAGTATTAACAGGAGGGCATTTGAGCCACTGAGACTGTGAATTCGTTCCTTTGCGAGTATTAACGGAGGGCATTTGAGCCACTGCGACTGTGAATTCAATTCTTCACGAGTATTAACAGGAGGACATTTGAGCCACAGCGACTGTGAATTTGTTCCTCTTTGAGTATTAACAGGACGGCATTTGAGCCACTGCGACTGTGAATTCGATTCTTCACGAGTATTAACAGGAGGGCATTTCAGCCACTGCGACTGTGAATTCGTTCCTTTGCGAGTATTAACAGGACGGCATTTGAGCCACTGCGACTGTGAATTCGACTCTTTACGATTATTAACAGGATGGCATTTGAGCCACTGCGACTGTGAATTCGACTCTTTACGTGTATTAACAGGAGAGCATTTGAGCCACTGCGAATGTGAATTCGACTCTTCACAAGTATTAACAGAAGGGCATTTGAGCCACTGCGACTGTGAATTCGTTCCTTTGCCAGTATTAAAAGGAGGGCATTTGAGCCACTGCGACTGTGAATTCGACTCTTTACGAGTATTAGCAGGAGGGCATTTGAGCCACTGCGACTGTGAATTCTATTCTTCACGAGTATTAACAGGAGGGCATTTGAGCCACTGCGACCGTGAAGTCGACTCTTTAAGAGTATTAACAGGAGGGCATTTCAGCCACAGCGACTGTGAATTCGATTTTTCAGAGTATTAACAGAAGGGCATTTGAGCCAATGCGACTGTGAATTCGACTCTTTAGGAGTATTAACAAGATGGCATTTGAGCCACTGCGACTGTGAATTCGATTCTTCACGAGTATTAACTGGACGGCATTTCAGCTACTGAGACTGTGAATTTGTTCCTTTTTGAGTATTAACAGGAGGGGATTTCAGCCACTCAGATTGTCCAATCGATTCTTCACGATTATTAACAGGATGGCATTCGAGCCACTGCGAGTATGAATTCGACTCTTTACGAGTATTAACAGAAGGGCATTTGAGCCACTGAGACTGTGAATTCGTTCCTTTGCAAGTATTAACGGAGGGCATTTGGAGCACTGCGACTGTGAATTCGACTTTTTACGAGTAGTAACAAGAGGGCATTTGAGCCACAGCGACTGTGAATTTGTTCCTTTTTGAGTATTAACAGGAGGGCATTTCAGCCACTGAGACTGTGAATTCGACTCTTTACGAATATTAACAGGAGGGAATTTTAGCCACTACGACAGTGAATTCGACTCTTCACGAGTATTAACAGAAGGGCATTTGAGCCACTGAGACTGTGAATTCGTTCCTTTGCAAGTATTAACGGAGGGCATTTGGAGCACTGCGACTGTGAATTCGACTTTTTACGAGTAGTAACAAGAGGGCATTTGAGCCACAGCGACTGTGAATTTGTTCCTTTTTTAGTATTAACAGGAGGTCATTTCAGCCACTGAGACTGTGAATTCGACTCTTCACGAGTATTAACAGGAGGGCATTTGAGCCACTGCGACTGTGAATTCGTTCCTTTGCGATTATTAACAGGAGGGCATTTGAGCCACTGCGACTGTGAATTCGACTCTTTACGAGTATTAGCAGGAGGGCATTTGAGCCACTGCGACTGTGAATTCGACTCTTTACGAGTATTAACAGGAGGGCATTTGAGCCACTGCGACTGTGAATTCAATTCTTCACGAGTATTAACAGAAGGGCACTTGAGCCACTGCGACTGTGAATTCGATTCTTCACGAGTATTAACAGGAGGGAATTTGAGCCACTGCGACTGTGAATTCGTTCCTTTGCGATTATTAACAGGAGGGCATTTGAGCCACTGCGACTGTGAATTCGACTCTTTACGAGTATTAGCAGGAGGGCATTTGAGCCACTGCGACTGTGAATTCGACTCTTTACGAGTATTAACAGGAGGGCTTTTGAGCCACTGCGACTGTGAATTCAATTCTTCACGAGTATTTACAGGAGGGCATTTGAGCCACTGCGACTGTGAATTCGTTCCTTTGCGAGTATTAACAGGAGGGCATTTGAACCACTACGACTGTGAATTCGTTCCGTTGCGAGTATTAACAGGAGGGAATTTGCGCCACTGCGACTGTGAATTCGACTCTTTACGAGTATTAAAAGGAGGGCACTTCAGCCACTACGACGGTGAATTCGATTCTTCACGAGTATTAACATGAGGGCATTTAAGCCACTGCGACTGTGAATTCAATTCTTCACGAGTATTAACAGAAGGGCATTTGAGCCACTGCGACTGTGAATTCGTTCCTTTGCGAGTATTAACAGGAGGGCATTTGAACCACTGCGATTGTGAATTCGTTCCTTTGCGAGTATTAACAGGAGGGAATTTGCGCCACTGCGTCTGTGAATTCGATTCTTTACGAGTATTAAAAGGAGGGCACTTCAGCCACTACGACTGTGAATTTGATTCTTCATGATTATTAACAGGAGGACATTTGAGCCACTGCGACTGTGTATTCGACTCTTTACGAGTATTAACAAAAGGGTATTTGAGCCACTGAGACTGTGAATTCGATTTTTCACAAGTATTAACAGGAGGGCATTTGAGCCACGGTGACTGTGAATTCGATTCTTTACGAGTATTAAAAGGAGGGCACTTCAGCCACTACGACTGTGAATTCGATTCTTCACGAGTATTAACAGAAGGGCATTTGAGCCACTGAGACTGTGAATTCGTTCCTTTGCGAGTATTAACAGGAGGGCATTTGAAACACTGCGATTGTGAATTCGTTCCTTTGCGAGTACTAACAGGAGGGAATTTGCGCCACTGCGTCTGTGAATTCGATTCTTTACGAGTATTAAAAGGAGGGCACTTCAGCCACTACGACTGTGAATTCGATTCTTCATGATTATTAACAGGAGGACATTTGAGCCACTGCGACTGTGTATTCGACTCTTTACGAGTATTAACAAAAGGGTATTTGAGCCACTGAGACTGTAAATTCGATTTTTCACAAGTATTAACAGGAGGGCATTTGAGCCACTGCGACTGTGAATTCGTTCCTTTGCGAGTATTAGCAGGAGGGCATTTGAGCCACTGCGACTGTGAATTCAATTCTTCACGAGTATTAACAGGAGGGCATTTGAGCCACTGCGACTGTGAATTCGTTCCTTTGCGAGTATTAACAGGAGGGCATTTGAACCACTGCGATTGTGAATTCGTTCCTTTGCGAGTATTAACAGGAGGGAATTTGCGCCACTGCGTCTGTGAATTCGATTCTTTACGAGTATTAAAAGGAGGGCACTTCAGCCACTACGACTGTGAATTCGATTCTTCATGATTATTAACAGGAGGACATTTGAGCCACTGCGACTGTGTATTCGACTCTTTACGAGTATTAACAAAAGGGTATTTGAGCCACTGAGACTGTGAATTCGATTTTTCACAAGTATTAACAGGAGGGCATTTGAGCCACTGCGACTGTGAATTCGTTCCTTTGCGAGTATTAGCAGGAGGGCATTTGAGCCACTGCGACTGTGAATTCTATTCTTCACGAGTATTAACAGGAGGGCATTTGAGCCACTGCGACCGTGAATTCGACTCTTTAAGAGTATTAACAGGAGGGCATTTCAGCCACAGCGACTGTGAATTCGATTTTTCAGAGTATTAACAGAAGGGCATTTGAGCCAATGCGACTGTGAATTCGACTCTTTAGGAGTATTAACAAGAGGGCATTTGAGCCACTGCGACTGTGAATTCGATTCTTCACGAGTATTAACTGGACGGCATTTCAGCCACTGAGACTGTGAATTTGTTCCTTTTTGAGTATTAACAGGAGGGGATTTCAGCCACTCAGATTGTCCAATCGATTCTTCACGATTATTAACAGGATGGCATTCGAGCCACTGCGAGTATGAATTCGACCCTTTACGAGTATTAACAGAAGGGCATTTGAGCCACTGAGACTGTGAATTCGTTCCTTTGCAAGTATTAACGGAGGGCATTTGGAGCACTGCGACTGTGAATTCGATTTTTTACGAGTAGTAACAAGAGGGCATTTGAGCCACAGCGACTGTGAATTTGTTCCTTTTTGAGTATTAACAGGAGGGCATTTCAGCCACTGAGACTGTGAATTCGACTCTTTACGAATATTAACAGGAGGGAATTTTAGCCACTACGACAGTGAATTCGACTCTTCACGAGTATTAACAGAAGGGCATTTGAGCCACTGAGACTGTGAATTCGTTCCTTTGCAAGTATTAACGGAGGGCATTTGGAGCACTGCGACTGTGAATTCGACTTTTTACGAGTAGTAACAAGAGGGCATTTGAGCCACAGCGACTGTGAATTTGTTCCTTTTTGAGTATTAACAGGAGGGCATTTCAGCCACTGAGACTGTGAATTCGACTCTTTACGAATATTAACAGGAGGGAATTTTAGCCACTACGACAGTGAATTCGACTCTTCACGAGTATTAACAGGAGGGCATTTGAGCCACTGCGACTGTGAATTCGTTCCTTTGCGATTATTAACAGGAGGGCATTTGAGCCACTGCGACTGTGAATTCGTTCCTTTGCGATTATTAACAGGAGGGCATTTGAGCCACTGCGACTGTGAATTCGACTCTTTACGAGTATTAGCAGGAGGGCATTTGAGCCACTGCGACTGTGAATTCGACTCTTTACGAGTATTAACAGGAGGGCATTTGAGCCACTGCGACTGTGAATTCAATTCTTCACGAGTATTAAGAGAAGGGCACTTGAGCCACTGCGACTGTGAATTCGATTCTTCACGAGTATTAACAGGAGGGAATTTGAGCCACTGCGACTGTGAATTCGTTCCTTTGCGATTATTAACAGGAGGGCATTTGAGCCACTGCGACTGTGAATTCGACTCTTTACGAGTATTAGCAGGAGGGCATTTGAGCCACTGCGACTGTGAATTCGACTCTTTACGAGTATTAACAGGAGGGCTTTTGAGCCACTGCGACTGTGAATTCAATTCTTCACGAGTATTAACAGGAGGGCATTTGAGCCACTGCGACTGTGAATTCGTTCCTTTGCGAGTATTAACAGGAGGGCATTTGAACCACTGCGACTGTGCATTCGTTCCGTTGCGAGTATTAACAGGAGGGAATTTGCGCCACTGCGACTGTGAATTCGACTCTTTACGAGTATTAAAAGGAGGGCACTTCAGCCACTACGACGGTGAATTCGATTCTTCACGAGTATTAACATGAGGGCATTTGAGCCACTGCGACTGTGAATTCAATTCTTCACGAGTATTAACAGGAGGGCATTTGAGCCACTGAGACTGTGAATTCGTTCCTTTGCGAGTATTAACAGGAGGGCATTTGAACCACTGCGATTGTGAATTCGTTCCTTTGCGAGTATTAACAGGAGGGAATTTGCGCCACTGCGTCTGTGAATTCGATTCTTTGCGAGTATTAAAAGGAGGGCACTTCAGCCACTACGACTGTGAATTCGATTCTTCATGATTATTAACAGGAGGACATTTGAGCCACTGCGACTGTGTATTCGACTCTTTACGAGTATTAACAAAAGGGTATTTGAGCCACTGAGGCTGTGAATTCGATTTTTCACAAGTATTAACAGAAGGGCATTTGAGCCACTGCGACTGTGAATTCGTTCCTTTGCGAGTATTAAAAGGAGGGCATTTGAGCCACTGAGACTGTGAATTCGTTCCTTTGCGAGTATTAGCAGGAGGGCATTTGACCCACTGCGACTGTGAAATCGTTGCTTTACGATTATTAACAGGAGGGCATTTGAGCCACTGCGACCGTGAATTCGACTCTTTAAGAGTATTAACAGGAGGGCATTTCAGGCACAGCGACTGTGAATTCGATTCTTAAGAGTATTAACAGAAGGGCATTTGAGCCAATGCGACTGTGAATTCGACTCTTTAGGAGTATTAACAGGAGGGCATTTGAGCCACTGCGACTGTGAATTCGATTCTTCACGAGTATTAACTGGACGGCATTTCAGCCATTGAGACTGTGAATTTGTTCCTTTTTGAGTATTAACAGGAGGAGATTTCAGCCACTCAGATTGTCCAATCGATTCTTCACGATTATTAACCTGATGGCATTCGAGCCACTGCGAGTGTGAATTCGACTCTTTACGAGTATTAACAGAAGGGCATTTGAGCCACTGAGACTGTGAATTCGTTTCTTTGCAAGTATTAACGGAGGGCATTTGGAGCACTGCGACTGTGAATTCGACTTTTTACGAGTAATAACAAGAGGGCATTTGAGCCACAGCGACTGTGAATTTGTTCCTTTTGAGTATTAACAGGAGGGCATTTCAGCCACTGAGACTGTGAATTCGACTCTTTACGAATATTAACAGGAGGGAATTTTAGCCACTACGACAGTGAATTCGACTCTCCACGAGTATTAACAGAAGGGCATTTGAGCCACTGCGACTGTGAATTCGATTCTTCAGGAGTATTAAGAGGAGGGCATTTGAGCCACTGCGACTGTGAATACGTTCCTTTGCGATTATTAATAGGAGGGCATTTGAGCCACTGCGACTGTGAATTCGACCCTTTACGAGTATTAGCAGGAGGGCATTTGAGCCACGGCGACTGTGAATTCGACTCTTTACGAGTATTAACAGGAGGGCATTTGAGCCACTGCGACTGTGAATTCAATTCTTCACGAGTATTAACAGAAGGGCATTTGAGCCACTGCGACTGTGAATTCGTTCCTTTGCGAGTAGTAACAAGAGGGCATTTGAGGCACTGAGTCTGTGAATTCGATTCTTCACAAGTATTATCAGGAGGGCATTTGAGCCACTGCGACTGTGAATTCGACTCTTTACGAGTATTAACAGGAGTGCATTTAAGCCACTGCGACTGTGAATTCGACTCTTTAAAATTAATAAAAGAAGGGAATTTGAGCCACAGCGACTGTGAATTCAATTTTTCATGAGTATTAACAGGAGGGTTTTTGAGCCACTGCGACTGTGAATTCGTTCCTTCGCGAGTATTAGCAGGAGGGCATTTGAGCCACTGCGACTGTGAATTCGACTCTTTACGAGTATTAACAGGAGGGCATTTGAGCCACTGCGACTGTGAATTCGTTCCTTTGCGAGTATTAACAGGAGGGCATTTGAGCCACTGCGACTGTGAATTCGACTCTTTACGAGTATTAACAGGAGGGCATTAGAGCCACTGCGACTGTGAATTCGACTCTTTACGAGTATTAACAGGAGGGCATTTGAGCCACTGCGACTGTGAATTCAACTCTTTACGAGTATTAACAGGAGGGCATTTGAGCCTCTGAGACATTGAATTCGATTCTTCACGAGTATTAACATGAGGGCATTTGAGACACTGAGACTGTGAATTCGATTCTTCACGAGTATTAACAGGAGGGCATTTGAGCCAATGCGACCGTGAATTCGTTCCTTTGCGAGTATTAACTGGAGGGCAATTGAGCCACTGCGAATGTGAATTCGACTCTTTACGAGTATTAACAGGAGGGCATTTGAGCCACTGAGACTGAGAATTCGATTCTTCACAAGTACTAACAGGAGGGCATTTGAGCCACTGCGACTGAGAATTCGTTCCTTGGCGAGTATTAACAGGAGGGAATTTCAGCCACTGCGACTGTGAATTCGATTCTTCATGAGTATTAACAGGAGGGCATTTGAGCCACAGCGACTGTGAATTCGATTCTTCACGAGTATTAACAGGAGGGCATTTGAGCCACTGCGACTGTGAATTCGTTCCTTTGCGAGTATTAACAGGAGGGCATTTGAGCCACTGCGACTGTGAATTCGACTCTTTACGAGTATTAACAAGAGGGCATTTGAGCCACAGCGACTGTGAATTCGATTCTTCACGAGTATTAACAGGAGGGAATTTGAGCCACTGCGACTGTGAATTCGTTCCTTTGCGAGTATTAACAGGAGAGCATTTGAGCCACTGCGACTGTGAATTCGACTCTTTACGAGTATTAACAGGAGGGCATTTGAGCCACTGCGACTGTGAATTCGATTCTTCACGAGTATTAACATGAGGGCATTTGAGCCACTGCGACTGTGAATTCTATTCTTCACGAGTATTAACAGGATGGCATTTGAGCCACTGCGACTGTGAATTCGTTCCTTTGCGAGTATTAACAGGAGGGCATTTGAACCACTGCGACTGTGAATTCGTTCCGTTGCGAGTATTAACAGGAGGGAATTTGCGCCACTGCGACTGTGAATTCGACTCTTTACGAGTATTAAAAGGAGGGCACTTCAGCCACTACGACGGTGAATTCGATTCTTCACGAGTATTAACATGAGGGCATTTGAGCCACTGCGACTGTGAATTCAATTCTTCACGAGTATTAACAGGAGGACATTTGAGCCACTGCGACTGTGAATTCGTTCCTTTGCGAGTATTAACAGGAAGGCATTTGAACCACTGCGATTGTGAATTCGTTCCTTTGCGAGTATTAACAGGAGGGAATTTGCGCCACTGCGACTGTGAATTCGATTCTTTACGAGTATTAAAAGGAGGGCACTTCAGCCACTACGACTGTGAATTCGATTCTTCATGATTATTAACAGGAGGACATTTGAGCCACTGCGACTGTGTATTCTACTCTTTACGAGTATTAACAAAAGGGTATTTGAGCCACTGAGACTGTGAATTCGATTTTTCACAAGTATTAACAGGAGGGCATTTGAGCCACTGCGACTGTGAATTCGTTCCTTTGCGAGTATTAACAGGAGGGCATTTGAGCCACTGAGACTGTGAATTCGATTCTTCACGAGTATTAAGAGGAGGGCATCTGAGCCACTGCGACTGTGAATTTGTTCCTTTGGGAGTATTAACATGAGGGCATTTGAGCCACGGTGACTATGAATTCGACTCTTTACGAGTATTAACAGGAGGGCATTTGAGCCACTGCGACTGTGAATTCGATTCTTCACGAGTATTAACATGAGGGCATTTGAGCCACTGCGACTGTGAATTCTATTCTTTACGAGTATTAACAGGAGGGCATTTGAGCCACGGTGACTGTGAATTCGATTCTTTACGAGTATTAAAAGGCGGGCACTTCAGCCACTACGACTGTGAATTCGATTTTTCATGATTATTAACAGGAGGACATTTGAGCCACTGCGACTGTATATTCGACTCTTTACGAGTATTAACAAAAGGGTACTTGAGCCACTGAGACTGTGAATTCGATTTTTCACAAGTATTAACAGAAAGGCATTTGAGCCACTGCGACTGTGAATTCGATTCTTTACGAGTATTAAAAGGAGGGCACTTCAGCCACTACGACTGTGAATTCGATTCTTCATGATTATTAACAGGAGGACATTTGAGCCACTGCGACTGTGTATTCGACTCTTTACGAGTATTAACAAAAGGGTATTTGAGCCACTGAGACTGTGAATTCGATTTTTCACAAGTATTAACAGAAAGGCATTTGCGCCACTGCGACTGTGAATTCGACTCTTTACGAGTATTAACAGGAGGGCACTTGAGCCACTACGACTGTGAATTCGACTCTTTACGAGTATTAGCAGGAGGGCATTTGAGCCACTGAGACTGTGAATTTGTTCCTTTTTGAGTATTAACAGGAGGAGATTTCAGCCACTCAGATTGTCCAATCGATTCTTCACGATTATTAACAGGATGGCATTCGAGCCACTGCGAGTGTGAATTCGACTCTTTACGAGTATTAACAGAAGGGCATTTGAGCCACTGAGACTGTGAATTCGTTCCTTTGCAAGTATTAACGGAGGGCATTTGGAGCACTGCGACTGTGAATTCGACTTTTTACGAGTAGTAACAAGAGGGCATTTCAGCCACTGCGACTGTGAATTCGTTCCTTTTTGAGTATTAACAGGAGGGCATTTGAACCACTGCGATTGTGAATTCGTTCCTTTGCGAGTATTAACAGGAGGGAATTTTCGCCACTGCGACTGTGAATTCGATTCTTTACGAGTATTAAAAGGAGGGCACTTCAGCCACTACGACTGTGAATTCGACTCTTTACGAGTATTAGCAGGAGGGCATTTGAGCCACTGAGACTGTGAATTTGTTCCTTTTTGAGTATTAACAGGAGGAGATTTCAGCCACTCAGATTGTCCAATCGATTCTTCACGATTATTAACAGGATGGCATTCGAGCCACTGCGAGTGTAAATTCGACTCTTTACGAGTATTAACAGAAGGGCATTTGAGCCACTGAGACTGTGAATTCGTTCCTTTGCAAGTATTAACGGAGGGCATTTGGAGCACTGCGACTGTGAATTCGACTTTTTACGAGTAGTAACAAGAGAGCATTTGAGCCACAGCGACTGTGAATTTGTTCCTTTTTGAGTATTAACAGGAGGGCATTTGAACCACTGCGATTGTGAATTCGTTCCTTTGCGAGTATTAACAGGAGGGAATTTGCGCCACTGAGACTGTGAATTCGACTCTTTACGAATATTAACAGGAGGGAATTTTAGCCACCACGACAGTGAATTCGACTCTTTACGAGTATTAACAGAAGGGCATTTGAGCCACTGCGACTGTGAATTCGATTCTTCACGAGTATTAACAGGAGGGCATTTGAGCCACTGCGACTGTGAATTCGTTCCTTTGCGATTATTAACAGGAGGGCATTTGAGCCACTGCGACTGTGAATTCAATTCTTCACGAGTATTAACAGAAGGGCATTTGAGCCACTGCGACTGTGAATTCGTTCCTTTGCGAGTAGTAACAGGAGGTCATTTGAGGCACTGAGTCTGTGAATTCGATTCTTCACAAGTATTACCAGGAGGGCATTTGAGCCACTGCGACTGTGAATTCGACTCTTTACGAGTATTAACAGGAGTGCATTTAAGCCACTGCGACTGTGAATTCGACTCTTTAAAATTAATAAAAGAAGGGAATTTGAGCCACAGCGACTGTGAATTCAATTTTTCATGAGTATTAACAGGAGGGTTTTTGAGCCACTGCGACTGTGAATTCGTTCCTTCGCGAGTATTAGCAGGAGGGCATTTGAGCCACTGCGACTGTGAATTCGACTCTTTACGAGTATTAACAGGAGGGCATTTGAGCCACTGCGACTGTGAATTCGTTCCTTTGCGAGTATTAACAGGAGGGCATTTGAGCCACTGCGACTGTGAATTCGACTCTTTACGAGTATTAACAGGAGGGCATTAGAGCTACTGCGACTGTGAATTCGACTCTTTACGAGTATTAACAGGAGGGCATTTGAGCCACTGCGACTGTGAATTCAACTCTTTACGAGTATTAACAGGAGGGCATTTGAGCCAATGCGACCGTGAATTCGTTCCTTTGCGAGTATTAACAGGAGGGCATTTGAGCCACTGCGAATGTGAATTCGACTCTTTACGAGTATTAACAGGAGGGCATTTGAGCCACTGAGACTGAGAATTCGATTCTTCACAAGTATTAACAGGAGGGCATTTGAGCCACTGCGACTGAGAATTCGTTCCTTGGCGAATATTAACAGGAGGGAATTTCAGCCACTGCGACTGTGAATTCGATTGTTCATGAGTATTAACAGGAGGGCATTTGAGCCACAGCGACTGTGAATTCGATTCTTCACGAGTATTAACAGGAGGGCATTTGAGCCACTGCGACTGTGAATTCGTTCCTTTGCGAGTATTAACAGGAGGGCATTTGAGCCACTGCGACTGTGAATTCGACTCTTTACGAGTATTAACAAGAGGGCATTTGAGCCACAGCGACTGTGAATTCGATTCTTCACGAGTATTAACAGGAGGGAATTTGAGCCACTGCGACTGTGAATTCGTTCCTTTGCGAGTATTAACAGGAGAGCATTTGAGCCACTGCGACTGTGAATTCGACTCTTTACGAGTATTAACAGGAGGGCATTTGAGCCACTGCGACTGTGAATTCGATTCTTTACGAGTATTAACATGAGGGCATTTGAGCCACTGCGACTGTGAATTCTATTCTTCACGAGTATTAACAGGAGGGCATTTGAGCCACTGCGACTGTGAATTCGTTCCTTTGCGAGTATTAACAGGAGGGCATTTGAACCACTGCGACTGTGAATTCGTTCCGTTGCGAGTATTAACAGGAGGGAATTTGCGCCACTGCGACTGTGAATTCGACTCTTTACGAGTATTAAAAGGAGGGCACTTCAGCCACTACGACGGTGAATTCGATTCTTCACAAGTATTAACATGAGGGCATTTGAGCCACTGCGACTGTGAATTCAATTCTTCACGAGTATTAACAGGAGGGCATTTCAGCCACTGCGACTGTGAATTCGTTCCTTTGCGAGTATTAACAGGAGGGCATTTGAACCACTGCGATTGTGAATTCGTTACTTTGCGAGTATTAACAGGAGGGAATTTGCGCCACTGCGACTGTGAATTCCATTCTTTACGAGTATTAAAAGGAGGGCACTTCAGCCACTACGACTGTGAATTCGATTCTTCATGATTATTAACAGGAGGACATTTGAGCCACTGCGACTGTGTATTCGACTCTTTACGAGTATTAACAAAAGGGTATTTGAGCCACTGAGACTGTGAATTCGATTTTTCACAAGTATTAACAGGAGGGCATTTGAGCCACTGCGACTGTGAATTCGTTCCTTTGCGAGTATTAACAGGAGGGCATTTGACCCACTGAGACTGTGAATTCGATTCTTCACGAGTATTAAGAGGAGGGCATCTGAGCCACTGCGACTGTGAATTTGTTCCTTTGGGAGTATTAACATGAGGGCATTTGAGCCACGGTGACTATGAATTCGACTCTTTACGAGTATTAACAGGAGGGCATTTGGGCCACTGCGACTGTGAATTCGATTCTTCACGAGTATTAACATGAGGGCATTTGAGCCACTGCGACTGTGAATTCTATTCTTCACGAGTATTAACAGGAGGGCATTTGAGCCACTGCGACTGTGAATTAGTTCCTTTGCGAGTATTAACAGGAGGGCATTTGAACCACTGCGACTGTGAATTCGTTCCGTTGCGAATATTAACAGGAGGGAATTTGCGCCACTGCGTCTGTGAATTCGACTCTTTACGAGTATTAAAAGGAGGGCACTTCAGCCACTACGACGGTGAATTCGATTCTTCACGAGTATTAACATAAGGCATTTGAGCCACTGCGACTGTGAATTCAATTCTTCACGAGTATTAACAGGAGGGCATTTGAGCCACTGCGACTGTGAATTTGTTCCTTTGCGAGTATTAACAGGAGGGCATTTGAGCCACTGCGAATGTGAATTCGTTCCTTTGCGAGTATTAACAGGAGGGAATTTGCGCCACTGCGACTGTGAATTCGATTCTTTACGAGTTTTAAAAGGAGGGCACTTCAGCCACTACGACTGTGAATTCGATTCTTCATGATTATTAACAGGAGGACATTGGAGCCACTGCGACTGTGTATTCGACTCTTTACGAGTATTAACAAAAGGGTATTTGAGCCACTGAGACTGTGAATTCGATTTTTCACAAGTATTAAAAGGAGGGCATTTGAGCCACTGCGACTGTGAATTCGTTCCTTTGCGAGTATTAACAGGAGGACATTTGAGCCACTGAGACTGTGAATTCGATTCTTCACGAGTATTAAGAGGAGGGCATCTGAGCCACTGCGACTGTGAATTTCTTCCTTTGGGAGTATTAACATGAGGGCATTTGAGCCACGGTGACAGTGAATTCGACTCTTTACGAGTATTAACAGGAGGGCATTTGAGCCACTGCGACTGTGAATTCGTTCCGTTGCGAATATTAACAGGAGGGAATTTGCGCCACTGCGTCTGCGAAATCGACTCTTTACGAGTATTAAAAGGAGGGCACTTCAGCCACTACGACGGTGAATTCGATTCTTCACGAGTATTAACATAAGGCATTTGAGCCACTGCGACTGTGAATTCAATTCTTCACGAGTATTAACAGGAGGGCATTTGAGCCACTGCGACTGTGAATTCGTTCCTTTGCGAGTATTAACAGGAGGGCATTTGAACCACTGCGACTGTGAATTCGTTCCTTTGCGAGTATTAACAGGAGGGCATTTGAACCACTGCGACTGTGAATTCGTTCCGTTGCGAGTATTAACAGGAGGGAATTTGCGCCACTGCGACTGTGAATTCGACTCTTTACGAGTATTAAAAGGACGGCACTTCAGCCACTACGACGGTGAATTCGATTCTTCACGAGTATTAACATGAGGGCATTTGAGCCACTGCGACTGTGAATTCGACTCTTTACGAGTATTAACAGGAGGGCATTTGAGCCACTGCGAATGTGAATTCGACTCTTTACGAGTATTAGCAGGAGGGCATTTGAGCCACTGCGACTGTAAATTCGTTCCTTTGCGAGTATTAACAGGAGGGAATTAGCGCCACTGCGACTGTGAATTCGACTCTACGAGTATTAGCAGGAGGGAATTTGAGCCACTGCGACTGTGAATTCGTTCCTTTGCGAGTATTAGCAGGAGGGCATATGAACCACTGCGACTGTGAATTCGTTCCTTTGCTAGTATTAACAGGAGGGCATTTGAACCACTGCGATTGTGAATTCGTTCCTTTGCGAGTATTAACAGGAGGGAATTTGCGCCACTGCGACTGTGAATTCGATTCTTTACGAGTATTAAAAGGAGGGCACTTCAGCCACTACGACTGTGAATTCGACTCTTTACGAGTATTAGCAGGAGGGCATTTGAGCCACTGAGACTGTGAATTTGTTCCTTTTTGAGTATTAACAGGAGGAGATTTCAGCCACTCAGATTGTCCAATCGATTCTTCACGATTATTAACAGGATGGCATTCGAGCCACTGCGAGTGTGAATTCGACTCTTTACGAGTATTAACAGAAGGACATTTGAGCCACTGAGACTGTGAATTCGTTCCTTTGCAAGTATTAACGGAGGGCATTTGGAGCACTGCGACTGTGAATTCGACTTTTTACGAGTATTAAAAGGCGGGCACTTCAGCCACTACGACTGTGAATTCGATTTTTCATGATTATTAACAGGAGGACATTTGAGCCACTGCGACTGTATATTCGACTCTTTACGAGTATTAACACAAGGGTATTTGAGCCACTGAGACTGTGAATTCGATTTTTCACAAGTATTAACAGAAAGGCATTTGAGCCACTGCGACTGTGAATTCGATTCTTTACGAGTATTAATAGGAGGGCACTTCAGCCACTACGACTGTGAATTCGACTCTTTACGAGTATTAGCAGGAGGGCATTTGAGCCACTGCGACTGTGAAATCGTTCCTTTACGATTATTAACAGGAGGGCATTTGAGCCACTGCGACCGTGAATTCGACTCTTTAAGAGTATTAACAGGAGGGCATTTCAGCCACAGCGACTGTGAATTTGTTCCTTTTTGAGTATTAACAGGAGGGCATTTGAACCACTGCGATTGTGAATTCGTTCCTTTGCGAGTATTAACAGGAGGGAATTTGCGCCACTGCGACTGTGAATTCGATTCTTTACGAGTATTAAAAGGAGGGCACTTCAGCAACTACGACTGTGAATTCGACTCTTTACGAGTATTAGCAGGAGGGCATTTGAGCCACTGAGACTGTGAATTTGTTCCTTTTTGAGTATTAACAGGAGGAGATTTCAGCCACTCAGATTGTCCAATCGATTCTTCACGATTATTAACAGGATGGCATTCGAGCCACTGCGAGTGTGAATTCGACTCTTTACGAGTATTAACAGAAGGGCATTTGAGCCACTGAGACTGTGAATTCGTTCCTTTGCAAGTATTAACGGAGGGCATTTGGAGCACTGCGACTGTGAATTCGACTTTTTACGAGTAGTAACAAGAGAGCATTTGAGCCACAGCGACTGTGAATTTGTTCCTTTTTGAGTATTAACAGGAGGGCATTTGAACCACTGCGATTGTGAATTCGTTCCTTTGCGAGTATTAACAGGAGGGAATTTGCGCCACTGCGACTGTGAATTCGATTCTTTACGAGTATTAAAAGTAGGGCACTTCAGCCACTACGACTGTGAATTCGACTCTTTACGAGTATTAGCAGGAGGGCATTTGAGCCACTGAGACTGTGAATTTGTTCCTTTTTGAGTATTAACAGGAGGAGATTTCAGCCACTCAGATTGTCCAATCGATTCTTCACGATTATTAACAGGATGGCATTCGAGCCACTGCGAGTGTGAATTCGACTCTTTACGAGTATTAACAGAAGGGCATTTGAGCCACTGAGACTGTGAATTCGTTCCTTTGCAAGTATTAACGGAGGGCATTTGGAGCACTGCGACTGTGAATTCGACTTTTTACGAGTAGTAACAAGAGGGAATTTGAGCCACAGCGACTGTGAATTTGTTCCTTTTTGAGTATTAACAGGAGGGCATTTGAACCACTGCGATTGTGAATTCGTTCCTTTGCGAGTATTAACAGGAGGGAATTTGCGCCACTGCGACTGTGAATTCGATTCTTTACGAGTATTAAAAGGAGGGCACTTCAGCCACTACGACTGTGAATTCGACTCTTTACGAGTATTAGCAGGAGGGCATTTGAGCCACTGAGACTGTGAATTTGTTCCTTTTTGAGTATTAACAGGAGGAGATTTCAGCCACTCAGATTGTCCAATCGATCCTTCACGATTATTAACAGGATGGCATTCGAGCCACTGCGAGTGTGAATTCGACTCTTTACGAGTATTAACAGAAGGACATTTGAGCCACTGAGACTGTGAATTCGTTCCTTTGCAAGTATTAACGGAGGGCATTTGGAGCACTGCGACTGTGAATTCGACTTTTTACGAGTAGTAACAAGAGAGCATTTGAGCCACAGCGACTGTGAATTTGTTCCTTTTTGAGTATTAACAGGAGGGCATTTGAACCACTGCGATTGTGAATTCGTTCCTTTGCGAGTATTAACAGGAGGGAATTTGCGCCACTGAGACTGTGAATTCGACTCTTTACGAATATTAACAGGAGGGAATTTTAGCCACTACGACAGTGAATTCGACTCTTCACGAGTATTAACAGAAGGGCATTTGAGCCACTGCGACTGTGAATTCGATTCTTCACGAGTATTAACAGGAGGGCATTTGAGCCACTGCGACTGTGAATTCGTTCCTTTCCGATTATTAACAGGAGGGCATTTGAGCCACTGCGACTGTGAATTCGACTCTTTACGAGTATTAGCAGGAGGGCATTTGAGCCACGGCGACTGTGAATTCGACTCTTTACGAGTATTAACAGGAGGGCATTTGAGCCACTGCGACTGTGAATTCAATTCTTCACGAGTATTAACAGAAGGGCATTTGAGCCACTGCGACTGTGAATTCGTTCCTTTGCGAGTAGTAACAGGAGGGCATTTGAGGCACTGAGTCTGTGAATTCGGTTCTTCACAAGTATTACCAGGAGGGCATTTGAGCCACTGCGACTGTGAATTCGACTCTTTACGAGTATTAACAGGAGTGCATTTAAGCCACTGCGACTGTGAATTCGACTCTTTAAAATTAATAAAAGAAGGGAATTTGAGCCACAGCGACTGTGAATTCAATTTTTCATGAGTATTAACAGGAGGGTTTTTGAGCCACTGCGACTGTGAATTCGTTCCTTCGCGAGTATTAGCAGGAGGGCATTTGAGCCACTGCGACTGTGAATTCGACTCTTTACGAGTATTAACAGGAGGGCATTTGAGCCACTGCGACTGTGAATTCGTTCCTTTGCGAGTATTAACAGGAGGGCATTTGAGCCACTGCGACTGTGAATTCGACTCTTTACGAGTATTAACAGGAGGGCATTAGAGCCACTGCGACTGTGAATTCGACTCTTTACGAGTATTAACAGGAGGGCATTTGAGCCACTGCGACTGTGAATTCAACTCTTTACGAGTATTAACAGGAGGGCATTTGAGCCTCTGAGACATTGAATTCGATTCTTCACTAGTATTAACATGAGGGCATTTGAGCCACTGAGACTGTGAATTCGATTCTTCACGAGTATTAACAGGAGGGCATTTGAGCCAATGCGACCGTGAATTCGTTCCTTTGCGAGTATTAACAGGAGGGCATTTGAGCCACTGCGAATGTGAATTCGACTCTTTACGAGTATTAACAGGAGGGCATTTGAGCCACTGAGACTGAGAATTCGATTCTTCACAAGTATTAACAGGAGGGCATTTGAGCCACTGCGACTGAGAATTCGTTCCTTGGCGAGTATTAACAGGAGGGAATTTCAGCCACTGCGACTGTGAATTCGATTCTTCATGAGTATTAACAGGAGGGCATTTGAGCCACAGCGACTGTGAATTCGATTCTTCACGAGTATTAACAGGAGGGCATTTGAGCCACTGCGACTGTGAATTCGTTCCTTTGCGAGTATTAACAGGAGGGCATTTGAGCCACTGCGACTGTGAATTCGACTCTTTACGAGTATTAACAGGAGGGCATTAGAGCCACTGCGACTGTGAATTCGACTCTTTACGAGTATTAACAGGAGGGCATTTGAGCCACTGCGACTGTGAATTCAACTCTTTACGAGTATTAACAGGAGGGCATTTGAGCCTCTGAGACATTGAATTCGATTCTTCACTAGTATTAACATGAGGGCATTTGAGCCACTGAGACTGTGAATTCGATTCTTCACGAGTATTAACAGGAGGGCATTTGAGCCAATGCGACCGTGAATTCGTTCCTTTGCGAGTATTAACAGGAGGGCATTTGAGCCACTGCGAATGTGAATTCGACTCTTTACGAGTATTAACAGGAGGGCATTTGAGCCACTGAGACTGAGAATTCGATTCTTCACAAGTATTAACAGGAGGGCATTTGAGCCACTGCGACTGAGAATTCGTTCCTTGGCGAGTATTAACAGGAGGGAATTTCAGCCACTGCGACTGTGAATTCGATTCTTCATGAGTATTAACAGGAGGGCATTTGAGCCACAGCGACTGTGAATTCGATTCTTCACGAGTATTAACAGGAGGGCATTTGAGCCACTGCGACTGTGAATTCGTTCCTTTGCGAGTATTAACAGGAGGGCATTTGAGCCACTGCGACTGTGAATTCGTTCCTTTGCGAGTATTAACAGGAGGGAATTTGCGCCACTGCGACTGTGAATTCGACTCTTTACGAGTATTTAAAGGAGGGCACTTCAGCCACTACGACGGTGAATTCGATTCTTCACGAGTATTAACATGAGGGCATTTGAGCCACTGCGACTGTGAATTCAATTCTTCACGAGTATTAACAGGATGGCATTTGAGCCACTGCGACTGTGAATTCGTTCCTTTGCGAGTATTAACAGGAGGGCATTTGAACCACTGCGATTGTGAATTCGTTACTTTGCGAGTATTAACAGGAGGGAATTTGCGCCACTGCGACTGTGAATTCGATTCTTTACGAGTATTAAAAGGAGGGCACTTCAGCCACTACGACTGTGAATTCGATTCTTCATGATTATTAACAGGAGGACATTTGAGCCACTGCGACTGTGTATTCGACTCTTTACGAGTATTAACAAAAGGGTATTTGAGCCACTGAGACTGTGAATTCGATTTTTCACAAGTATTAACAGGAGGGCATTTGAGCCACTGCGACTGTGAATTCGTTCCTTTGCGAGTATTAACAGGAGGGCATTTGAGCCACTGAGACTGTGAATTCGATTCTTCACGAGTATTAAGAGGAGGGCATCTAAGCCACTGCGACTGTGAATTTGTTCCTTTGGGAGTATTAACATGAGGGCATTTGAGCCACGGTGACTATGAATTCGACTCTTTACGAGTATTAACAGGAGGGCATTTGGGCCACTGCGACTGTGAATTCGATTCTTCACGAGTACTAACATGAGGGCATTTGAGCCACTGCGACTGTGAATTAGTTCCTTTGCGAGTACTAACAGGAGGGCATTTGAACCACTGCGACTGTGAATTCGTTCCGTTGCGAATATTAACAGGAGGGAATTTGCGCCACTGCGACTGTGAATTCGACTCTTTACGAGTATTAAAAGGAGGGCACTTCAGCCACTACGACGGTGAATTCGATTCTTCACGAGTATTAACATAAGGCATTTGAGCCACTGCGACTGTGAATTCAATTCTTCACGAGTATTAACAGGAGGGCATTTGAGCCACTGCGACTGTGAATTCGTTCCTTTGCGAGTATTAACAGGAGGGCATTTGAGCCACTGCGAATGTGAATTCGTTCCTTTGCGAGTATTAACAGGAGGGAATTTGCGCCACTGCGACTGTGAATTCGATTCTTTACGAGTTTTAAAAGGAGGGCACTTCAGCCACTACGACTGTGAATTCGATTCTTCATGATTATTAACAGGAGGACATTTGAGCCACTGCGACTGTGTATTCGACTCTTTACGAGTATTAACAAAAGGGTATTTGAGCCACTGAGACTGTGAATTCGATTTTTCACAAGTATTAAAAGGAGGGCATTTGAGCCACTGCGACTGTGAATTCGTTCCTTTGCGAGTATTAACAGGAGGGCATTTGAGCCACTGAGACTGTGAATTCGATTCTTCACGAGTATTAAGAGGAGGGCATCTGAGCCACTGCGACTGTGAATTTCTTCCTTTGGGAGTATTAACATGAGGGCATTTGAGCCACGGTGACAGTGAATTCGACTCTTTACGAGTATTAACAGGAGGGCATTTGAGCCACTGCGACTGTGAATTCAATTCTTCACGAGTATTAACAGGAGGGCATTTGAACCACTGCGACTGTGAATTCGTTCCTTTGCGAGTATTAACAGGAGGGCATTTGAACCACTGCGACTGTGAATTCGTTCCGTTGCGAGTATTAACAGGAGGGAATTTGCGCCACTGCGACTGTGAATTCGACTCTTTACGAGTATTAAAAGGAGGGCACTTCAGCCACTACGACGGTGAATTCGATTCTTCACGAGTATTAACATGAGGGCATTTGAGCCACTGCGACTGTGAATTCGACTCTTTACGAGTATTAACAGGAGGGCATTTGAGCCACTGCGAATGTGAATTCGACTCTTTACGAGTATTAGCAGGAGGGCATTTGAGCCACTGCGACTGTAAATTCGTTCCTTTGCGAGTATTAACAGGAGGGAATTAGCGCCACTGCGACTGTGAATTCGACTCTACGAGTATTAGCAGGAGGGCATTTGAGCCACTGCGACTGTGAATTCGTTCCTTTGCGAGTATTAGCAGGAGGGCATATGAACCACTGCGACTGTGAATTCGTTCCTTTGCTAGTATTAACAGGAGGGCATTTGACCCACTGCGACTGTGAATTCGTTCCTTTGCGAGTATTAATAGGAGGGTATTTGAACCACTGCGACTGTGAATTCGTTCCTTTGCGAGTATTAACAGAAGGGCATTTGAGCCACTGCGACTGTGAATTTGTTCCTTTGCGAGTATTAACAGGAGGGCATTTGAGCCACTGTGACTGTGAATTCGACTCTCTACGAGTATTAACAGGAGGGCATTTGAGCCACTGCGACTGTAAATTCGATTCTTCACGAGTATTAACAGGAGGGCATTTGAGCCACTGCGACTGTAAATTCGATTCTTCACGAGTATTAACAGGGGGCATTTGAGCCACTGCGACTGTGAATGCGTTCCTTTCCGAGTATTAACAGGAGGGCATTTGAGCCACTGCGACTGTGAATTCGACTCTTTAGGAGTATTAACAGGAGGGCATTTGAGCCACTGCGACTGTGAATTCGATTCTTCACGAGTATTAACAGGAGGGCATTTGAGCCACAGCGACTGTGAATTCGATTCTTCACGAGTATTAACAGGAGGGCATTTGAGCCACTGCGACTGTGAATTCGTTCCTTTGCGAGTATTAACAGGAGGGCATTTGAGCCACTGCGACTGTGAATTCGACTCTTTACGAGAATTAACAGGAGGGCATTTGAGCCACAGCGACTGTGAATTCGATTTTTCACGAGTATTAACAGGAGGGAATTTGAGCCACTGCGACTGTGAATTCGTTCCTTTGCGAGTATTAACAGGAGAGCATTTGAGCCACTCCGACTGTGAATTCGACTCTTTACGAGTATTAACAGGAGGGCATTTGAGCCACTGCGACTGTGAATTCGATTCTTCACGAGTATTAACTGGACGGCATTTCAGCTACTGAGACTGTGAATTCGATTCTTCACGAGTATCAACAAGATGGCATTTGAGCCACAGCGACTGTGAATTTGTTCCTTTTTGAGTATTTTCAGGAGGGCATTTCAGCCACTCAGATTGTCAATTCGATTCTTCACGATTATTAACAGGATGGCATTCGAGCCACTGCGAGAGTGAATTCGACTCTTTACGAGTATCAACAGAAGGGCATTTGAGCCACTGAGACTGTGAATTCGCTCCTGTGCAAGTATTAACGGAGGGCATTTGGAGCACTGCGACTGTGAATTCGACTTTTTACGAGTAGTAACAAGAGGGCACTTGAGCCACAGCGACTGTGAATTTGTTTCTTTTCGAGTATTAACAGGAGGGCATTTCAGCCACTGAGACTGTGAATTCGACTCTGTACGAATATTAACAGGAGGGAATTTTAGCCACTACGACAGTGAATTCGACTCTTAACGAGTATTAACAGAAGGGCATTTGAGCCACTGCGACTGTGAATTCGATTCTTCACGAGTATTAACAGGAGGGCATTTGAGCCACTGCGACTGTGAATTCGATTCTTCACGAGTATTAACATGAGGGCATTTGAGCCACTGCGACTGTGAATTCTATTCTTCACGAGTATTAAGAGGAGGGCATTTGAGCCACTGCGACTGTGAATTCGTTCCTTTGCGAGTATTAACAGGAGGGCATTTGAACCACTGCGACTGTGAATTCGTTCCTTTGCGAGTATTAACAGGAGGGAATTTGCGCCACTGCGACTGTGAATTCGACTCTTTACGAGTATTAAAAGGAGGGCACTTCAGCCACTACGACGGTGAATTCGATTCTTCACGAGTATTAACATGAGGGCATTTGAGCCACTGCGACTGTGAATTCAATTCTTCACGAGTATTAACAGGAGGGCATTTGAGCCACTGCGAATGTGAATTCGTTCCTTTGCGAGTATTAACAGGAGGGAATTTGCGCCACTGCGACTGTGAATTCGACTCTTTACGAGTATTAACAGGAGGGCATTTGAGCCACTGCGACTGTGAATTCGACTCTTTACAAGTATTAACAGGAGGGAATTTGAGCCACTGCGACTGTGAATTCGTTCCTTTGCGAGTATTAACAGGAGAGCATTTGAGCCACTGCGACTGTGAATTCGACTCTTTACGAGTATTAACAGGAGGGCATTTGAGCCACTGCGACTGTGAATTCGATTCTTCACGAGTATTAACATGAGGGCATTTGAGCCACTGCGACTGTGAATTCTATTCTTCACGAGTATTAACAGGAGGGCATTTGAACCACTGCGACTGTGAATTCGTTCCTTTGCGAGTATTAACAGAAGGGAATTTGCGCCACTGCGACTGTGAATTCGACTCTTTACGAGTATTAACAGGAGGGCATTTGAGCAACTGCGAATGTGAATTCGACTCTTTACGAGTATTAGCAGGAGGGCGTTTGAGCCACTGCGACTGTAAATTCGTTCCTTTGCGAGTATTAACAGGAGGTAATTAGCGCCACTGCGACTGTGAATTCGACTCTTTACGAGTATTAACAGGAGGGCATTTGAGCAACTGCGACTGTGAATTCGACTCTTCACGAGTATTAACAGGAGTGCATTTGAGCCACTGCGACTGTGAATTCGACTCTTTAAAAGTAATAAAAGAAGGGAATTTGAGCCACAGCGGCTGTGAATTCGTTCCTTCGCGAGTATTAGCAGGAGGGCATTTGAGCCACTGCGACTGTGAATTCGACTCTTTACGAGTATTAACAGGAGGGCATTTGAGCCACTGCGACTGTGAATTCGTTCCTTTGCGAGTATTAACAGGAGGGCATTTGAGCCACTGCGACTGTGAATTCGACTCTTTACGAGTATTAACAGGAGGGCATTAGAGCCACTGCGACTGTGAATTCGACTCTTTACGAGTATTAACAGGAGGGCATTTGAGCCACTGCGACTGTGAATTCAACTCTTTACGAGTATTAACAGGAGGGCATTTGAGCCTCTGAGACATTGAATTCGATTCTTCACTAGTATTAACATGAGGGCATTTGAGCCACTGAGACTGTGAATTCGATTCTTCACGAGTATTAACAGGAGGGCATTTGAGCCAATGCGACCGTGAATTCGTTCCTTTGCGAGTATTAACAGGAGGGCATTTGAGCCACTGCGAATGTGAATTCGACTCTTTACGAGTATTAACAGGAGGGCATTTGAGCCACTGAGACTGAGAATTCGATTCTTCACAAGTATTAACAGGAGGGCATTTGAGCCACTGCGACTGAGAATTCGTTCCTTGGCGAGTATTAACAGGAGGGAATTTCAGCCACTGCGACTGTGAATTCGATTCTTCATGAGTATTAACAGGAGGGCATTTGAGCCACAGCGACTGTGAATTCGATTCTTCACGAGTATTAACAGGAGGGCATTTGAGCCACTGCGACTGTGAATTCGTTCCTTTGCGAGTATTAACAGGAGGGCATTTGAGCCACTGCGACTGTGAATTCGACTCTTTACGAGTATTAACAGGAGGGCATTAGAGCCACTGCGACTGTGAATTCAACTCTTTACGAGTATTAACAGGAGGGCATTTGAGCCTCTGAGACATTGAATTCGATTCTTCACTAGTATTAACATGAGGGCATTTGAGCCACTGAGACTGTGAATTCGATTCTTCACGAGTATTAACAGGAGGGCATTTGAGCCAATGCGACCGTGAATTCGTTCCTTTGCGAGTATTAACAGGAGGGCATTTGAGCCACTGCGAATGTGAATTCGACTCTTTACGAGTATTAACAGGAGGGCATTTGAGCCACTGAGACTGAGAATTCGATTCTTCACAAGTATTAACAGGAGGGCATTTGAGCCACTGCGACTGAGAATTCGTTCCTTGGCGAGTATTAACAGGAGGGAATTTCAGCTACTGCGACTGTGAATTCGATTCTTCATGAGTATTAACAGGAGGGCATTTGAGCCACAGCGACTGTGAATTCGATTCTTCACGAGTATTAACAGGAGGGCATTTGAGCCACTGCGACTGTGAATTCGTTCCTTTGCGAGTATTAACAGGAGGGCATTTGAGCCACTGCGACTGTGAATTCGTTCCTTTGCGAGTATTAACAGGAGGGAATTTGCGCCACTGCGACTGTGAATTCGACTCTTTACGAGTATTTAAAGGAGGGCACTTCAGCCACTACGACGGTGAATTCGATTCTTCACGAGTATTAACAAAAGGGTATTTGAGCCACTGAGACTGTGAATTCGATTTTTCACAAGTATTAACAGGAGGGCATTTGAGCCACTGCGACTGTGAATTCGTTCCTTTGCGAGTATTAACAGGAGGGCATTTGAACCACTGAGACTGTGAATTCGATTCTTCACGAGTATTAAGAGGAGGGCATCTAAGCCACTGCGACTGTGAATTTGTTCCTTTGGGAGTATTAACATGAGGGCATTTGAGCCACGGTGACTATGAATTCGACTCTTTACGAGTATTAACAGGAGGGCATTTGGGCCACTGCGACTGTGAATTCGATTCTTCACGAGTACTAACATGAGGGCATTTGAGCCACTGCGACTGTGAATTAGTTCCTTTGCGAGTACTAACAGGAGGGCATTTGAACCACTGCGACTGTGAATTCGTTCCGTTGCGAATATTAACAGGAGGGAATTTGCGCCACTGCGACTGTGAATTCGACTCTTTACGAGTATTAAAAGGAGGGCACTTCAGCCACTACGACGGTGAATTCGATTCTTCACGAGTATTAACATAAGGCATTTGAGCCACTGCGACTGTGAATTCAATTTTTCACGAGTATTAACAGGAGGGCATTTGAGCCACTGCGACTGTGAATTCGTTCCTTTGCGAGTATTAACAGGAGGGCATTTGAGCCACTGCGAATGTGAATTCGTTCCTTTGCGAGTATTAACAGGAGGGAATTTGCGCCACTGCGACTGTGAATTCGATTCTTTACGAGTTTTAAAAGGAGGGCACTTCAGCCACTACGACTGTGAATTCGATTCTTCATGATTATTAACAGGAGGACATTTGAGCCACTGCGACTGTGTATTCGACTCTTTACGAGTATTAACAAAAGGGTATTTGAGCCACTGAGACGGTGAATTCGATTTTTCACAAGTATTAAAAGGAGGGCATTTGAGCCACTGCGACTGTGAATTCGTTCCTTTGCGAGTATTAACAGGAGGGCATTTGAGCCACTGAGACGGTGAATTCGATTTTTCACAAGTATTAAAAGGAGGGCATTTGAGCCACTGCGACTGTGAATTCGTTCCTTTGCGAGTATTAACAGGAGGGCATTTGAGCCACTGAGACTGTGAATTCGATTCTTCACGAGTATTAAGAGGAGGGCATTTGAACCACTGCGACTGTGAATTCGTTCCGTTGCGAATATTAACAGGAGGGAATTTGCGCCACTGCGACTGTGAATTCGACTCTTTACGAGTATTAAAAGGAGGGCACTTCAGCCACTACGACGGTGAATTCGATTCTTCACGAGTATTAACATAAGGCATTTGAGCCACTGCGACTGTGAATTCAATTCTTCACGAGTATTAACAGGAGGGCATTTGAGCCACTGCGACTGTGAATTCGTTCCTTTGCGAGTATTAACAGGAGGGCATTTGAGCCACTGCGAATGTGAATTCGTTCCTTTGCGAGTATTAACAGGAGGGAATTTGCGCCACTGCGACTGTGAATTCGATTCTTTACGAGTTTTAAAAGGAGGGCACTTCAGCCACTACGACTGTGAATTCGATTCTTCATGATTATTAACAGGAGGACATTTGAGCCACTGCGACTGTGTATTCGACTCTTTACGAGTATTAACAAAAGGGTATTTGAGCCACTGAGACGGTGAATTCGATTTTTCACAAGTATTAAAAGGAGGGCATTTGAGCCACTGCGACTGTGAATTCGTTCCTTTGCGAGTATTAACAGGAGGGCATTTGAGCCACTGAGACTGTGAATTCGATTCTTCACGAGTATTAAGAGGAGGGCATCTGAGCCACTGCGACTGTGAATTTCTTCCTTTGGGAGTATTAACATGAGGGCATTTGAGCCACGGTGACAGTGAATTCGACTCTTTACGAGTATTAACAGGAGGGCATTTGAGCCACTGCGACTGTGAATTCAATTCTTCACGAGTATTAACAGGAGGGCATTTGAACCACTGCGACTGTGAATTCGTTCCTTTGCGAGTATTAACAGGAGGGCATTTGAACCACTGCGACTGTGAATTCGTTCCGTTGCGAGTATTAACAGGAGGGAATTTGCGCCACTGCGACTGTGAATTCGACTCTTTACGAGTATTAAAAGGAGGGCACTTCAGCCACTACGACGGTGAATTCGATTCTTCACGAGTATTAACATGAGGGCATTTGAGCCACTGCGACTGTGAATTCGACTCTTTACGAGTATTAACAGGAGGGCATTTGAGCCACTGCGAATGTGAATTCGACTCTTTACGAGTATTAGCAGGAGGGCATTTGAGCCACTGCGACTGTAAATTCGTTCCTTTGCGAGTATTAACAGGAGGGAATTAGCGCCACTGCGACTGTGAATTCGACTCTACGAGTATTAGCAGGAGGGCATTTGAGCCACTGCGACTGTGAATTCGTTCCTTTGCGAGTATTAGCAGGAGGGCATATGAACCACTGCGACTGTGAATTCGTTCCTTTGCTAGTATTAACAGGAGGGCATTTGACCCACTGCGACTGTGAATTCGTTCCTTTGCGAGTATTAATAGGAGGGTATTTGAACCACTGCGACTGTGAATTCGTTCCTTTGCGAGTATTAACAGAAGGGCATTTGAGCCACTGCGACTGTGAATTTGTTCCTTTGCGAGTATTAACAGGAGGGCATTTGAGCCACTGTGACTGTGAATTCGACTCTTTACGAGTATTAACAGGAGGGCATTTGAGCCACTGCGACTGTGAATTCGATTCTTCACGAGTATTAACAGGAGGGCATTTGAGCCACTGCGACTGTGAATTCGATTCTTCACGAGTATTAACATGAGGGCATTTGAGCCACTGCGACTGTGAATTCTATTCTTCACGAGTATTAAGAGGAGGGCATTTGAGCCACTGCGACTGTGAATTCGTTCCTTTGCGAGTATTAACAGGAGGGCATTTGAACCACTGCGACTGTGAATTCGTTCCTTTGCGAGTATTAACAGGAGGGAATTTGCGCCACTGCGACTGTGAATTCGACTCTTTACGAGTATTAAAAGGAGGGCACTTCAGCCACTACGACGGTGAATTCGATTCTTCACGAGTATTAACATGAGGGCATTTGAGCCACTGCGACTGTGAATTCAATTCTTCACGAGTATTAACAGGAGGGCATTTGAGCCACTGCGAATGTGAATTCGTTCCTTTGCGAGTATTAACAGGAGGGAATTTGCGCCACTGCGACTGTGAATTCGATTCTTTACGAGTATTAACAGGAGGGCATTTGAGCCACTGCGAATGTGAATTCGACTCTTTACAAGTATTAACAGGAGGGAATTTGAGCCACTGCGACTGTGAATTCGTTCCTTTGCGAGTATTAACAGGAGGGCATTTGAGCCACTGCGACTGTGAATTCGACTCTTTACGAGTATTAACAGGAGGGCATTTGAGCCACTGCGACTGTGAATTCGATTCTTCACGAGTATTAACATGAGGGCATTTGAGCCACTGCGACTGTGAATTCTATTCTTCACGAGTATTAACAGGAGGGCATTTGAACCACTGCGACTGTGAATTCGTTCCTTTGCGAGTATTAACAGAAGGGAATTTGCGCCACTGCGACTGTGAATTCGACTCTTTACGAGTATTAACAGGAGGGCATTTGAGCAACTGCGAATGTGAATTCGACTCTTTACGAGTATTAGCAGGAGGGCGTTTGAGCCACTGCGACTGTAAATTCGTTCCTTTGCGAGTATTAACAGGAGGTAATTAGCGCCACTGCGACTGTGAATTCGACTCTTTACGAGTATTAACAGGAGGGCATTTGAGCAACTGCGACTGTGAATTCGACTCTTCACGAGTATTAACAGGAGTGCATTTGAGCCACTGCGACTGTGAATTCGACTCTTTAAAAGTAATAAAAGAAGGGAATTTGAGCCACAGCGACTGTGAATGCAATTTTTCATGAGTATTAACAGGAGGGTATTTGAGCCACTGCGACTGTGAATTCGTTCCTTCGCGAGTATTAGCAGGAGGGCATTTGAGCCACTGCGACTGTGAATTCGTCTCTTTACGAGTATTAACAGGAGTGCATTTGAGCCACTGCGACTGTGAATTCGACTCTTTAAAAGTAATAAAAGAAGAGAATTTGAGCCACAGCGACTGTGAATGCAATTTTTCATGAGTATTAACAGGAGGGTATTTGAGCCACTGCGACTGTGAATTCCTTCCTTCGCGAGTATTAGCAGGAGGGCATTTGAGCCACTGCGACTGTGAATTCGTTCCTTCGCGAGTATTAGCAGGAGGGCATTTGAGCCACTGCGACTGTGAATTCGTCTCTTTACGAGTATTAACAGGAGGGCATTTGAGCCACTGCGACTGTGAATTCGTTCCTTTGCGAGTATTAACAGGAGGGCATTTGAGCCACTGCGACTGTGATTTCGACTTTTTACGAGGATTAACAGGAGGGCATTTGAGCCACTGCGACTGTGAATTCGACTCTTTACGAGTATTAACAGGAGGGCATATGAGCCACTGCGACTGTGAATTCGACTCTTTACGAGTATTAACAGGAGGGCATTTAAGCCACTGCGACTGTGAATTCGACTCTTCACGACTATTAACATGAGGGCATTTGAGCCACTGAGACTGTGAATTCGATTCTTCACGAGTATTAACAGGAGGGCATTTGAGCCACAGCGACTGTGAATTCGATTCTTCACGAGTATTAACAGGAGGGCATTTGAGCCACTGCGACTGTGAATTCGTTCCTTTGCGAGTATTAACAGGAGGGCATTTGAGCCACTGCGACTGTGAATTCGACTCTTTACGAGTATTAACAGGAGGGCATTTGAGCCACAGCGACTGTGAATTCGATTCTTCACGAGTATTAACAGGAGGGAATTTGAGCCACTGCGACTGTGAATTCGTTCCTTTGCGAGTATTAACATGAGGGCATTTGAGCCACTGCGACTGTGAATTCGACTCTTTACGAGTATTAACAGGAGGGCATTTGAGCCACTGCGACTGTGAATTCGATTCTTCACGAGTATTAACATGAGGGCATTTGAGCCACTGCGACTGTGAATTCTATTCTTCACGAGTATTAAGAGGAGGGCATTTGAGCCACTGCGACTGTGAATTCGTTCCTTTGCGAGTATTAACAGGAAGGCATTTGAACCACTGCGACTGTGAATTCGTTCCTTTGCGAGTATTAACAGGAGGGAATTTGCGCCACTGCGACTGTGAATTCGACTCTTTACGAGTATTAAAAGGAGGGCACTTCAGCCACTACGACGGTGAATTCGATTCTTCACGAGTATTAACATGAGGGCATTTGAGCCACTGCGACTGTGAATTCAATTCTTCACGAGTATTAACAGGAGGGCATTTGAGCCACTGCGAATGTGAATTCGTTCCTTTGCGAGTATTAACAGGAGGGAATTTGCGCCACTGCGACTGTGAATTCGACTCTTTACGAGTATTAACAGGAGGGCATTTGAGCCACTGCGAATGTGAATTCGACTCTTTACAAGTATTAACAGGAGGGAATTTGAGCCACTGCGACTGTGAATTCGTTCCTTTGCGAGTATTAACAGGAGAGCATTTGAGCCACTGCGACTGTGAATTCGACTCTTTACGAGTATTAACAGGAGGGCATTTGAGCCACTGCGACTGTGAATTCGATTCTTCACGAGTATTAACATGAGGGCATTTGAGCCACTGCGACTGTGAATTCTATTCTTCACGAGTATTAACAGGAGGGCATTTGAACCACTGCGACTGTGAATTCGTTCCTTTGCGAGTATTAACAGAAGGGAATTTGCGCCACTGCGACTGTGAATTCGACTCTTTACGAGTATTAACAGGAGGGCATTTGAGCAACTGCGAATGTGAATTCGACTCTTTACGAGTATTAGCAGGAGGGCGTTTGAGCCACTGCGACTGTAAATTCGTTCCTTTGCGAGTATTAACAGGAGGTAATTAGCGCCACTGCGACTGTGAATTCGACTCTTTACGAGTATTAGCAGGAGGGCATTTGAGCCACTGCGACTGTGAATTCGTTCCTTTGCGAGTATTAACAGGAGGGCATATGAACCACTGCGACTGTGAATTCGTTCCTTTGCTAGTATTAACAGGAGGGCATTTGACCCACTGCGACTGTGAATTCGTTCCTTTGCGAGTATTAATAGGAGGGTATTTGAGCCACTGCGACTGTGAATTCGACTTTTTACGATTATTAACAGGAGGGCATTTGAGCCACTGCGACTGTGAATTCGTTCCTTTGCGAGTATTAACAGGAGGACATTTGAGCCACTGCGACTGTGAATTCGTTCCTTTGCGAGTATTAACAGGAGGGCATTTGAACCACTGCGACTGTGAATTCGTTCCTTTGCGAGTATTAACAGAAGGGTATCTGAGCCACTGCGACTGTGAATTTGTTCCTTTGCGAGTATTAAAAGGAGGGCATTTGAGCCACTGTGACTGTGAATTCGACTCTCTACGAGTATTAACAGGAGGGCATTTGAGCCACTGCGACTGTGAATTCGATTCTTCACGAGTATTAACAGGAGGGCATTTGAGCCACTGCGACTGTAAATTCGATTCTTCACGAGTATTAACAGGGGGCATTTGAGCCACTGCGACTGTGAATGCGTTCCTTTGCGAGTATTAACAGGAGGGCATTTGAGCCACTGCGACTGTGAATTCGACTCTTTAGGAGTATTAACAGGAGGGCATTTGAGCCACTGCGGCTGTGAATTCGATTCTTCACGAGTATTAACAGGAGGGCATTTGAGCCACTGCGACTGTAAATTCGATTCTTCACGAGTATTAACAGGGGGCATTTGAGCCACTGCGACTGTGAATGCGTTCCTTTGCGAGTATTAACAGGAGGGCATTTGAGCCACTGCGACTGTGAATTCGACTCTTTAGGAGTATTAACAGGAGGGCATTTGAGCCACTGCGACTGTGAATTCGATTCTTCACGAGTATTAACTGGCCGGCATTTCAGCCACTGAGACTGTGAATTCTATTCTTCACGAGTATTAACAGGATGGCATTTGAGCCACAGCGACTGTGAATTTGTTCCTTTTTTAGTATTATCAGGAGGGCATTTCAGCCACTCAGATTGTCAATTCGATTCTTCACGATTATTAACAGGATGGCATTCGAGCCACTGCGACTGTAAATTCGATTCTTCACGAGTATTAACAGGGGGCATTTGAGCCACTGCGACTGTGAATTCGTTCCTTTGCGAGTATTAAAAGGAGGGCATTTGAGCCACTGTGACTGTGAATTCGACTCTTTACGAGTATTAACAGGAGGGCATTTGAGCCACTGCGACTGTGAATTCGTTCCTTCGCGAGTATTAGCAGGAGGGCATTTGAGCCACTGCGACTGTGAATTCGATTCTTCACGAGTATTAACAGGGGGCATTTGAGCCACTGCGACTGTGAATTTGTTCCTTTGCGAGTATTAAAAGGAGGGCATTTGAGCCACTGTGACTGTGAATTCGACTCTTTACGAGTATTAACAGGAGGGCATTTGAGCCACTGCGACTGTGAATTCGATTCTTCACGAGTATTAACAGGAGGGCATTTGAGCCACTGCGACTGTAAATTCGATTCTTCACAAGTATTAACAGGGGGCATTTGAGCCACTGCGACTGTGAATGCGTTCCTTTGCGAGTATTAACAGGAGGGCATTTGAGCCACTGCGACTGTGAATTCGACTCTTTAGGAGTATTAACAGGAGGGCATTTGAGCCACTGCGACTGTGAATTCGATTCTTCACGAGTATTAACAGGAGGGCATTTGAGCCACTGCGACTGTAAATTCGATTCTTCACGAGTATTAACAGGGGGCATTTGAGCCACTGCGACTGTGAATGCGTTCCTTTGCGAGTATTAACAGGAGGGCATTTGAGCCACTGCGACTGTGAATTCGACTCTTTAGGAGTATTAACAGGAGGGCATTTGAGCCACTGCGACTGTGAATTCGATTCTTTACGAGTATTAACTGGACGGCATTTCAGCCACTGAGACTGTGAATTCGTTCCTTTGCGAGTATTAAAAGGAGGGCATTTGAGGCACTGAGTCTGTGAATTCGATTCTTCACAAGTATTAACAGGAGGGAATTTGAGCAACTGCGACTGTGAATTCGACTCTTTACGAGTATTAACAGGAGTGGATTTGAGCCACTGCGACTGTGAATTCGACTCTTTAAAAGTAATAAAAGAAGGGAATTTGAGCCACAGCGACTGTGAATGCAATTTTTCATGAGTATTAACAGGAGCGTATTTGAGCCACTGCGACTGTGAATTCGTTCCTTCGCTAGTATTAGCAGGAGGGCATTTGAGCCACTGCGACTGTGAATTCGTCTCTTTACGAGTATTAACAGGAGGGCATTTGAGCCACTGCGACTGTGAATTCGTTCCTTTGCGAGTATTAACAGGAGGGCATTTGAGCCACTGCGACTGTGAATTCGACTTTTTACGAGGATTAACAGGAGGGCATTTGAGCCACTGCGACTGTGAATTCGACTCTTTACGAGTATTAACAGGAGGGCATTTGAGCCACTGCGACTGTGAATTCGACTCTTTACGAGTATTAACAGGAGGGCATTTGAGCCACTGCGACTGTGAATTCGACTCTTCACGAGTATTAACATGAGGGCATTTGAGCCACTGAGACTGTGAATTCGATTCTTCACGAGTATTAACAGGAGGGCATTTGAGCCAATGCGACCGTGAATTCGTTCCTTTGCAAGTATTAACAGGAGGACATTTGAGCCACTGAGACTGTGAATTCGATTCTTCACGAGTATTAACAGGAGGGCATTTGAGCCACTGCGACTGTGAGTTCGACTCTTTACGAGTATTAACAGGAGGGCATTTGAGCCACTGCGATTGTGAATTCGTTCCTTTGCGAGTAGTAACAGGAGGGCATTTGAGGCACTGAGTCTGTGAATTCGATTCTTCACAAGTATTAACAGGAGGGCAATTGAGCAACTGCGACTGTGAATTCGACTCTTTACGAATATTAACAGGAGTGGATTTGAGCCACTGCGACTGTGAATTCGACTCTTTAAAAGTAATAAAAGAAGGGAATTTGAGCCACAGCGACTGTTAATGCAATTTTTCATGAGTATTAACAGGAGGGTATTTGAGCCACTGGGACTGTGAATTCGTTCCTTCGCGAGTATTAGCAGGAGGGCATTTGAGCCACTGCGACTGCGAATTCGTCTCTTTACGAGTATTAACAGGAGGGTATTTGAGCCACTGCGACTGTGAGTTCGACTCTTTACGAGTATTAACAGGAGGGCATTTGAGCCAATGCGACCGTGAATTCGTTCCTTTGCGAGTATTAACAGGAGGGCATTTGAGCCACTGAGACTGTGAATTCGATTCTTCACGAGTATTAACAGGAGGGCATTTGAGCCACTGCGACTGTGAGTTCGACTCTTTACGAGTTTTAACAGGAGGGCATTTGAGCCACTGAGACTGAGAATTCGATTCTTCACAAGTATTAACAGGAGGGAATTTCAGCCACTGCGACTGTGAACTCGATTATTCATGAGTATTAACAGGAGGGCATTTGAGCCACTGCGACTGTGAATTCGATTCTTCACGAGTATTAACAGGAGGGTATTTGAGCCACTGCGACTGCGAATTCGTTCCTTCGCGAGTATTAGCAGGAGGGCATTTTAGCCACTGCGACTGTGAATTCGTTCCTTTGCGAGTATTAACAGGAGGGCATTTGAGCCACTGCGACTGTGAATTCGACTCTTTACGAGTATTAACAGGAGGGCATTTGAGCCACAGCGACTGTGAATTCGATTCTTCACAAGTATTAACATGAGGGCATTTGAGCCACTGCGACTGTGAATTCAATTCTTCACGAGTATTAACAGGAGGGCATTTGAGCCACTGCGACTGTGAATTCGTTCCTTTGCGAGTATTAACAGGAGGGCATTTGAGCCACTGCGACTGTGAATTCGACTTTTTACGAGGATTAACAGGAGGGCATTTGAGCCACTGCGACTGTGAATTCGACTCTTTACGAGTATTAACAGGAGGGCATTTGAGCCACTGCGACTGTGAATTCGACTCTTTACGAGTATTAACAGGAGGGCATTTGAGCCACTGCGACTGTGAATTCGTTCCTTTGCGAGTATGAACAGGAGGGAATTTGCGCCACTGCGACTGTGAATTCGACTCTTTACGAGTATTAAAAGGAGGGCACTTCAGCCACTACGACGGTGAATTCGATTCTTCACGAGTATTAACAGGAGGGCATTTGAGCCACTGCGACTGTGAATTCAATTCTTCACGAGTATTAACAGGAGGGCATTTGAGCCACTGCGACTGTGAATTCGTTCCTTTGCGAGTATTAACAGGAGGGCATTTGAACCACTGCGATTGTGAATTCGTTCCTTTGCGAGTATTAACAGGAGGGAATTTGCGCCACTGCGACTGTGAATTCGATTCTTTACGAGTATTAAAAGGAGGGCACTTCAGCCAATACGACTGTGAATTCGATTCTTCATGATTATTAACAGGAGGGCATTTGAGCCACAGCGACTGTGTATTCGACTCTTTACGAGTATTAATAAGATGGTATTTGAGCCACTGAGACTGTGAATTCGATTTTTCACAAGTATTAACAGCAGGGCATTTGAGCCACTGCGACTGTGAATTCAATTCTTCACGAGTATTAACAGGAGGGCATTTGAGCCACTGCGACTGTGAATTTGTTCCTTTGCGAGTATTAACAGGAGGGAATTTGAGCCACTGCGACTGTGAATTCGACTCTTTACGAGTATTAACAGGAGGGCATTTGAACCACTGCGAATGTGAATTCGACTCTTTACGAGTATTAACAGGAGGGCATTTGAGCCACTGCGACTGTGAATTCGACTCTTTACGAGTATTAACAGGAGGGCATTTGAGCCACTGCGGCTGTGAATTTGACTCTTCACAAGTATTAACAGGAGGGCATTTGAGCCACTGCGACTGTGAATTTGTTCCTTTGCGAGTATTAACAGGAGGGAATTTGCGCCACTGCGACTGTGAATTCGACTCTTTACGTGTATTAACAGGAGGGCATTTGAACCACTGCGAATGTGAATTCGACTCTTTACGAGTATTAACAGGAGGGCATTTGAGCCACTGCGACTGTGAATTCGACTCTTTACGAGTATTAACAGGAGGGCATTTGAGCCACTGCGACTGTGAATTTGACTCTTCACGAGTATTAACATGAGGGCATTTGAGCCACTGAGACTGTGAATTCGATTCTTCACGAGTATTAACAGGAGGGCATTTGAGCCAATGCGACCGTGAATTCGTTCCTTTGCGAGTATTAACAGGAGGACATTTGAGCCACTGAGACTGTGAATTCGATTCTTCACGAGTATTAACAGGAGGGCATTTGAGCCACTGCGACTGTGAGTTCGACTCTTTACGAGTATTAACAGGAGGGCATTTGAGCCAATGCGACCGTGAATTCGTTCCTTTGCGAGTATTAACTGGAGGGCATTTGAGCCACTGAGACTGTGAATTCGAATCTTCACGAGTATTAACAGGAGGGCATTTGAGCCACTGCGACTGTGAGTTCGACTCTTTACGAGTTTTAACAGGAGGGCATTTGAGCCACTGAGACTGAGAATTCTATTCTTCACAAGTATTAACAGGAGGGCATTTGAGCCACTGCGACTGTGAATTCGTTCCTTGGCGAGTATTAACAGGAGGGAATTTCAGCCACTGCGACTGTGAATTCGATTTTTCATGAGTATTAACAGGAGGGCATTTGAGCCACTGCGACTGTGAATTCGATTATTCACGAGTATTAACAGGAGGGTATTTGAGCCACTGCGACTGTGAATTCGTTCCTTCGCGAGTATTAGCAGGAGGGCATTTGAGCCACTGCGACTGTGAATTCGTTCCTTTGCGAGTATTAACAGGAGGGCATTTGAGCCACTGCGACTGTGAATTCGACTCTTTACGAGTATTAACAGGAGGGCATTTGAGCCACAGCGACTGTGAATTCGATTCTTCACGAGTATTAACAGGAGGGTATTTGAGCCACTGCGACTGTGAATTCGTTCCTTCGCTAGTATTAGCAGGAGGGCATTTGAGCCACTGCGACTGTGAATTCGTCTCTTTACGAGTATTAACAGGAGGGTATTTGAGCCACTGCGACTGTGAATTCGTTCCTTTGCGAGTATTAACAGGAGGGCATTTAAGCCACTGCGACTGTGAATTCTACTTTTTACGAGGATTAACAGGAGGGCATTTGAGCAACTGCGACTGAATTCGACTCTTTACGAGTATTAACAGGAGGGCATTTGAGCCACTGCGACTGTGAATTCGACTCTTTACGAGTATTAACAGGAGGGCATTTGAGCCACTGCGACTGTGAATTCGTTCCTTTGCGAGTATTAACAGGAGGGCATTTGAACCACTGCGATTGTGAATTCGTTCCTTTGCGAGTATTAACAGGAGGGAATTTGCGCCACTGCGACTGTGAATTCGATTCTTTACGAGTATTAAAAGGAGGGCACTTCAACCACTACGACTGTGAATTCGATTCTTCATGATTATTAACAGGAGGGCATTTGAGCCACAGCGACTGTGTATTCGACTCTTTACGAGTATTAACAAGAGGGTATTTGAGGCACTGAGACTGTGAATTCGATTTTTCACAAGTATTAACAGGAGGGCATTTGAGCCACTGCGACTGTGAATTTGTTCCTTTGCGAGTATTAACAGGAGGGAATTTGCGCCACTGCGACTGTGAATTCGACTCTTTACGTGTATTAACAGGAGGGCATTTGAGCCACTGCGAATGTGAATTCGACTCTTTACGAGTATTAACAGGAGGGCATTTGAGCCACTGCGACTGTGATTTCGACTCTTTACGAGTATTAACAGGAGGGCATTTGAGCCACTGCGACTGTGAATTTGACTCTTAACGAGTATTAACATGAGGGCATTTGAGCCACTGAGACTGTGAATTCGATTCTTCACGAGTATTAATAGGAGGGCATTTGAGCCAATGCGACCGTGAATTCGTTCCTTTGCGAGTATTAACAGGAGGACATTTGAGCCACTGAGACTGTGAAATCGATTCTTCACGAGTATTAACAGGAGGGCATTTGCGCCACTGCGACTGTGAGTTCGACTCTTTACGAGTATTAACAGGAGGGCATTTGAGCCAATGCGACCGTGAATTCGTTCCTTTGCGAGTATTAACAGGAGGGCATTTGAGCCACTGCGACTGTGAATTCGATTCTTCACGAGTATTAACAGGAGGGCATTTGAGCCACTGAGACTGTGAATTCGATTCTTCACGAGTATTAACAGGAGGGCATTTGAGCCAATGCGACCGTGAATTCGTTCCTTTGCAAGTATTAACAGGAGGACATTTGAGCCACTGAGACTGTGAATTCGATTCTTCACGAGTATTAACAGGAGGGCATTTGAGCCACTGCGACTGTGAATTCGACTTTTTACGAGGATTAACAGGAGGGCATTTGAGCCACTGCGACTGTGAATTCGACTCTTTACGAGTATTAACAGGAGGGCATTTGAGCCACTGCGACTGTGAATTCGACTCTTTACGAGTATTAACAGGAGGGCATTTGAGCCACTGCGACTGTGAATTCGACTCTTCACGAGTATTAACATGAGGGCATTTGAGCCACTGAGACTGTGAATTCGATTCTTCACGAGTATTAACAGGAGGGCATTTGAGCCAATGCGACCGTGAATTCGTTCCTTTGCAAGTATTAACAGGAGGACATTTGAGCCACTGAGACTGTGAATTCGATTCTTCACGAGTATTAACAGGAGGGCATTTGAGCCACTGCGACTGTGAGTTCGACTCTTTACGAGTATTAACAGGAGGGCATTTGAGCCACTGCGATTGTGAATTCGTTCCTTTGCGAGTAGTAACAGGAGGGCATTTGAGGCACTGAGTCTGTGAATTCGATTCTTCACAAGTATTAACAGGAGGGCAATTGAGCAACTGCGACTGTGAATTCGACTCTTTACGAATATTAACAGGAGTGGATTTGAGCCACTGCGACTGTGAATTCGACTCTTTAAAAGTAATAAAAGAAGGGAATTTGAGCCACAGCGACTGTTAATGCAATTTTTCATGAGTATTAACAGGAGGGTATTTGAGCCACTGGGACTGTGAATTCGTTCCTTCGCGAGTATTAGCAGGAGGGCATTTGAGCCACTGCGACTGTGAATTCGTCTCTTTACGAGTATTAACAGGAGGGTATTTGAGCCACTGCGACTGTGAGTTCGACTCTTTACGAGTATTAACAGGAGGGCATTTGAGCCAATGCGACCGTGAATTCGTTCCTTTGCGAGTATTAACAGGAGGGCATTTGAGCCACTGAGACTGTGAATTCGATTCTTCACGAGTATTAACAGGAGGGCATTTGAGCCACTGCGACTGTGAGTTCGACTCTTTACGAGTTTTAACAGGAGGGCATTTGAGCCACTGAGACTGAGAATTCGATTCTTCACAAGTATTAACAGGAGGGAATTTCAGCCACTGCGACTGTGAACTCGATTATTCATGAGTATTAACAGGAGGGCATTTGAGCCACTGCGACTGTGAATTCGATTCTTCACGAGTATTAACAGGAGGGTATTTGAGCCACTGCGACTGCGAATTCGTTCCTTCGCGAGTATTAGCAGGAGGGCATTTGAGCCACTGCGACTGTGAATTCGTTCCTTTGCGAGTATTAACAGGAGGGCATTTGAGCCACTGCGACTGTGAATTCGACTCTTTACGAGTATTAACAGGAGGGCATTTGAGCCACAGCGACTGTGAATTCGATTCTTCACAAGTATTAACATGAGGGCATTTGAGCCACTGCGACTGTGAATTCAATTCTTCACGAGTATTAACAGGAGGGCATTTGAGCCACTGCGACTGTGAATTCGTTCCTTTGCGAGTATTAACAGGAGGGCATTTGAGCCACTGCGACTGTGAATTCGACTTTTTACGAGGATTAACAGGAGGGCATTTGAGCCACTGCGACTGTGAATTCGACTCTTTACGAGTATTAACAGGAGGGCATTTGAGCCACTGCGACTGTGAATTCGACTCTTTACGAGTATTAACAGGAGGGCATTTGAGCCACTGCGACTGTGAATTCGTTCCTTTGCGAGTATTAACAGGAGGGAATTTGCGCCACTGCGACTGTGAATTCGACTCTTTACGAGTATTAAAAGGAGGGCACTTCAGCCACTACGACGGTGAATTCGATTCTTCACGAGTATTAACAGGAGGGCATTTGAGCCACTGCGACTGTGAATTCAATTCTTCACGAGTATTAACAGGAGGGCATTTGAGCCACTGCGACTGTGAATTCGTTCCTTTGCGAGTATTAACAGGAGGGCATTTGAACCACTGCGATTGTGAATTCGTTCCTTTGCGAGTATTAACAGGAGGGAATTTGCGCCACTGCGACTGTGAATTCGATTCTTTACGAGTATTAAAAGGAGGGCACTTCAGCCAATACGACTGTGAATTCGATTCTTCATGATTATTAACAGGAGGGCATTTGAGCCACAGCGACTGTGTATTCGACTCTTTACGAGTATTAATAAGATGGTATTTGAGCCACTGAGACTGTGAATTCGATTTTTCACAAGTATTAACAGCAGGGCATTTGAGCCACTGCGACTGTGAATTCAATTCTTCACGAGTATTAACAGGAGGGCATTTGAGCCACTGCGACTGTGAATTTGTTCCTTTGCGAGTATTAACAGGAGGGAATTTGCGCCACTGCGACTGTGAATTCGACTCTTTACGTGTATTAACAGGAGGGCATTTGAACCACTGCGAATGTGAATTCGACTCTTTACGAGTATTAACAGGAGGGCATTTGAGCCACTGCGACTGTGAATTCGACTCTTTACGAGTATTAACAGGAGGGCATTTGAGCCACTGCGGCTGTGAATTTGACTCTTCACAAGTATTAACAGGAGGGCATTTGAGCCACTGCGACTGTGAATTTGTTCCTTTGCGAGTATTAACAGGAGGGAATTTGCGCCACTGCGACTGTGAATTCGACTCTTTACGTGTATTAACAGGAGGGCATTTGAACCACTGCGAATGTGAATTCGACTCTTTACGAGTATTAACAGGAGGGCATTTGAGCCACTGCGACTGTGAATTCGACTCTTTACGAGTATTAACAGGAGGGCATTTGAGCCACTGCGACTGTGAATTTGACTCTTCACGAGTATTAACATGAGGGCATTTGAGCCACTGAGACTGTGAATTCGATTCTTCACGAGTATTAACAGGAGGGCATTTGAGCCAATGCGACCGTGAATTCGTTCCTTTGCGAGTATTAACAGGAGGACATTTGAGCCACTGAGACTGTGAATTCGATTCTTTACGAGTATTAACAGGAGGGCATTTGAGCCACTGCGACTGTGAGTTCGACTCTTTACGAGTATTAACAGGAGGGCATTTGAGCCAATGCGACCGTGAATTCGTTCCTTTGCGAGTATTAACTGGAGGGCATTTGAGCCACTGAGACTGTGAATTCGAATCTTCACGAGTATTAACAGGAGGGCATTTGAGCCACTGCGACTGTGAGTTCGACTCTTTACGAGTTTTAACAGGAGGGCATTTGAGCCACTGAGACTGAGAATTCTATTCTTCACAAGTATTAACAGGAGGGCATTTGAGCCACTGCGACTGTGAATTCGTTCCTTGGCGAGTATTAACAGGAGGGAATTTCAGCCACTGCGACTGTGAATTCGATTTTTCATGAGTATTAACAGGAGGGCATTTGAGCCACTGCGACTGTGAATTCGATTATTCACGAGTATTAACAGGAGGGTATTTGAGCCACTGCGACTGTGAATTCGTTCCTTCGCGAGTATTAGCAGGAGGGCATTTGAGCCACTGCGACTGTGAATTCGTTCCTTTGCGAGTATTAACAGGAGGGCATTTGAGCCACTGCGACTGTGAATTCGACTCTTTACGAGTATTAACAGGAGGGCATTTGAGCCACTACGACTGTGAATTCGATTCTTCACGAGTATTAACAGGAGGGTATTTGAGCCACTGCGACTGTGAATTCGTTCCTTCGCTAGTATTAGCAGGAGGGCATTTGAGCCACTGCGACTGTGAATTCGTCTCTTTACGAGTATTAACAGGAGGGTATTTGAGCCACTGCGACTGTGAATTCGTTCCTTTGCGAGTATTAACAGGAGGGCATTTGAGCCACTGCGACTGTGAATTCTACTTTTTACGAGGATTAACAGGAGGGCATTTGAGCAACTGCGACTGAATTCGACTCTTTACGAGTATTAACAGGAGGGCATTTGAGCCACTGCGACTGTGAATTCGACTCTTTACGAGTATTAACAGGAGGGCATTTGAGCCACTGCGACTGTGAATTCGTTCCTTTGCGAGTATTAACAGGAGGGCATTTGAACCACTGCGATTGTGAATTCGTTCCTTTGCGAGTATTAACAGGAGGGAATTTGCGCCACTGCGACTGTGAATTCGATTCTTTACGAGTATTAAAAGGAGGGCACTTCAACCACTACGACTGTGAATTCGATTCTTCATGATTATTAACAGGAGGGCATTTGAGCCACAGCGACTGTGTATTCGACTCTTTACGAGTATTAACAAGAGGGTATTTGAGGCACTGAGACTGTGAATTCGATTTTTCACAAGTATTAACAGGAGGGCATTTGAGCCACTGCGACTGTGAATTTGTTCCTTTGCGAGTATTAACAGGAGGGAATTTGCGCCACTGCGACTGTGAATTCGACTCTTTACGAGTATTAACAGGAGGGCATTTGAGCCACTGCGACTGTGAATTCGATTCTTTACGAGTATTAAAAGGAGGGCACTTCAACCACTACGACTGTGAATTCGATTCTTCATGATTATTAACAGGAGGGCATTTGAGCCACAGCGACTGTGTATTCGACTCTTTACGAGTATTAACAAGAGGGTATTTGAGGCACTGAGACTGTGAATTCGATTTTTCACAAGTATTAACAGGAGGGCATTTGAGCCACTGCGACTGTGAATTTGTTCCTTTGCGAGTATTAACAGGAGGGCATTTGAGCCACTGCGAATGTGAATTCGACTCTTTACGAGTATTAACAGGAGGGCATTTGAGCCACTGCGACTGTGATTTCGACTCTTTACGAGTATTAACAGGAGGGCATTTGAGCCACTGCGACTGTGAATTTGACTCTTCACGAGTATTAACATGAGGGCATTTGAGCCACTGAGACTGTGAATTCGATTCTTCACGAGTATTAACAGGAGGGCATTTGAGCCAATGCGACCGTGAATTCGTTCCTTTGCGAGTATTAACAGGAGGACATTTGAGCCACTGAGACTGTGAAATCGATTCTTCACGAGTATTAACAGGAGGGCATTTGCGCCACTGCGACTGTGAGTTCGACTCTTTACGAGTATTAACAGGAGGGCATTTGAGCCAATGCGACCGTGAATTCGTTCCTTTGCGAGTATTAACAGGAGGGCATTTGAGCCACTGCGACTGTGAATTCGATTCTTCACGAGTATTAACAGGAGGGCATTTGAGCCACTGCGACTGTGAGTTCGACTCTTTACGACTTTTAACAGGAGGGCATTTGAGCCACTGAGACTGAGAATTCGATTCTTCACAAGTATTAACAGGAGGGCATTTGAGCCACTGCGACTGTGAATTCGTTCCTTGGCGAGTATTAACAGGAGGGAATTTCAGCCACTGCGACTGTGAATTCGATTCTTCATGAGTATTAACAGGAGGGCATTTGAGCCACTGCGACTGTGAATTCGATTCTTCACGAGTATTAACAGGAGGGTATTTGAGCCACTGCGACTGTGAATTCGTTCCTTCGCGAGTATTAGCAGGAGGGCATTTGAGCCACTGCGACTGTGAATTCGTTCCTTTGCGAGTATTAACAGGAGGGCATTTGAGCCACTGCGACTGTGAATTCGACTCTTTACGAGTATTAACAGGAAGGCATTTGAGCCACAGCGACTGTGAATATGATTCTTCACGAGTATTAACAGGAGGGTATTTGAGCCACTGCGACTGTGAATTCGTTCCTTCGCGAGTATTAGCAGGAGGGCATTTGAGCCACTGCGACTGTGAATTCGTCTCTTTACGAGTATTAACAGGAGGGCATTTGAGCCACTGCGACTGTGAATTCGTTCCTTTGCGAGCATTAACAGGAGGGAATTTGAGCCACTGCGACTGTGAATTCGACTTTTTACGAGGATTAACAGGAGGGCATTTGAGCCACTGCGACTGTGAATTCGACTCTTTACGAGTATTAACAGGAGGGCATTTGAGCCACTGCGACTGTGAATTCGTGATTCTTCACGAGTATTAACAGGGGGGCATTTGAGCCACTGCGACTGTGAATTCAATTCTTCACGAGTATTAACAGGAGGGCATTTGAGCCACTGCGACTGTGAATTCGTTCCTTTGCGAGTATTAACAGGAGGGCATTTGAACCACTGCGATTGTGAATTCGTTCCTTTGCGAGTATTAACAGGAGGGAATTTGCGCCACTGCGACTGTGAATTCGGTTCTTTACGAGTATTAAAAGGAGGCACTTCAGCCACTACGACTGTAAATTCGATTCTTCATGATTATTAACAGGAGGGCATTTGAGCCACAGCGACTGTGTATTCGACTCTTTACGAGTATTAACAAGAGGGTATTTGAGCCACTGAGACTGTGAATTCGATTTTTCACAAGTATTAACAGGAGGGCATTTGAGCCACTGCGACTGTGAATTTGTTCCTTTGCGAGTATTAACAGGAGGGAATTTGCGCCACTGCGACTGTGAATTCGACTCTTTACGTGTATTAACAGGAGGGCATTTGAGCCACTGCGAATGTGAATTCGACTCTTTACGAGTATTAACAGGAGGGAATTTGAGCCACTGCGACTGTAAATTCGTTCCTTTGCGAGTATTAACAGGAGAGCATTTGAGCCACTGCGACTGTGAATTCGACTCTTTACGAGTATTAACAGGAGGGCATTTGAGCCACTGCGACTGTGAATTCGATTCTTCACGAGTATTAACATGAGGGCATTTGAGCCACTGCGACTGTGAATTCTATTCTTCACGAGTATTAACAGGAGGGCATTTGAACCACTGCGACTGTGAATTCGTTCCTTTGCGAGTATTAACAGGAGGGAATTTGCGCCACTGCGACTGTGAATTCGACTCTTTACGAGTATTAACAGGAGGGCATTTGACCCACTGCGAATGTGAATTCGACTCTTTACGAGTATTAGCAGGAGGGCGTTTGAGCCACTGCGACTGTAAGTTCGTTCCTTTGCGGGTATTAACAGGAGGGAATTAGCGCCACTGCGACTGTGAATTCGACTCTTTACGAGTATTAGCAGGAAGGCATTTGAGCCACTGCGACTGTGAATTCGTTCCTTTGCGAGTATTAACAGGAGGGCATATGAACCACTGCGACTGTGAATTCGTTCCTTTGCTAGTATTAACAGGAGGGCATTTGACCCACTGCGACTGTGAATTCGTTCCTTTGCGAGTATTAATAGGAGGGTATTTGAGCCACTGCGACTGTGAATTCGACTCTTTACGAGTATTAAGAGGAGGGCATTTGAGCCACTGCGACTGTGAATTTGTTCCTTTGCGAGTATTAACAGGAGGGAATTTGCGCCACTGCGACTGTGAATTCGACTCTTTACGTGTATTAACAGGAGGGCATTTGAGCCACTGCGACTGTGAATTCGACTCTTTACGAGTATTAACAGGAGGGAATTTGAGCCACTGCGACTGTGAATTTGTTCCTTTGCGAGTATTAACAGGAGGGCATTTGAGCCACTGTGACTGTGAATTCGACTCTTTACGAGTATTAACAGGAGGGCATTTGAGCCACTGCGACTGTGAATTCGATTCTTCACGAGTATTAACAGGAGGGCATTTGAGCCACTGCGACTGTAAATTCGATTCTTCACGAGTATTAACAGGGGGCATTTGAGCCACTGCGACTGTGAATGCGTTCCTTTGCGAGTATTAACAGGAGGGCATTTGAGCCACTGCGACTGTGAGTTCGACTCTTTAGGAGTATTATCAGGAGGGCATTTGAGCCACTGCGACTGTGAATTCGATTCTTCACGAGTATTAACAGGATGGCATTTGAGCCACAGCGACTGTGAAATTGTTCCTTTTTTAGTATTATCAGGAGGGCATTTCAGCCACTCAGATTGTCAATTCGATTCTTCACGATTATTAACAGGATGGCATTCGAGCCACTGCGAGTGTGAATTCGACTCTTTACGAGTATTAACAGAAGGGCATTTGAGCCACTGAGACTGTGAATTCGTTCCTTTGCAAGTATTAACGGAGGGCATTTGAGCACTGCGACTTTGAATTCGACTTTTTACGAGTAGTAACAAGAGGGCATTTGAGCCACAGCGACTGTGAATTTGTTCCTTTTTGAGTATTGACAGGAGGGCATTTCAGCCACTGAGACTGTGAATTCGACTCTTTACGAATATTAACAGGAGGGAATTTTAGCCACTACGACAGTGAATTCGACTCTTAACGAGTATTAACAGAAGGGCATTTGAGCCACTGCGACTGTGAATTCGACTCTTCACGAGTATTAACAGAAGGGCATTTGAGCCACTGCGACTGTGAATTCGATTCTTCACGAGTATTAACAGGAGGGCATTTGAGCCACTGCGATTGTGAATTCGTTCCTTTGCGAGTAGTAACAGGAGGGCATTTGAGGCACTGAGTCTGTGAATTCGATTCTTCACAAGTATTAACAGGAGGGCAATTGAGCAACTGCGACTGTGAATTCGACTCTTTACGAGTATTAACAGGAGTGGATTTGAGCTACTGCGACTGTGAATTCGACTCTTTAAAAGTAATAAAAGAAGGGAATTTGAGCCACAGCGACTGTTAATGCAATTTTTCATGAGTATTAACAGGATGGTATTTGAGCCACTGCGACTGTGAATTCGTTCCTTCGCGAGTATTAGCAGGAGGGCATTTGAGCCACTGCGACTGTGAATTCGTCTCTTTACGAGTATTAACATGAGGGCATTTGAGCCTCTGAGACTGTGAATTCGATTCTTCACGAGTATTAACAGGAGGGCATTTGAGCCACTGCGACTGTGAGTTCGACTCTTTACGAGTATTAACAGGAGGACATTTGAGCCACTGAGACTGAGAATTCGATTCTTCACAAGTATTAACAGGAGGGAATTTCAGCCACTGCGACTGTGAATTCGATTCTTCATGAGTATTAACAGGAGGGCATTTAAGCCACAGCGACTGTGAATTCGATTCTTCACGAGTATTAACAGGAGGGCATTTGAGCCACTGCACTGCGAATTCGTTCCTTTGCGAGTATTAACAGGAGGGCATTTGAGCCACTGCGACTGTGAATTCGACTCTTTACGAGTATTAACAGGAGGGCATTTGAGCCACAGCGACTGTGAATTCGATTCTTCATGAGTATTAACAGGAGGGAATTTGAGCCACTGCGACTGTGAATTCGTTCCTTTGCGAGTATTAACAGGAGGGCATTTGAACCACTGCGACTGTGAATTCGTTCCTTTGCGAGTATTAACAGGAGGGAATTTGCGCCACTGCGACTGTGAATTCGACTCTTTACGAGTATTAAAAGGAGGGCACTTCAGCCACTACGACGGTGAATTCGATTCTTCACGAGTATTAACATGAGGGCATTTGAGCCACTGCGACTGTGAATTCAATTCTTCACGAGTATTAACAGGAGGGCATTTGAGCCACTGCGACTGTGAATTCGTTCCTTTGCGAGTATTAACAGGAGGGCATTTGAACCACTGCGATTGTGAATTCGTTCCTTTGCGAGTATTAACAGGAGGGAATTTGCGCCACTGCGACTGTGAATTCGATTCTTTACGAGTATTAAAAGGAGGGCACTTCAGCCACTACGACTGTGAATTCCATTCTTCATGATTATTAACAGGAGGGCATTTGAGCCACAGCGACTGTGTATTCGACTCTTTACGAGTATTAAGAAGAGGGTATTTGAGCCACTGAGACTGTGAATTCGATTTTTCACAAGTATTAACAGGAGGGTATTTGAGCCACTGCGACTGTGAATTCGACTCTTTACGAGTATTAAGAGGAGGGCATTTGAGCCACTGCGACTGTGAATTCGATTTTTCACGAGTATTAACAGGAGGACATTTGAGCCACTGCGACTGTGAATTCGTTCCTTTGAGAGTATTAACAGGAGGGCATTTGAACCACTGCGACTGTGAATTCGTTCCTTTGCGAGTATTAACAGAAGGGCATTTGAGCCACTGCGACTGTGAATTTGTTCCTTTGCGAGTATTAACAGGAGGGCATTTGAGCCACTGTGACTGTGAATTCGACTCTTTACGAGTATTAACAGGAGGGCATTTGAGCCACTGCGACTGTGAAATTGTTCCTTTTTTAGTATTATCAGGAGGGCATTTCAGCCACTCAGATTGTCAATTCGATTCTTCACGATTATTAACAGGATGGCATTCGAGCCACTGCGAGTGTGAATTCGACTCTTTACGAGTATTAACAGAAGGGCATTTGAGCCACTGAGACTGTGAATTCGTTCCTTTGCAAGTATTAACGGAGGGCATTTGAGCACTGCGACTTTGAATTCGACTTTTTACGAGTAGTAACAAGAGGGCATTTGAGCCACAGCGACTGTGAATTTGTTCCTTTTTGAGTATTGACAGGAGGGCATTTCAGCCACTGAGACTGTGAATTCGACTCTTTACGAATATTAACAGGAGGGAATTTTAGCCACTACGACAGTGAATTCGACTCTTAACGAGTATTAACAGAAGGGCATTTGAGCCACTGCGACTGTGAATTCGACTCTTCACGAGTATTAACAGAAGGGCATTTGAGCCACTGCGACTGTGAATTCGATTCTTCACGAGTATTAACAGGAGGGCATTTGAGCCACTGCGATTGTGAATTCGTTCCTTTGCGAGTAGTAACAGGAGGGCATTTGAGGCACTGAGTCTGTGAATTCGATTCTTCACAAGTATTAACAGGAGGGCAATTGAGCAACTGCGACTGTGAATTCGACTCTTTACGAGTATTAACAGGAGTGGATTTGAGCCACTGCGACTGTGAATTCGACTCTTTAAAAGTAATAAAAGAAGGGAATTTGAGCCACAGCGACTGTTAATGCAATTTTTCATGAGTATTAACAGGATGGTATTTGAGCCACTGCGACTGTGAATTCGTTCCTTCGCGAGTATTAGCAGGAGGGCATTTGAGCCACTGCGACTGTGAATTCGTCTCTTTACGAGTATTAACATGAGGGCATTTGAGCCTCTGAGACTGTGAATTCGATTCTTCACGAGTATTAACAGGAGGGCATTTGAGCCACTGCGACTGTGAGTTCGACTCTTTACGAGTATTAACAGGAGGACATTTGAGCCACTGAGACTGAGAATTCGATTCTTCACAAGTATTAACAGGAGGGCATTTGAGCCACTGCGACTGTGAATTCGTTCCTTGGCGAGTATTAACAGGAGGGAATTTCAGCCACTGCGACTGTGAATTCGATTCTTCATGAGTATTAACAGGAGGGCATTTAAGCCACAGCGACTGTGAATTCGATTCTTCACGAGTATTAACAGGAGGGCATTTGAGCCACTGCGACTGCGAATTCGTTCCTTTGCGAGTATTAACAGGAGGGCATTTGAGCCACTGCGACTGTGAATTCGACTCTTTACGAGTATTAACAGGAGGGCATTTGAGCCACAGCGACTGTGAATTCGATTCTTCATGAGTATTAACAGGAGGGAATTTGAGCCACTGCGACTGTGAATTCGTTCCTTTGCGAGTATTAACAGGAGGGCATTTGAACCACTGCGACTGTGAATTCGTTCCTTTGCGAGTATTAACAGGAGGGAATTTGCGCCACTGCGACTGTGAATTCGACTCTTTACGAGTATTAAAAGGAGGGCACTTCAGCCACTACGACGGTGAATTCGATTCTTCACGAGTATTAACATGAGGGCATTTGAGCCACTGCGACTGTGAATTCAATTCTTCACGAGTATTAACAGGAGGGCATTTGAGCCACTGCGACTGTGAATTCGTTCCTTTGCGAGTATTAACAGGAGGGCATTTGAACCACTGCGATTGTGAATTCGTTCCTTTGCGAGTATTAACAGGAGGGAATTTGCGCCACTGCGACTGTGAATTCGATTCTTTACGAGTATTAAAAGGAGGGCACTTCAGCCACTACGACTGTGAATTCCATTCTTCATGATTATTAACAGGAGGGCATTTGAGCCACAGCGACTGTGTATTCGACTCTTTACGAGTATTAAGAAGAGGGTATTTGAGCCACTGAGACTGTGAATTCGATTTTTCACAAGTATTAACAGGAGGGAATTTGCGCCACTACGACTGTGAATTCGATTCTTCATGATTATTAACAGGAGGGCATTTGAGCCACAGCGACTGTGTATTCGACTCTTTACGAGTATTAACAAGAGGGTATTTGAGCCACTGAGCCTGTGAATTCAATTTTTCACAAGTATTAACAGGAGGGCATTTGAGCCACTGCGACTGTGAATTCGTTCCTTCGCGAGTATTAGCAGGAGGGCATTTGAGCCACTGCGACTGTTAATTCGTCTCTTTACGAGTATTAACAGGAGGGCATTTGAGCCACTGCGACTGTGAATTCGTTCCTTTGCGAGCATTAACAGGAGGGAATTTGAGCCACTGCGACTGTGAATTCGACTTTTTACGAGGATTAACATGAGGACATTTGAGCCACTGCGACTGTGAATTCGACTCTTTACGAGTATTAACAGGAGGGCATTTGAACCACTGCGACTGTGAATTCGACTCTTTACGAGTATTAACAGGAGGGCATTTGAGCCACTGCGACTGTGAATTCGTTCCTTTGCGAGTATTAACAGGAGGGCATTTGAACCACTGCGACTGTGAATTCGTTCCTTTGCGAGTATTAACAGGAGGGAATTTGCGCCACTGCGACTGTGAATTCGACTCTTTACGAGTATTAAAAGGAGGGCACTTCAGCCACTACGACGGTGAATTCGATTCTTCACGAGTATTAACAGGGGGGCATTTGAGCCACTGCGACTGTGAATTCAATTCTTCACGAGTATTAACAGGAGGGCATTTGAGCCACTGCGACTGTGAATTCGTTCCTTTGCGAGTATTAACAGGAGGGCATTTGAACCACTGTGATTGTGAATTCGTTCCTTTGCGAGTATTAACAGGAGGGAATTTGCGCCACTGCGACTGTGAATTCGATTCTTTACGAGTATTAAAAGGAGGGCACTTCAGCCACTACGACTGTGAATTCGATTCTTCATGATTATTAACAGGAGGGCATTTGAGCCACAGCGACTGTGTATTCGGCTCTTTACGAGTATTAACAAGAGGGTATTTGAGCCACTGAGACTGTGAATTCGATTTTTCACAAGTATTAACAGGAGGGCATTTGAGCCACTGCGACTGTGAATTTGTTCCTTTGCGAGTATTAACAGGAGGGAATTTGCGCCACTGCGACTGTGAATTCGACTCTTTACGTGTATTAACAGGAGGGCATTTGAGCCACTGCGAATGTGAATTCGACTCTTTACGAGTATTAACAGGAGGGAATTTGAGCCACTGCGACTGTGAATTCGTTCCTTTGCGAGTATTAACAGGAGAGCATTTGAGCCACTGCGACTGTGAATTCGACTCTTTACGAGTATTAACAGGAGGGCATTTGAGCCACTGCGACTGTGAATTCGATTCTTCACGAGTATTAACAGGAGGGCATTTGAACCACTGCGACTGTGAATTCGTTCCTTTGCGAGTATTAACAGGAGGGAATTTGCGCCACTGCGACTGTGAATTCGACTCTTTACGAGTATTAACAGGAGGGCATTTGATCCACTGCGAACGTGAATTCGACTCTTTACGAGTATTAGCAGGAGGGCATTTGAGCCACTGCGACTGTAAATTCGTTCCTTTGCGGGTATTAACAGGAGGGAATTAGCGCCACTGCGACTGTGAATTCGACTCTTTACGAGTATTAGCAGGAAGGCATTTGAGCCACTGCGACTGTGAATTCGTTCCTTTGCGAGTATTAACAGGAGGGCATATGAACCACTGCGACTGTGAATTCGTTCCTTTGCTAGTATTAACAGGAGGGCATTTGACCCACTGCGACTGTGAATTCGTTCCTTTGCGAGTATTAATAGGAGGGTATTTGAGCCACTGAGACTGTGAATTCGACTCTTTACGAGTATTAACAGGAGGCATTTGAGCCACTGCGACTGTGAATTCGATTTTTCACGAGTATTAAAAGGAGGACATTTGAGCCACTGCGACTGTGAATTCGTTCCTTTGAGAGTATTAACAGGAGGGCATTTGAACCACTGCGACTGTGAATTCGTTCCTTTGCGAGTATTAACAGAAGGGCATTTGAGCCACTGCGACTGTGAATTCGTTCCTTTGCGAGTATTAACAGGAGGGCATTTGAGCCACTGTGACTGTGAATTCGACTCTTTACGAGTATTAACAGGAGGGCATTTGAGCCACTGCGACTGTGAATTCGATTCTTCACGTGTATTAACAGGAGGGCAGTTGAGCCACTGCGACTGTGAATTCGACTCTTTAGGAGTATTAAAAGGGGGCATTTGAGCCACTGCGACTGTGAATGCGTTCCTTTGCGAGTATTAACAGGAGGGCATTTGAGCCACTGCGACTGTGAATTCGATTCTTCACGAGTATTAACTGGACGGCATTTCAGCCACTGAGACTGTGAATTCGATTCTTCACGAGTATTAACAGGATGGCATTTGAGCCACAGCGACTGTGAATTTGTTCCTTTTTTAGTATTATCAGGAGGGCATTTCAGCCACTCAGATTGTCAATTCGATTCTTCACGATTATTAACAGGATGGCATTCGAGCCACTGCGAGTGTGAATTCGACTTTTACGAGGATTAACAGAAGGGCATTTGAGCCACTGAGACTGTGAATTCGTTCCTTTGCAAGTATTAACGGAGGGCATTTGGAGCACTGCGACTTTGAATTCGACTTTTTACGAGTAGTAACAAGAGGGCATTTGAGCCACAGCGACTGTGAATTTGTTCCTTTTTTAGTATTGACAGGAGGGCATTTCAGCCACTGAGACTGTGAATTCGACTCTTTACGAATATTAACAGGAGGGAATTTTAGCCACTACGACAGTGAATTCGACTCTTAACGAGTATTAACAGAAGGGCATTTGAGCCACTGCGACTGTGAATTCGACTCTTAACGAGTATTAACAGAAGGGCATTTGAGCCACTGCGACTGTGAATTCGATTCTTCACGAGTATTAACAGGAGGGCATTTGAGCCACTGCGATTGTGAATTCGTTCCTTTGCGAGTAGTAACAGGAGGGCATTTGAGGCACTGAGTCTGTGAATTCGATTCTTCACAAGTATTAACAGGAGGGCAATTGAGCAACTGCGACTGTGAATTCGACTCTTTACGAGTATTAACAGGAGTGGATTTGAGCCACTGCGACTGTGAATTCGACTCTTTAAAAGTAATAAAAGAAGGGAATTTGAGCCACAGCGACTGTTAATGCAATTTTTCATGAGTATTAACAGGAGGGTATTTGAGCCACTGCGACTGTGAATTCGTTCCTTCGCCAGTATTAGCAGGAGGGCATTTGAGCCACTGCGACTGTGAATTCGTCTCTTTACGAGTATTAACAGGAGGGCATTTGAGCCACTGCGACTGTGAATTCGACTCTTTACGAGTATTAACAGGAGGGCATTTGAGCCACTGCGACTGTGAATTCGACTCTTTACGAGTATTAACAGGAGGGCATTTGAGCCACTGCGACTGTGAATTCGACTCTTCACGAATATTAACAGAAGGGCATTTGAGCCACTGCGACTGTGAATTCGATTCTTCACGAGTATTAACAGGAGGGCATTTGAGCCAATGCGACCGTGAATTCGTTCTTTTGCGAGTATTAACAGGGGGGCATTTGAGCCTCTGAGACTGTGAATTCGATTCTTCACGAGTATTAACAGGAGGGCATTTGAGCCACTGCGACTGTGAGTTCGACTCTTTACGAGTATTAACAGGAGGGCATTTGAGCCACTGAGACTGAGAATTCGATTCTTCACAAGTATTAACAGGAGGGCATTTGAGCCACTGCGACTGTGAATTCGTTCCTTGGCGAGTATTAACAGGAGGGAATTTCAGCCACTGCGACTGTGAATTCGATTCTTCATGAGTATTAACAGGAGGGCATTTGAGCCACAGCGACTGTGAATTCGATTCTTCACGAGTATTAACAGGAGGGCATTTGAGCCACTGCGACTGCGAATTCGTTCCTTTGCGAGTATTAACAGGAGGGCATTTGAGCCACTGCGACTGTGAATTCGACTCTTTACGAGTATTAACAGGAGGGCATTTGAGCCACAGCGACTGTGAATTCGATTCTTCACGAGTATTAACAGGAGGGAATTTGAGCCACTGCGACTGTGAATTCGTTCCTTTGCGAGTATTAACAGGAGAGCATTTGAGCCACTGCGACTGTGAATTCGACACTTTACGAGTATTAACAGGAGGGCATTTGAGCCACTGAATTCGATTCTTCATGATTATTAACAGGAGGGCATTTGAGCCACAGCGACTGCGTATTCGACTCTTTACGAGTATTAACAAGAGGGTATTGGAGCCACTGAGCCTGTGAATTAAATTTTTCACAAGTATTAACAGGAGGGCATTTGAGCCACTGCGACTGTGAATTCGTTCCTTCGCGAGTATTAACAGGAGGGCATTTGAGCCACTGAGACTGTGAATTCGATTCCTCACGAGTATTAAGAGGAGGGCATCTGAGCCACTGCGACTGTGAATTTGTTCCTTTGGGAGTATTAACATGAGGGCATTTGAGCCACGGTGACTGTGAATTCGACTCTTTACGAGTATTAACAGGAGGGCATTTGAGCCACTGCGACTGTGAATTCAATTCTTCACGAGTATTAACAGGAGGGCATTTAAGCCACTGCGACTGTGAATTCGTTCCTTTGCGAGTATTAACAGGAGGGCATTTGAACCACTGCGACTGTGAATTCGTTCCTTTGCGAGTATTAACAGGAGGGAATTTGCGCCACTGCGACTGTGAATTCGACTCTTTACGAGTATTAACAGGAGGGCATTTGAGCCACTGCGAATGTGAATTCGACTCTTTACGAGTATTAGCAGGAGGGCATTTGAGCCACTGAGACTGTGAATTCGTTCCTTTGCAAGTATTAACGGAGGGCATTTGGAGCACTGCGACTGTGAATTCGACTTTTGACGAGTAGTAACAAGAGGGCATTTGAGCCACAGCGACTGTGAATTTGTTCCTTTTTGAGTATTAACAGGAGGGCATTTCAGCCACTGAGACTGTGAATTCGACTCTTTACGAATATTAACAGGAGGTAATTTTAGCCACTACGACAGTGAATTCAACTCTTAACGAGTATTAACAGAAGGGCATTTGAGCCACTGCGACTGTGAATTCGGCTCTTCACGAGTATTAACAGAAGGGCATTTGAGCCACTGCGACTGTGAATTCGATTCTTCACAAGTATTAACAGGAGGGCATTTGAGCCACTGCGATTGTGAATTCATTCCTTTGCGGGTAGTAACAGGAGGGCATTTGAGGCACTGAGTCTGTGAATTCGATTCTTCACAAGTATTAACAGGAGGGCATTTGAGCAACTGCGACTGTGAATTCGACTCTTTACGAGTATTAACAGGAGTGCATTTGAGCCACTGCGACTGTGAATTCGACTCTTTAAAAGTAATAAAAGAAGGGAATTTGAGCCACAGCGACTGTGAATTCAATTCTTCACGAGTATTAACAGGAGGGCATTTGAGCCACTGCGACTGTGAATTCGTTCCTTTGCGAGTATTAACAGGAGGGAAGTTGCGCCACTGCGACTGTGAATTCGACTCTTTACGAGTATTAACAGTAGGGCATTTGAGCCACTGCGAATGTGAATTCGACTCTTTACGAGTATTAGCAGGAGGGCATTTGAGCCACTGAGACTGTGAATTCGTTCCTTTGCAAGTATTAACGGAGGGCATTTGGAGCACTGCGACTGTGAATTCGACTTTTTACGAGTAGTAACAAGAGGGCATTTGAGCCACAGCGACTGTGAATTTGTTCCTTTTTGAGTATTAACAGGAGGGCATTTCAGCCACTGAGACTGTGAATTCGACTCTTTACGAATATTAACAGGAGGGAATTTTAGCCACTACGACAGTGAATTCGACTCTTAACGAGTATTAACAGAAGGGAATTTGAGCCACTGCGACTGTGAATTCGATTCTTCACGAGTATTAACAGGAGGGCATTTGAGCAACTGCGATTGTGAATTCGTTCCTTTGCGAGTAGTAACAGGAGGGCATTTGAGGCACTGAGTCTGTGAAGTCGATTCTTCACAAGTATTAACAGGAGGGCATTTGAGCAACTGCGACTGTGAATTCGACTCTTTACGAGTATTAACAGGAGTGCATTTGAGCCACTGCGACTGTGAATTCGACTCTTTAAAAGTAATAAAAGAAGGGAATTTGAGCCACTGCGACTGTGAATTCGTTCCTTCGCGAGTATTAGCAGGAGGGCATTTGAGCCACTGCGACTGTGAATTCGTCTCTTTACGAGTATTAACAGGAGGGCATTTGAGCCACTGCGACTGTGAATTCGTTCCTTTGCGAGTATTAACAGGAGGGCATTTGAGCCACTGCGACTGTGAATTCGACTTTTTACGAGTATTAACAGGAGGGCATTTGAGCCGCTGCGACTGTGAATTCGACTCTTTACGAGTATTAACAGGAGGGCATTTGAGCCACTGCGACTGTGAATTCGACTCTTCACGAGTATTAACATGAGGGCATTTGAGCCACTGAGACTGTGAATTCGATTCTTCACGAGTATTAACAGGAGGGCATTTGAGCCAATGCGACCGTGAATTCGTTCTGTTGCGAGTATTAACAGGGGGGCATTTGAGCCTCTGAGACTGTGAATTCGATTCTTCATGAGTATTAACAGGAGGGCATTTGAGCCACTGCGACTGTGAGTTCGACTCTTTACGAGTATTAACAGGAGGGCATTTGAGCCACTGCGACTGTGAATTCGACTCTTTACGAGTATTAACATGAGGGCATTTGAGCCACTGAGACTGTGAATTCGATTCTTCACGAGTATTAACAGGAGGGCATTTGAGCCAATGCGACCGTGAATTCGTTGTTTTGCGAGTATTAACAGGGGGGCATTTGAGCCTCTGAGACTGTGAATTCGATTCTTCATGAGTATTAACAGGAGGGCATTTGAGCCACTGCGACTGTGAGTTCAACTCTTTACGAGTATTAACAGGAGGGCATTTGAGCCACTGAGACTGAGAATTCTATTCTTCACAAGTATTAACAGGAGGGCATTTGAGCCACTGCCACTGTGAATTCGATTTTTCACGAGTATTAACATGAAGGCATTTGAGTCACTGCGACTGTGAATTCTATTCTTCACGAGTATTAACAGGAGGGCATTTGAGCCACTGCGACTGTGAATTCGTTCCTTTGCGAGTATTAACAGGAGGGCATTTGAGCCACTGCGACTGTGAATTCGACTCTTTACGAGTATTAAAAGGAGGGCACTTCAGCCACTACGACGGTGAATTCGATTCTTCACGAGTATTAACATGAGGGCATTTGAGCCACTGCGACTGTGAATTCAATTCTTCACGAGTATTAACAGGAGGGCATTTGAGCCACTGCGACTGTGAATTCGTTACTTTGCGAGTATTAACAGGAGGGCATTTGAACCACTGCGATTGTGAATTCGTTCCTTTGCGAGTATTAACAGGAGGGCATTTGAGCCACTGCGACTGTGAATTCGACTCTTTACGAGTATTAAAAGGAGGGCATTTGAGCCACTACGACGGTGAATTCGATTCTTCACGAGTATTAACATGAGGGCATTTGAGCCACTGCGACTGTGAATTCAATTCTTCACGAGTATTAACAGGAGGGCATTTGAGCCACTACGACGGTGAATTCGATTCTTCACGAGTATTAACATGAGGGCATTTGAGCCACTGCGACTGTGAATTCAATTCTTCACGAGTATTAACAGGAGGGCATTTGAGCCACTGCGACTGTGAATTCGTTACTTTGCGAGTATTAACAGGAGGGCATTTGAGCCACTGCGACTGTGAATTCGTTCCTTTGCGAGTATTAACAGGAGGGCATTTGAGCCACTGCGACTGTGAATTCGACTCTTTACGAGTATTAAAAGGAGGGCACTTCAGCCACTACGACGGTGAATTCGATTCTTCACGAGTATTAACATGAGGGCATTTGAGCCACTGCGACTGTGAATTCAATTCTTCACGAGTATTGACAGGAGGGCATTTGAGCCACTACGACGGTGAATTCGATTCTTCACGAGTATTAACATGAGGGTTTTTGAGCCACTGCGACTGTGAATTCGACTCTTTACGAGTATTAAAAGGAGGGCACTTCAGCCACTACGACTGTGAATTCGATTCTTCATGATTATTAACAGGAGGGCATTTGAGCCACAGCGACTGTGTATTCGACTCTTTACGAGTATTAACAAGAGGGTATTTGAGCCACTGAGCCTGTGAATTCAATTTTTCACAAGTATTAACAGGAGGGCATTTGAGCCACTGCGACTGTGAATTCGTTCCTTTGCGAGTATTAACAGGAGGGCATTTGAGCCACTGAGACTGTGAATTCGATTCTTCACGAGTATTAAGAGGAGGGCATCTGAGCCACTGCGACTGTGAATTTGTTCCTTTGGGAGTATTAACATGAGGGCATTTGAGCCACGGTGACTGTGAATTCGACTCTTTACGAGTATTAACAGGAGGGCATTTGAGCCACTGCGACTGTGAATTCAATTCTTCACGAGTATTAACAGGAGGGCATTTAAGCCACTGCGACTGTGAATTCGTTCCTTTGCGAGTATTAACAGGAGGGCATTTGAACCACTGCGACTGTGAATTCGTTCCTTTGCGAGTATTAACAGGAGGGAATTTGCGCCACTGCGACTGTGAATTCGACTCTTTACGAGTATTAACAGGAGGGCATTTGAGCCACTGCGAATGTGAATTCGACTCTTTACGAGTATTAGCAGGAGTGCATTTGAGCCACTGAGACTGTGAATTCGTTCCTTTGCAAGTATTAACGGAGGGCATTTGGAGCACTGCGACTGTGAATTCGACTTTTGACGAGTAGTAACAAGAGGGCATTTGAGCCACAGCGACTGTGAATTTGTTCCTTTTTGAGTATTAACAGGAGGGCATTTCAGCCACTGAGACTGTGAATTCGACTCTTTACGAATATTAACAGGAGGTAATTTTAGCCACTACGACAGTGAATTCGACTCTTAACGAGTATTAACAGAAGGGCATTTGAGCCACTGCGACTGTGAATTCGACTCTTCACGAGTATTAACAGAAGGGCATTTGAGCCACTGCGACTGTGAATTCGATTCTTCACAAGTATTAACAGGAGGGCATTTGAGCCACTGCGATTGTGAATTCATTCCTTTGCGGGTAGTAACAGGAGGGCATTTGAGCCACTGAGTCTGTGAATTCGATTCTTCACAAGCATTAACAGGAGGGCATTTGAGCAACTGCGACTGTGAATTCGACTCTTTACGAGTATTAACAGGAGTGCATTTGAGCCACTGCGACTGTGAATTCGACTCTTTAAAAGTAATAAAAGAAGGGAATTTGAGCCACAGCGACTGTGAATTCAATTCTTCACGAGTATTAACAGGAGGGCATTTGAGCCACTGCGACTGTGAATTCGTTCCTTTGCGAGTATTAACAGGAGGGAATTTGCGCCACTGCGACTGTGAATTCGACTCTTTACGAGTATTAACAGGAGGGCATTTGAGCCACTGCGAATGTGAATTCGACTCTTTACGAGTATTAGCAGGAGGGCATTTGAGCCACTGAGACTGTGAATTCGTTCCTTTGCAAGTATTAACGGAGGGCATTTGGAGCACTGCGACTGTGAATTCGACTTTTTACGAGTAGTAACAAGAGGGCATTTGAGCCACAGCGACTGTGAATTTGTTCCTTTTTGAGTATTAACAGGAGGGCATTTCAGCCACTGAGACTGTGAATTCGACTCTTTACGAATATTAACAGGAGGTAATTTTAGCCACTACGACAGTGAATTCGACTCTTAACGAGTATTAACAGAAGGGCATTTGAGCCACTGCGACAGTGAATTCGACTCTTAACGAGTATTAACAGGAGGGCATTTGAGCCACTGCGAATGTGAATTCGACTCTTTACGAGTATTAGCAGGAGGGCATTTGAGCCACTGAGACTGTGAATTCGTTCCTTTGCAAGTATTAACGGAGGGCATTTGGAGCACTGCGACTGTGAATTCGACTTTTTACGAGTAGTAACAAGAGGGCATTTGAGCCACAGCGACTGTGAATTTGTTCCTTTTTGAGTATTAACAGGAGGGCATTTCAGCCACTGAGACTGTGAATTCGACTCTTTACGAGTATTAACAGGAGGGCATTTGAGCCACTGCGAATGTGAATTCGACTCTTTACGAGTATTAGCAGGAGTGCATTTGAGCCACTGAGACTGTGAATTCGTTCCTTTGCAAGTATTAACGGAGGGCATTTGGAGCACTGCGACTGTGAATTCGACTTTTGACGAGTAGTAACAAGAGGGCATTTGAGCCACAGCGACTGTGAATTTGTTCCTTTTTGAGTATTAACAGGAGGGCATTTCAGCCACTGAGACTGTGAATTCGACTCTTTACGAATATTAACAGGAGGTAATTTTAGCCACTACGACAGTGAATTCGACTCTTAACGAGTATTAACAGAAGGGCATTTGAGCCACTGCGACAGTGAATTCGACTCTTAACGAGTATTAACAGAAGGGCATTTGAGCCACTGCGACTGTGAATTCGATTCTTCACGAGTATTAACAGGAGGGCATTTGAGCAACTGCGATTGTGAATTCGTTCCTTTGCGAGTAGTAACAGGAGGGCATTTGAGGCACTGAGTCTGTGAATTCGATTCTTCACAAGTATTAACAGGAGGGCATTTGAGCAACTGCGACTGTGAATTCGACTCTTTACGAGTATTAACAGGAGTGCATTTGAGCCACTGCGACTGTGAATTCGACTCTTTAAAAGTAATAAAAGAAGGGAATTTGAGCCACTGCGACTGTGAATTCGTTCCTTCGCGAGTATTAGCAGGAGGGCATTTGAGCCACTGCGACTGTGAATTCGTTCCTTTGCGAGTATTAACAGGAGGGCATTTGAGCCACTGCGACTGTGAATTCGACTTTTTACGAGTATTAACAGGAGGGCATTTGAGCCACTGCGACTGTGAATTCGACTCTTTACGAGTATTAACAGGAGGGCATTTGAGCCACTGCGACTGTGAATTCGACTCTTTACGAGTATTAACAGGAGGGCATTTGAGCCTCTGAGACATTGAATTCGTTTCTTCACGAGTATTAACATGAGGGCATTTGAGCCACTGAGACTGTGAATTCGATTCTTCACGAGTATTAACAGGAGGGCATTTGAGCCAATGCGACCGTGAATTCGTTCCTTTGCGAGTATTAACAGGAGGGCATTTGAGCCACTGCGACTGTGAGTTCGACTCTTTACGAGTATTAACAGGAGGGCATTTGAGCCACTGAGGCTGAGAATTCGATTCTTCACAAGTATTAACAGGAGGGCATTTGAGCCACTGCGACTGTGAATTCGTTCCTTTGAGAGTATTAACAGGAGGGCATTTGAGCCACTGCGACTGTGAATTCGACTCTTTACGAGTATTAACAGGAGGGCATTTGAGCCACAGCGACTGTGAATTCGATTCTTCACGAGTATTAACATGAGGGAATTTGAGCCACTGCGAGTGTGAATTCGTTCCTTTGCGAGTATTAACAGGAGAGCATTTGAGCCACTGCGACTGTGAATTCGACTCTTTACGAGTATTAACAGGAGGGCATTTGAGCCACTGCGACTGTGAATTCGATTCTTCACGAGTATTAACAGGAGGGAATTTGAGCCACTGCGACTGTGAATTCTATTCTTCACGAGTATTAACAGGAGGGCATCTGAGCCACTGCGACTGTGAATTCGTTTCTTTGCGAGTATTAACAGGAGGGAATTTGCGCCACTGCGACTGTGAATTCGTTCCTTTGCGAGTATTAACAGGAGAGTATTTGAGCCACTGCGACTGTGAATTCGACTCTTTACGAGTATTAACAGGAGGGCATTTGAGCCACTGCGACTGTGAATTCGATTCTTCACGAGTATTAATATGAGGGCATTTGAGCCACTGCGACTGTGAATTCTTTTCTTCACGAGTATTAACAGGAGGGCATTTGAGCCTCTGGGACTGTGAATTCTTTCCTTTGCGAGTATTAACAGGAGGGAATTTGCGCCACTGCGACTGTGAATTCGACTCTTCACGAGTATTAACAGGAGGGCACTTTAGCCACTACGACGGTGAATTCGATTCTTCACGAGTATTAACATGAGGGCATTTGAGCCACTGCGACTGTGAATTCAATTCTTCACGAGTATTAACAGGAGGGCATTTGAGCCACTGCGACTGTGAATTCGTTCCTTTGCGAGTATTAACAGGAGGGCATTTGAACCACTGCGATTGTGAATTCGTTCCTTTGCGAGTATTAACAGGAGGAAATTTGCGCCACTGCGACTCTGAATTCGACTCTTTACGAGTATTAAAAGGAGGGCACTTCAGCCACTACGACTGTGAATTCGTTTCTTCATGATTATTAACAGGAGGGCATTTGAACCACTGCGACTGTGAATTCGTTCCTTTGCGAGTATTAACAGGAGGGAATTTGTGCCACTGCGACTGCGAATTCGACTCTTTACGAGTATTAACAGGAGGGCATTTGAGCCACTGCGAATGTGAATTCGACTCTTTACGAGTATTAACAGGGGGGCATTTGAGCCACTGCGACTGTGAATTCGATTCTTCATGAGTATTAACAGGAGGGCATTTGAGCCACAGCGACTGTGTATCCATTCCTTGCGAGTATTAACAGGAGGTCATTTGAGCCACTGCGACTGTGAATTCGACACTTTACGAATATTAACAGGAGGGAATTTGAGCCACAGCGACTGTGAATTCGTTCCTTTGCGAGTATTAATAGGAGGGTTTTTGAGCCACTGCGACTGTGAATTCGACTCTTTACGAGTATTAGCAGGAGGGCATTTGAGCCACTGCGACTGTGAATTCGATTTTTCACGAGTATTAACAGGAGGACATTTGAGCCACTGCGACTGTGAATTCGTTCCTTTGCGAGTATTAACAGGAGGGCATTTGAGCCACTGAGACCGTTAATTCGATTCTTCACGAGTATTAACAGGAGGGCATTTGAGCCACTGCGACTGTAAATTCGATTCTTCACGAGTATTAACAGGGGCATTTGAGCCACTGCGACTGTGAATGCGTTCCTTTACGAGTATTAACAGGAGGGCATTTGAGCCACAGCGACTGTGAATTTGTTCCTTTGGGAGTCTTAACAGGAGGGCATTTCAGCTACTGGGACTGTGAATTCGACTCTTTACGAGTATTAACAGGGGTGCATTTGAGCCACTGCGACTGTGAATTCGACTCTTCACGAGTATTAACAGAAGGGCATTTGAGCCACTGCGACTGTGAATTCATTCCTTTGCGAGTATTAACAGGAGGTCATTTGAGCCACTGCGACTGTGAATTCGACACTTTACGAATATTAACAGGAGGGAATTTGAGCCACTGCGACTGTGAATTCGTTCCTTTGCGAGTATTAACAGGAGGGCATTTAAGCCACTGCGACTGTGAATTCGACTCTTTACGAGTATTAACAGGAGGGCATTTGAGCCACTGCGACTGTGAATTCGATTCTTCACGAGTATTAACAGGAAGGATATGTGAGCTTTGCGACTGTGAATTCGTTCCTTTGCGAGTATTAACAGGAGGGCATTTAAGCCACTGCGACTGTGAATTCGACTCTTCACGAGAATTAACAGGAGGGCATTTGAGCCACTGCGACTGTGAATTCAATTCTTCACGAGTATTAACAGGAGGTCATTTGAGCCACTGCGACTGTGAATTCGACACTTTACGAATATTAACAGGAGGGAATTTGAGCCACTGCGACTGTGAATTCGTTCCTTTGCGAGTATTAACAGGAGGGCATTTAAGCCACTGCGACTGTGAATTCGACTCTTCACGAGAATTAACAGGAGGGCATTTGAGCCACTGCGACTGTGAATTCAATTCTTCACGAGTATTAACAGGAGGGCATTTGAGCCACTGCGACTGTGAATTTGTTCCTTTGGGAGTATTAACATGAGGGCATTTGAGCCACGGTGACTGTGAATTCGACTCTTTACGAGTATTAACAGGAGGGCATTTGAGCCACTGCGACTGTGAATTCGTTCCTTTGCGAGTATTAACAGGAGGGCATTTGCGCCACTGCGACTGTGAATTCGACTCTTTACGAATATTAACAGGAGGGAATTTGAGCCACTGCGACTGTGAATTCGTTCCTTTGCGAGTATTAACAGGAGGGCATTTAAGCCACTGCGACTGTGAATTCGACACTTTACGAATATTAACAGGAGGGAATTTGAGCCACTGCGACTGTGAATTCGTTCCTTTGCGAGTATTAACAGGAGGGCATTTAAGCCACTGCGACTGTGAATTCGACTCTTTACGAGTATTAACAGGAGGGCATTTGAGCCACTGCGACTGTGAATTCGATTCTTCACGAGTATTAACAGGAAGGATATGTGAGCTTTGCGACTGTGAATTCGTTCCTTTCGAGGATTAACAGGAGGGCATTTGAGCCACTGCGACTGTGAATTCGATTCTTCACGAGTATTAACAGGAGGATATGTGAGCCACTGCGACTGTGAATTCGACTCTTTACGAGTATTAATAGGAGGGCATTTGAGCCACTGCGACTGCGAATTGGACTCTTTACGAGTATTAACAGGAGGGCCTTTCAGCCACTGCGACTGTGAATTCGACTCTTTACGAGTATTAACAGGAGGGCATTTGAGCCACAACGACTGTGAATTCGATTCTTCACGAGTATTAACAAGAGGGCATTTGAGCCACTGCGACTGTGAATTCGACTCTTCACGAGTATTGACAGGAGGGCATTTGAGCCACTGCGACTGTGAATTCGACTCTTTACGAGTATAAACAGGAGGGCATTTGAGCCACTGCGACTGCGAATTCGGCTCTTTACGAGTATTAACAGGAGGGCATTTCAGCCACTGCGACTGTGAATTCGATTCTTCATGAGTATTAACAGGAGGGCATTTGAGCCACAGCGACTGTGTATTCGACTCTTTACGAGTATTAACAGGAGGGCATTTGAGCCACTGCGACTGTGAATTCGACTATTTACGAGCATTAACAGGAGGGCATTTGAGCCACTGCGACTGTGAATTCGACTCTTTACGAGTTTAACAGGAGGGCATTTCAGCCACTGCGACTGTGAATTCGATTCTTCGTGAGTATTAACAGGAGGGCATTTGAGCAACCGCGACTGTGTATTCGACTCTTTACTAGTATTAACAGGAGGGCATTTGAGCCACAGCGACTGTGAATTCGATTCTTCACGAGTATTAAGAGGAGGGCATTTGAGCCACTGCGACTGTGAATTCGTTCCTTTGCGAGTATTAACAGGAGGGCATTTGAGCCACCGCGACTGTGAATTCGACTCTACGAGTATTAACAGGAGGGCATTTGAGCCACTGCGACTGTGAATTCGACTCTTTACGAGTATTATCAGGAGGGCATTTGAGCCACTGCGACTGTGAATTCGATTCTTCACGAGAATTAACAGGAGGGCATTTGAGCCACTGCGACTGTGAATTCAATTCTTCACGAGTATTAACAGGAGGGCATTTGAGCCACTGCGACTGTGAATTTGTTCCTTTGGGAGTATTAACATGAGGGCATTTGAGCCACGGTGACTGTGAATTCGACTCTTTACGAGTATTAACAGGAGGGCATTTGAGCCACTGCGACTGTGAATTCGTTCCTTTGCGAGTATTAACAGGAGGGCATTTGCGCCACTGCGACTGTGAATTCGACTCTTTACGAGTATTAACAGGGGGGCATTTGAGCCACTGCGACTGTGAATGCGTTCCTTTGCGAGTATTAACAGGAGGGCATTTGAGCCACTGCGACTGTGAATTTGACTCTTTACGAGTATTAACAGGAGGGCAATTCAGCCACATCGACTGTGAATTTGTTCCTTTGGGAGTCTTAACAGGAGGGCATTTCAGCTACTGGGACTGTGAATTCGACTCTTATGAGTATTAACAAGAGGGCTTTTGAGCCACTGCGACTGTGAATTCGTTCCTTTGCGAGTATTAACAGGAGGGCATTTGAGCCACTGCGACTGTGAATTCGACTCTGTACGAGTATTAACAGGAGGGCATTTGCGTCACTGCGACTGTGAATTCGTCTCTTTACGAATATTAACAGGAGGGCATTTGAGCCACTGAGACTGTGAATTCGACTCTTTACGAGTTATAACAGGAAGGCATTTGAGCCACTGCGACTATAAATTCGACTCTTTACGAGTATTAACAGGAGGGCATTTGAGCCACTGCGACTGTGAATTCGTACTCAAGGTTTTATGCAATTCCTTGCTTTGAATTACCACGCTTGCTGCCTTCCCTTGTCTTGCCTCGCTAGTTAGATGGATCTCAGCTGGTACTTACTGTGTTTCTCACAAATTATGACGCGGCGGCAGCACTTTCCTAAGCTTGTTTACACTGATTTCGACTTCACTGTTTTCGACTGCTCAACTTGTAACGCATAAAATCTCAAAGCTATGGCTGCTTGAACACTTTGCACTGAATCGTACTCTCTGAATTACACGAGTTCTGCCAAATTGACTGCACTGAGCTGAACTGAGCTGAACTGAGCTGACCGACTGACCCAGCTGAACCAACTGAAAAAACTGCACCAACTGAACCCGGAGTTCTGCTTTACTGCCGGTTTTATACCTTCCTGGCTTTTCTCCTAGAAGGTTATTTTTTAACGGAGTACGGTAATTCTTAAGTCTCTTAAAACTCTAAGCTGTTTTCCTTATTTAGTCTTGTATAAATATATACTTTAAAAACCTCTTTTTCAAGGTTATCGAATTATTCGGTCAGTGAACTTCACTGCCGTCTCCGTACATACGCTAGGTTTTTTTTTTAGTACATAAGCTGTGCAAAGCGCTGATATTATGTATTCACTGTACCTCTTATGTTGTGTAGTGTACGAATCGAGCTATCACTACACACCATGATTCGATTTCTCACTCTGACTGCTCTACTCGTCGGTATTCATACGTGTTGTCAGCGGTCATCCCGCTCTGCCGCTCAGTTTGCCTTGCGTGTGTTATGCACACCACGTCACTTTCACATTCAGGGATCACAGTTGGGGATCTTTGCTACTCGTAAACTGTTCCCAGTATTTATGCCCTGTGTACTTTCACTGTGTACTTTCACTTTCACTGTGTACTTCTCCTTCTGCGAGGGGATCGTTAAATCGTCATATTGGTCGTCATTTTGTTTGCTTGTGTTAATTATTGAAATAATATTCTTCTAATTATGCTTTTTTTTTAATTTATACCCTTTTGTTGTCTTTTTCCTCTGGCCACTTTATTTCAAAACCTTGTCGTAGTGGAATTTGATGAAGCCTATGAGCATCGAGCTGAGTTGAGTGAGAGATTGGGTTACGTGATTCGGTCTCGTTGACGATATGATGCACCGGTACGTGCCTTGGTGAGTACACCGCCATGACGTCCGCTGAACGCGTGACCTCTTGATGTGACGCACCTGTACGCTGCCTTGATGAGCGCATAGCCGTGACGTCCGCTGATTGCGTGAGCTCATGATGTGACGCACCTGTGCGCTATAGCATGTGTGGTGAGGTGAGGCCTTAGAAAGAACGATGTTCCACACTCGTCACGACTGTAAGGACTATTTTTTTTAAACTGCTGTATCATTATTACTGAAGTTTATTTACTCTTGCAATTCCCCTTCCAGCGATAATTCCAATGAGCCAGGTTCTATATTCAGGTTTTGTGTGTCTTCTTGTGAGTCCTCTGTATGTTCTAAACCCCGAATAACTTTTTGCACTTGAACAGAAATCCCGGGTAAAATGTCGCGATATGATTGAAGCACAAGGTTTCTTTAACTTCAATTAAAACTTCTCGAGATTTCATTTTTTGCTGTTGATGAGATTTTGTTGGAGGGTTGAACTTGTTCAGCAAATGATGATTGTCGAAACCCTAGATCCCCATTTCGTTTCCATATTTCTGGTTGCGCAGTAGGAATCTTTTGCGTGTCCAGCTAGCGACGTAAAAGGTTGGGCGTGGAGTTCTCCGTGAAATAGGGACTTGATTTCTTCCAGAGTGAAATCACGAGATGTTTGATTTTCCTTGGTCGGTTGTGTATCTTTCTGGTTTACTTTGACGCCTGTGTCACGGGTATTCACCTTTAGTAGGTCGTAATTCGGTTGCCGCTTCGGCGGATTCCGTCTATGTTTTGCTTTCTGGTCGTCGTTGTATTCTTCACTGGCTGTGGCTATTTTTGCTGAGGCTGGCTTTCCCTCTTTATTGTCGGGTTCTGGCTGACAGTGTACTTTTTTCCCGCGTTTGCTTGCTCTAGCCTCCGGTTTCGTTTGGGCGTCAGCGTCTGTGTTTGGCGGGTTTCCTGTACCCTGATCCAGACGTTCGCTGCCAGAATCTCCCTCGGAAGTATGGTCCCTTTGCCTGCCGCCTGTTGGTACGCCTTTAGCTCGCTCACATGGGCTGTTGTTGACCGAGTCTTTCCTTCTTTCTGTAGACGGAAGATCACTGATGACACGAATCCGATTACCTGGTATGGGCCGTCGAACTTCGGAGACAATTTCGCCGCATAGCTGTCGATTGCTTTTGACAGTGGGTGCTGTCGAACAAGCCCAATTTCCGGTTTCCATTATCGGCGTCGCAAGTTATAGTGTTGCGCCTGATCCTGCGTTGCCTTTTCCAAATTTCTCACCACGAATTTGAAGACTTCTTTTAGATTTTTCGCCTCCTCTGCGGGTTGTATTGGTTCCTGACCGTTGCCCGGCGTTTGTTCATCGAAGTAGGTTCCCGGAAGTCTTGGTTCTCGTCCTTGCGTGAGATATGCTGGGCTGTATCCTGTGGTCTCGGATAATGCTATTGATGGCTAGCGTAATTTCTGGAAGCAGTCCGTCCCAGTTCCGGTGCTTGTTGTCCGAAAGTTGTGCTATTGCCGTTTTTATCATCCTGTTGATTCTCTCCGTGGGATTCTCCTGTGGCGTATATGGAGCAGTAAACTGTTGCTTCACACCCATTTCCTGGAGGGATGAACGAAAACTGCGACTCGTAAACTGAGTCCCATTATCAGTTACTAGTATCTAGGGTACTCCGAATCGGGCTAGAATGCGTTCCCGGAACGCTCGCTGCAAGTGTTCTGTTGAGGCTTTTTGTAAGGGTATCATTTCAGTTCATTTTGAAAATTTATCAAAGAATACGAGAGGAGTTGTGTTTCCGTGTGTAGAACGCGGTAGAGGACCCACAAAATCCGCACAGAGTATCGCCCAAGGTTCTTCTGCCAATTGGGTGAGCATTTTCCCTGCCGCCCTTTGCTGATTCGGCTTGTAACGTTGGCATGATTCACATTTGCGCACATATCTTCTAGCATCGTGAAACATTCATGGCCAGTAATATTTATTCGTCAACCGGCATATGGTCTTGCGGACTCCTTCGTGGCCAGCGCACGGATGGTCGTGATTTTCTTTCAGTACTCTGTTTCTCATTGTCCTAGGCACGCATAGTTTCCACGGCGTGCAGTTCTCGTCCCCGAGTCGATTTGGAATATGACGGTATACATTCCCATTCTCAAAGGTGTAGTCTGGGAACTTCTCCGGATTTTGGTCCACTTCTCTGACCTTTGCTTGTAACCACTTGCAGGGCTGTCCGCGTGTCTCCTCTGCTGCTACTCTGGCGACGGTTTCTTGCGGCTGTCGGGATAGTGCATCTGCGATCACATTCAACTTCCCCTTCCGGTACTGGATGTCAAAAGAAAACTGTTGGATCTCCAAGGCTCATCTCGCTATTCTCCCGGAGGGGCTCTCTGTAGTGTTTAGCCACTTGAGCGACAGATGATCTGTGACCACTGTGAATCGCTAGCCCTCAAGGTAAGCGCGCATCTTATGAATACCCCACATTATGGCCAGGCATTCCTTCTCTGTTCCCGAGTAATTCTTTTCGGCCTTGTTGAGATGTCGGCTGGCGTACGCGATAATGCACTCCTGGCTTTAAATGTTTTATTGCCGAAATTTTGTCCGGGTCTGTCTGGATGCCTTATTTGCTTAAAAAATTTCCCAAGTATGTCAATTCCTACTTAAAAAACTCACACTTGTCGACGTTGAGTTTGAGATTTGCCTGTCTCAAACGTCGGAGAAACTCCCGAAGTTTCGCAATGTGCTCTTCTGCGGACGAACCTGTGACAATTCTGTCGTCCAGGTAGGCGAAAGCTTTAGGCTCCAAATCGGGACCGATAACCTGGTCCATAGTTCGCTGAAAAGTGGCTGGAGCCGAGTGTAGCCCGAAGGGCATCACCCGCCACTGGAAGAGTCCTCTTCCAGGTACAGTAAACGCCGTGTATTGCTTACTGTCCTTCGCCATTGGAATCTGCCAGTGCCCGCTCTATAAGTCAAGGCTACTGATATACTTTGCATCTCGCAGCCACTTCAAAAATGTGTTGAATTCTCGGAATGGAGTATGCATCTGAAATGGAGTATGGATCGATCGGGCGTTCATCTGGCGGTAGTCTACGCATAATCGCCATTCACCAGACTTCTCGCTTCTCACCAACACGATTGGTGCGCTGTATGGACTGCTTAAGGGTTCTATACAACCCTTCTCTAGGAGTTCGTCGATCTCCTTGTTGATGACAGTCTGCATCGCCGGATTTCTCGGAAAGTATCGCTGTTTTATAGGACGCTCGTCACGCATCACTATTTTATGCTCCATAATATTGCAGACGCCTTTTAGGGTTTCAAACTTTTTCATTTCTTCCTGAATAAAACTCTCGATGTCCTCTGGTTGTTTCGGTCCTGATTCCTGTGCTGATGTACAAATGTCTGTCTCATTCGTCTTTTCCTGTTTCTCCGTTGGGCCCAAAGCCACGGTCTCGCCTCAGAAGGAGAGTGTCGCTCCTATCCCGCACAGAAAATCCATTCCGAGGAGCAAGTCGTCTAGGACTTCTGTCAAAACAAGGAAGGACGACTCGCATATACCAGTTCCCATATCAACTTTTAGTGTGGTACTTTCGGACACTTTCCTGGTTGTTCCGTCCGCCAGGCGAATATCAACCCCCGCTTTCTCAAACGACAGCTTTTCCACCAGCCTTTCCGCGAGCGTCCTGCTCACGAAACTTCGCGTCGCTCCCGTGTCCACTGTGGCCTGTATTCGTTTGCCTTGGATGGATACCATGGTCACGATGCGTAGTTTGTTTATTCGGAGGTGCTTTAGTTTATGCGAGAGATTCTCTGGCTGAGGCCCGCCTCCTCTCGCTTGCAGAGGGGTCCCAGGTCGTTTCCCTGTCTGTCTGCAATAGTCAATGGTTCTTATTCCCTCTCGGCCACACTCCTAGCAGAAAATCACGGCAGGGTTCCGGCAATCACGGCGCATATGTCCTTCCTGCCTGCAGCGTCAGATGACCATTGTCTTGAGGCTACAGTCCGCGTCTGGTATTCCTCTGACTACTCGTCCGTTTTGACAAATCGCAGGCGCTCGAAACCAACGAGATCAACTCTTTTAGTTCCCGGAAATCTTGCCTTTTTATGTTAAATTGGTATCGAACGCCGAGTTTTTGCAAATTCTCTCCAGCTTTTCTCTCCCGTGTACCTGCTATGTCTCATCAGATTTTGCAGGCTAATGACGTAGTCCCTGAACTTCTCATTTGCGCGATGTTGCCGACTGCGAATGTCAATGCCGAGTCTTTTAAAGAAACGACTAGGTAGAAAGAAATCCAGGAAGTCTCGCTTAAAGGCCTCCCACGACCGGCAATGATTATTATTGTTGCGATACCAGAGCAAGGCTTTGCTCTCCAGCAACTCTGGCATCACGCGTGGCAACATATTACTGTCGAGACCATATGTTTTTGCAAGTTCCTCCATCCGCTCCACCAAGACTAAAGACTGACCATTTCCTCACTTTGTTGATAACTTCAGGGTAGGAATGACGCTCAATAATTTCCCACAGGTTGCTGTCCATCACCCGTGGGGCGTTTACGCTCCCTAGGCTAATCGGGCTGCGTTCCCTCGTCGGAACATCCATCATCAGTGCCTTCGGCAGGTCACTGTGTTCCGGTGTTGCGCGACCGTCTTCCGCTTTATATGCCCTCAACCTTCGTTCCACACTCTCCGCGTGGTTTCCCTCGTTGATGAACTCGATGAGTTTTTTCCTCATGTCATTCAAGGTTCCTTCGGCGATAAGACCAAACTCAGTCAAGCACTGAGCAAGCGCTTCTTTATTTAACCGGTATAACCATCCTGTTCGGTACGTTTTGGTCCCAGTTGGATCCATGAAAATTTTTTTATCGATTTCTAGTCTTTTTAGCTATTGGTGAATATGATATTGTCCCTGTTCGAGCGCCACTTGTAACGAACCTTCTTACCTCTTTCTATGGCTTGGATTAGCTCGCCGGGATTCCAGGGTTCGATTATAAGACAAGAGTGTGTTAAAAGGTTCAATATCTTTATTCACCTTAAGCTAACTTGTTCTAACGTTTGTATTGTGTTTTGCTTATACAAATGATAGTTGCACTAGGAATAATATAATGTCGTTGGTATTTCTATGCGTTTTAAGAACACCGATGATTGACTGAATGGATAAACACTTGATGTTTCGCTGAGCCTTCGTTGTTGATATCTTACTGCGGTTTTGAGATAACTGGTATTCTACTGGGTCGTTGATCTCTCACTGCGTTTTTGAGATCACTGGTATTCTACTGGGTCGTTGATATCTCACTGCGTTTTTGAGATCACTGGTATTCTGCTGGGTTGTTGATATCCCACTGCGTTTTTGAGATCACTGGTGTTCTACTGGGTCGTTGATATCTCACTGCGATTTTGAGATCACTGGTTTTCTGCTGGGTTGTTGATATCCCACTGCGTTTTTGAGATCACTGGTATTCTACTGGGTCGTTGATATCTCACTGCATTTTTGAGATCACTGGTATCCTGCTGGGCTGTTGATATCTCACTGGCTGTTTTTGAGATCTCTGGAATTCTCCTGGGTCTCACTGCGTTTTGAGGTCTCTGATGATTGCTGCGTCTCTGTACGAGTATTTACAGGAGGGCGTTTGAGCCACTGCGACTGCGAATTCGGCTCTTTACGAGTATTAACAGGAGAGTATTTGAGACACTGCGACTGTGAATTCGACTCTTTACGAGTTTTACCAGGAGGGCATTTGAGTCACTGCGACTATGAATTCGACTCTTTACGAGTAGTAATAGGAGAGCATTTGAGCCACTGCGACTGTGAATTTGACTCTTTACGAGTATTAACAGGAGGGCATTTGAGCCACTGCGACTGTGAATTCGAATCTTTACGAGTATTAACATGAGGGCATTTGCGCCACTGCGACTGTGAATTCGACTCTTTACGAGTATTAACAGGGGGGCATTTGAGCCACTGCGACTGTGAATGCGTTCCTTTGCGAGTATTAACAGGAGGGCATTTGAGCCACTGCGACTGTGAATTTGACTCTTTACGAGTATTAACAGGAGGGCAATTCAGCCACATCGACTGTGAATTTGTTCCTTTGGGAGTCTTAACAGGAGGGCATTTCAGCTACTGGGACTGTGAATTCGACTCTTATGAGTATTAACAAGAGGGCATTTGAGCCACTGCGACTGTGAATTCGTTCCTTTGCGAGTATTAACAGGAGGGCATTTGAGCCACTGCGACTGTGAATTCGACTCTGTACGAGTATTAACAGGAGGGCATTTGAGCCACTGCGACTGTGAATTCGACTCTTTACGAGTATTAATAGGAGGGCATTTGAGCCACTGCGACTGCGAATTGGACTCTTTACGAGTATTAACAGGAGGGCCTTTCAGCCACTGCGACTGTGAATTCGACTCTTTACGAGTATTAACAGGAGGGCATTTGAGCCACAACGACTGTGAATTCGATTCTTCACGAGTATTAACAAGAGGGCATTTGAGCCACTGCGACTGTGAATTCGACTCTTCACGAGTATTGACAGGAGGGCATTTGAGCCACTGCGACTGTGAATTCGACTCTTTACGAGTATAAACAGGAGGGCATTTGAGCCACTGCGACTGCGAATTCGGCTCTTTACGAGTATTAACAGGAGGGCATTTCAGCCACTGCGACTGTGAATTCGATTCTTCATGAGTATTAACAGGAGGGCATTTGAGCCACAGCGACTGTGTATTCGACTCTTTACGAGTATTAACAGGAGGGCATTTGAGCCACTGCGACTGTGAATTCGACTATTTACGAGCATTAACAGGAGGGCATTTGAGCCACTGCGACTGTGAATTCGACTCTTTACGAGTTTAACAGGAGGGCATTTCAGCCACTGCGACTGTGAATTCGATTCTTCGTGAGTATTAACAGGAGGGCATTTGAGCAACCGCGACTGTGTATTCGACTCTTTACTAGTATTAACAGGAGGGCATTTGAGCCACAGCGACTGTGAATTCGATTCTTCACGAGTATTAAGAGGAGGGCATTTGAGCCACTGCGACTGTGAATTCGTTCCTTTGCGAGTATTAACAGGAGGGCATTTGAGCCACCGCGACTGTGAATTCGACTCTACGAGTATTAACAGGAGGGCATTTGAGCCACTGCGACTGTGAATTCGACTCTTTACGAGTATTATCAGGAGGGCATTTGAGCCACTGCGACTGTGAATTCGATTCTTCACGAGAATTAACAGGAGGGCATTTGAGCCACTGCGACTGTGAATTCAATTCTTCACGAGTATTAACAGGAGGGCATTTGAGCCACTGCGACTGTGAATTTGTTCCTTTGGGAGTATTAACATGAGGGCATTTGAGCCACGGTGACTGTGAATTCGACTCTTTACGAGTATTAACAGGAGGGCATTTGAGCCACTGCGACTGTGAATTCAATTCTTCACGAGTACTAACAGGAGGGCATTTGAGCCACTGCGACTGTGAATTCGTTCCTTTGCGAGTATTAACAGGAGGGCATTTGAGCCACTGCGACTGTGAATTCGACTCTGTACGAGTATTAACAGGAGGGCATTTGAGCCACTGCGACTGTGAATTCGACTCTTTACGAGTATTAACAGGAGGGCATTTGATCCACTGCGACTGCGAATTCGACTCTTTACGAGTATTAACAGGAGGGCATTTCAGCCACTGTGACTGTGAATTCGATTCTTCATGAGTATTAACAGGAGGGCATTTGAGCCACAGCGACTGCGAATTCGACTCTTTACGAGTATTAACAGGAGGGCATTTCAGCCACTGTGACTGTGAATTCGATTCTTCATGAGTATTAACAGGAGGGCATTTGAGCCACAGCGACTGTGTATTCGACTCTTTACGAGTATTAACATGAGGGCATTTGAGCCACGGTGACTGTGAATTCGACTCTTTACGAGTATTAACAGGAGGGCATTTGAGCCACTGCGACTGTGAATTCAATTCTTCACGAGTACTAACAGGAGGGCATTTGAACCATTGCGACTGTGAATTCGTACTTAAGATTTTATGCAATTCCTTGCTCTGAATTACCACGCTTGCTGTCTTCCCTTGTCTTGCCTCGCTAGTTAGATGGATCTCAGCTGGTACTTACTGTGTTTCTCACAAATTATGACGCGGCAGCAGCACTTTCCTAAGCTTGTTTACACTGATTTCGACTTCACTGTTTTCGACTGCTCAACTTGTAACGCATAAAATCTCAAAGCTATGGCTGCTTGAACACTTTGCACTGAATCGTACTCTCTGAATTACACGAGTTCTGCCAAATTGACTGCACTGAGCTGAACTGAGCTGAACTGAGCTGACCGACTGACCCAGCTGAACCAACTGAAAAAACTGCACCAACTGAACCCGGAGTTCTGCTTTACTGCCGGTTTTATACCTTCCTGGCTTTTCTCCTAGAAGGTTATTTTTTAACGGAGTACGGTAATTCTTAAGTCTCTTAAAACTCTAAGCTGTTTTCCTTATTTAGTCTTGTATAAATATATACTTTAAAAACCTCTTTTTCAAGGTTATCGAATTATTCGGTCAGTGAACTTCACTGCCGTCTCCGTACATACGCTAGGTTTTTTTTTTAGTACATAAGCTGTGCAAAGCGCTGATATTATGTATTCACTGTACCTCTTATGTTGTGTAGTGTACGAATCGAGCTATCACTACACACCATGATTCGATTTCTCGCTCTGACTGCTCTACTCGTCGGTATTCATACGTGTTGTCAGCGGTCATCCCGCTCTGCCGCTCAGTTTGCCTTGCGTGTGTTATGCACACCACGTCACTTTCACATTCAGGGATCACAGTTGGGGATCTTTGCTACTCGTAAACTGTTCCCAGTATTTATGCCCTGTGTACTTTCACTGTGTACTTTCACTTTCACTGTGTACCTCTCCTTCTGCGAGGGGATCGTTAAATCGTCATATTGGTCGTCATTTTGTTTGCTTGTGTTAATTATTGAAATAATATTCTTCTAATTATGCTTTTTTTTTAATTTATACCCTTTTGTTGTCTTTTTCCTCTGGCCACTTTATTTCAAAACCTTGTCGTAGTGGAATTTGATGAAGCCTATGAGCATCGAGCTGAGTTGAGTGAGAGATTGGGTTACGTGATTCGGTCTCGTTGACGATATGATGCACCGGTACGTGCCTTGGTGAGTACACCGCCATGACGTCCGCTGAACGCGTGACCTCTTGATGTGACGCACCTGTACGCTGCCTTGATGAGCGCATAGCCGTGACGTCCACTGATTGCGTGAGCTCATGATGTGACGCACCTGTGCGCTATAGCATGTGTGGTGAGGTGAGGCCTTAGAAAGAACGATGTTCCACACTCGTCACGACTGTAAGGACTATTTTTTTTAAACTGCTGTATCATTATTACTGAAGTTTATTTACTCTTGCAATTCCCCTTCCAGCGATAATTCCAATGAGCCAGGTTCTATATTCAGGTTTTGTGTGTCTTCTTGTGAGTCCTCTGTATGTTCTAAACCCCGAATAACTTTTTGCACTTGAACAGAAATCCCGGGTAAAATGTCGCGATATGATTGAAGCACAAGGTTTCTTTAACTTCAATTAAAACTTCTCGAGATTTCATTTTTTGCTGTTGATGAGATTTTGTTGGAGGGTTGAACTTGTTCAGCAAATGATGATTGTCGAAACCCTAGATCCCCATTTCGTTTCCATATTTCTGGTTGCGCAGTAGGAATCTTTTGCGTGTCCAGCTAGCGACGTAAAAGGTTGGGCGTGGAGTTCTCCGTGAAATAGGGACTTGATTTCTTCCAGAGTGAAATCACGAGATGTTTGATTTTCCTTGGTCGGTTGTGTATCTTTCTGGTTTACTTTGACGCCTGTGTCACGGGTATTCACCTTTAGTAGGTCGTAATTCGGTTGCCGCTTCGGCGGATTCCGTCTATGTTTTGCTTTCTGGTCGTCGTTGTATTCTTCACTGGCTGTGGCTATTTTTGCTGAGGCTGGCTTTCCCTCTTTATTGTCGGGTTCTGGCTGACAGTGTACTTTTTTCCCGCGTTTGCTTGCTCTAGCCTCCGGTTTCGTTTGGGCGTCAGCGTCTGTGTTTGGCGGGTTTCCTGTACCCTGATCCAGACGTTCGCTGCCAGAATCTCCCTCGGAAGTATGGTCCCTTTGCCTGCCGCCTGTTGGTACGCCTTTAGCTCACTCACATGGGCTGTTGTTGACCGAGTCTTTCCTTCTTTCTGTAGACGGAAGATCACTGATGACACGAATCCGATTACCTGGTATGGGCCGTCGAACTTCGGAGACAATTTCGCCGCATAGCTGTCGATTGCTTTTGACAGTGGGTGCTGTCGAACAAGCCCAATTTCCGGTTTCCATTATCGGCGTCGCAAGTTATAGTGTTGCGCCTGATCCTGCGTTGCCTTTTCCAAATTTCTCACCACGAATTTGAAGACTTCTTTTAGATTTTTCGCCTCCTCTGCGGGTTGTATTGGTTCCTGACCGTTGCCCGGCGTTTGTTCATCGAAGTAGGTTCCCGGAAGTCTTGGTTCTCGTCCTTGCGTGAGATATGCTGGGCTGTATCCTGTGGTCTCGGATAATGCTATTGATGGCTAGCGTAATTTCTGGAAGCAGTCCGTCCCAGTTCCGGTGCTTGTTGTCCGAAAGTTGTGCTATTGCCGTTTTTATCATCCTGTTGATTGGGATTCTCCTGTGGCGTATATGGAGCAGTAAACTGTTGCTTCACACCCATTTCCTGGAGGGATGAACGAAAACTGCGACTCGTAAACTGAGTCCCATTATCAGTTACTAGTATCTAGGTTACTCCGAATCGGGCTAGAATGCGTTCCCGGAACGCTCGCTGCAAGTGTTCTGTTGAGGCTTTTTGTAAGGGTATCATTTCAGTTCATTTTGAAAATTTATCAAAGAATACGAGAGGAGTTGTGTTTCCGTGTGTAGAACGCGGTAGAGGACCCACAAAATCCGCACAGAGTATCGCCCAAGGTTCTTCTGCCAATTGGGTGAGCATTTTCCCTGCCGCCCTTTGCTGATTCGGCTTGTAACGTTGGCATGATTCACATTTGCGCACATATCTTCTAGCATCGTGAAACATTCATGGCCAGTAATATTTATTCGTCAACCGGCATATGGTCTTGCGGACTCCTTCGTGGCCAGCGCACGGATGGTCGTGATTTTCTTTCAGTACTCTGTTTCTCATTGTCCTAGGCACGCATAGTTTCCACGGCGTGCAGTTCTCGTCCCCGAGTCGATTTGGAATATGACGGTATACATTCCCATTCTCAAAGGTGTAGTCTGGGAACTTCTCCGGATTTTGGTCCACTTCTCTGACCTTTGCTTGTAACCACTTGCAGGGCTGTCCGCGTGTCTCCTCTGCTGCTACTCTGGCGACGGTTTCTTGCGGCTGTCGGGATAGTGCATCTGCGATCACATTCAACTTCCCCTTCCGGTACTGGATGTCAAAAGAAAACTGTTGGATCTCCAAGGCTCATCTCGCTATTCTCCCGGAGGGGCTCTCTGTAGTGTTTAGCCACTTGAGCGACAGATGATCTGTGACCACTGTGAATCGCTAGCCCTCAAGGTAAGCGCGCATCTTATGAATACCCCACATTATGGCCAGGCATTCCTTCTCTGTTCCCGAGTAATTCTTTTCGGCCTTGTTGAGATGTCGGCTGGCGTACGCGATAATGCACTCCTGACCCTCCAGTTGTTGTGTAAGCACGGCTCCAAGTCCAAAGTCGCTCGCATCCGTTTGGAGTTGAAACTTCTCTTTGAAATCTGGACACGCCAGTATTGGTGCCTCCGTGAGTTTTTGCTTGAGGGCTTCGAACGCTTTCTGTTGTGCCTCGCCCCATTTCAATTGTTTTCCTTTTCGTAGTAGTGTGGTCATTGGCTAGACGGTCTTCGCGAAATCTGGCACGAACCTGCGATACTAGGAGGCAATGCAGAAGCATCTTCGCAGTTCTCTGGTGGTGGTTAGTGGCTTTAAATGTTTTATTGCCGAAATTTTGTCTGGGTCTGTCTGGATGCCTTATTTGCTTAAAAAATTTCCCAAGTATGTCAATTCCTACTTAAAAAACTCACACTTGTCGACGTTGAGTTTGAGATTTGCCTGTCTCAAACGTCGGAGAAACTCCCGAAGTTTCGCAATGTGCTCTTCTGCGGACGAACCTGTGACAATTCTGTCGTCCAGGTAGGCGAAAGCTTTAGGCTCCAAATCGGGACCGATAACCTGGTCCATAGTTCGCTGAAAAGTGGCTGGAGCCGAGTGTAGCCCGAAGGGCATCACCCGCCACTGGAAGAGTCCTCTTCCAGGTACAGTAAACGCCGTGTATTGCTTACTGTCCTTCGCCATTGGAATCTGCCAGTGCCCGCTCTATAAGTCAAGGCTACTGATATACTTTGCATCTCGCAGCCACTTCAAAAATGTGTTGAATTCTCGGAATGGAGTATGCATCTGAAATGGAGTATGGATCGATCGGGCGTTCATCTGGCGGTAGTCTACGCATAATCGCCATTCACCAGACTTCTCGCTTCTCACCAACACGATTGGTGCGCTGTATGGACTGCTTAAGGGTTCTATACAACCCTTCTCTAGGAGTTCGTCGATCTCCTTGTTGATGACAGTCTGCATCGCCGGATTTCTCGGAAAGTATCGCTGTTTTATAGGACGCTCGTCACGCATCACTATTTTATGCTCCATAATATTGCAGACGCCTTTTAGGGTTTCAAACTTTTTCATTTCTTCCTGAATAAAACTCTCGATGTCCTCTGGTTGTTTCGGTCCTGATTCCTGTGCTGATGTACAAATGTCTGTCTCATTCGTCTTTTCCTGTTTCTCCGTTGGGCCCAAAGCCACGGTCTCGCCTCAGAAGGAGAGTGTCGCTCCTATCCCGCACAGAAAATCCATTCCGAGGAGCAAGTCGTCTAGGACTTCTGTCAAAACAAGGAAGGACGACTCGCATATACCAGTTCCCATAGCAACTTTTACTGTGGTACTTTCGGACACTTTCCTGGTTGTTCCGTCCGCCAGGCGAATATCAACCCCCGCTTTTTCAAACGACAGCTCTCCAACCAGCCTTTCCGCGAGCGTCCTGCTCACAAAACTTCGCGTCGCTCCCGTGTCCACTGTGGCCTGTATTCGTTTGCCTTGGATGGATACCATGGTCACGATGCGTAGTTTGTTTATTCGGAGGTGCTTTAGTTTATGCGAGAGATTCTCTGGCTGAGGCCCGCCTCCTCTCGCTTCCAGAGGGGTCCCAGGTCGTTTCCCTGTCTGTCTGCAATAGTCAATGGTTCTTATTCCCTCTCGGCCACACTCCTAGCAGAAAATCACGGCAGGGTTCCGGCAATCACGGCGCATATGTCCTTCCTGCCTGCAGCGTCAGATGACCATTGTCTTGAGGCTACAGTCCGCGTCTGGTATTCCTCTGACTACTCGTCCGTTTTGACAAATCGCAGGCGCTCGAAACCAACGAGATCAACTCTTTTAGTTCCCGGAAATCTTGCCTTTTTATGTTAAAGTGGTATCGAACGCCGAGTTTTTGCAAATTCTCTCCAGCTTTTCTCTCCCGTGTACCTGCTATGTCTCATCAGATTTTGCAGGCTAATGACGTAGTCCCTGAACTTCTCATTTGCGCGATGTTGCCGACTGCGAATGTCAATGCCGAGTCTTTTAAAGAAACGACTAGGTAGAAAGAAATCCAGGAAGTCTCGCTTAAAGGCCTCCCACGACCGGCAATGATTATTACTGTTGCGATACCAGAGCAAGGCTTTGCTCTCCAGCAACTCTGGCATCGCGCGTGGCAACATATTACTGTCGAGACCATATGTTTTTGCAAGTTCCTCTATCCGCTCCACCAAGACCAAAGACTGACCATTTCCTCACTTTGTTGATAACTTCAGGGTAGGAATGACGCTCAATAATTTCCCACAGGTTGCTGTCCATCACCCGTGGGGCGTTTACGCTCCCTAGGCTAATCGGGCTGCGTTCCCTCGTCGGAACATCCATCATCAGTGCCTTCGGCAGGTCACTGTGTTCCGGTGTTGCGCGACCGTCTTCCGCTTTATATGCCCTCAACCTTCGTTCCACACTCTCCGCGTGGTTTCCCTCGTTGATGAACTCGATGAGTTTTTTCCTCATGTCATTCAAGGTTCCTTCGGCGACAAGACCAAACTCAGTCAAGCACTGAGCAAGCGCTTCTTTATTTAACCGGTATAACCATCCTGTTCGGTACGTTTTGGTCCCAGTTGGATCCATGAAAATTTTTTTATCGATTTCTAGTCTTTTTAGCTATTGGTGAATATGATATTGTCCCTGTTCGAGCGCCACTTGTAACGAACCTTCTTACCTCTTTCTATGGCTTGGATTAGCTCGCCGGGATTCCAGAGTTCGATTATAAGACAAGAGTGTGTTAAAAGGTTCAATATCTTTATTCACCTTAAGCTAACTTGTTCTAACGTTTGTATTGTGTTTTGCTTATACAAATGATAGTTGCACTAGGAATAATATAATGTCGTTGGTATTTCTATGCGTTTTAAGAACACCGATGATTGACTGAATGGATAAACACTTGATATTTCGCTGAGTCTTCGTTGTTGATATCTTACTGCGGTTTTGAGATAACTGGTATTCTACTGGGTCGTTGATCTCTCACTGCGTTTTTGAGATCACTGGTATTCTACTGGGTCGTTGATATCTCACTGCGTTTTTGAGATCACTGGTATTCTGCTGGGTTGTTGATATCCCACTGCGTTTTTGAGATCACTGGTGTTCTACTGGGTCGTTGATATCTCACTGCGATTTTGAGATCACTGGTTTTCTGCTGGGTTGTTGATATCCCACTGCGTTTTTGAGATCACTGGTATTCTACTGGGTCGTTGATATCTCACTGCATTTTTGAGATCACTGGTATCCTACTGGGCTGTTGATATCTCACTGGCTGTTTTTGAGATCTCTGGAATTCTCCTGGGTCTCACTGCGTTTTGAGGTCTCTGATGATTGCTGCGTCTCTGTACGAGTATTTACAGGAGGGCGTTTGAGCCACTGCGACTGCGAATTCGGCTCTTTACGAGTATTAACAGGAGAGTATTTGAGACACTGCGACTGTGAATTCGACTCTTTACGAGTTTTACCAGGAGGGCATTTGAGTCACTGCGACTATGAATTCGACTCTTTACGAGCAGTAATAGGAGAGCATTTGAGCCACTGCGACTGTGAATTTGACTCTTTACGAGTATTAACAGGAGGGCATTTGAGCCACTGCGACTGTGAATTCGAATCTTTACGAGTATTAACATGAGGGCATTTGCGCCACTGCGACTGTGAATTCGACTCTTTACGAGTATTAACAGGGGGGCATTTGAGCCACTGCGACTGTGAATGCGTTCCTTTGCGAGTATTAACAGGAGGGCATTTGAGCCACTGCGACTGTGAATTTGACTCTTTACGAGTATTAACAGGAGGGCAATTCAGCCACATCGACTGTGAATTTGTTCCTTTGGGAGTCTTAACAGGAGGGCATTTCAGCTACTGGGACTGTGAATTCGACTCTTATGAGTATTAACAAGAGGGCATTTGAGCCACTGCGACTGTGAATTCGTTCCTTTGCGAGTATTAACAGGAGGGCATTTGAGCCACTGCGACTGTGAATTCGACTCTGTACGAGTATTAACAGGAGGGCATTTGAGCCACTGCGACTGTGAATTCGACTCTTTACGAGTATTAATAGGAGGGCATTTGAGCCACTGCGACTGCGAATTGGACTCTTTACGAGTATTAACAGGAGGGCCTTTCAGCCACTGCGACTGTGAATTCGACTCTTTACGAGTATTAACAGGAGGGCATTTGAGCCACAACGACTGTGAATTCGATTCTTCACGAGTATTAACAAGAGGGCATTTGAGCCACTGCGACTGTGAATTCGACTCTTCACGAGTATTGACAGGAGGGCATTTGAGCCACTGCGACTGTGAATTCGACTCTTACGAGTATAAACAGGAGGGCATTTGAGCCACTGCGACTGCGAATTCGGCTCTTTACGAGTATTAACAGGAGGGCATTTCAGCCACTGCGACTGTGAATTCGATTCTTCATGAGTATTAACAGGAGGGCATTTGAGCCACAGCGACTGTGTATTCGACTCTTTACTAGTATTAACAGGAGGGCATTTGAGCCACAGCGACTGTGAATTCGATTCTTCACGAGTATTAAGAGGAGGGCATTTGAGCCACTGCGACTGTGAATTCGTTCCTTTGCGAGTATTAACAGGAGGGCATTTGAGCCACCGCGACTGTGAATTCGACTCTACGAGTATTAACAGGAGGGCATTTGAGCCACTGCGACTGTGAATTCGACTCTTTACGAGTATTATCAGGAGGGCATTTGAGCCACTGCGACTGTGAATTCGATTCTTCACGAGAATTAACAGGAGGGCATTTGAGCCACTGCGACTGTGAATTCAATTCTTCACGAGTATTAACAGGAGGGCATTTGAGCCACTGCGACTGTGAATTTGTTCCTTTGGGAGTATTAACATGAGGGCATTTGAGCCACGGTGACTGTGAATTCGACTCTTTACGAGTATTAACAGGAGGGCATTTGAGCCACTGCGACTGTGAATTCAATTCTTCACGAGTATTAACAGGAGGGCATTTGAGCCACTGCGACTGTGAATTCGTTCCTTTGCGAGTATTAACAGGAGGGCATTTGAGCCACTGCGACTGTGAATTCGACTCTGTACGAGTATTAACAGGAGGGCATTTGAGCCACTGCGACTGTGAATTCGACTCTTTACGAGTATTAACAGGAGGGCATTTGAGCCACTGCGACTGCGAATTCGACTCTTTACGAGTATTAACAGGAGGGCATTTCAGCCACTGTGACTGTGAATTCGATTCTTCATGAGTATTAACAGGAGGGCATTTGAGCCACAGCGACTGTGTATTCGACTCTTTGCGAGTATTAACAGGAGGGCATTTGAGCCACTGAGACTGTGAATTCTATTCTTCACCAGTATTAACAGGAGGGCATTTGAGCCACTGCGACTGTGAATTTGTTCCTTTGGGAGTATTAACATGAGGGCATTTGAGCCACTGAAACTGTGAATTCGATTCTTCACGAGTATTAACAAGAGGGCATTTGAGCCACTGCGTCTGTGAATTCGACTCTTTACGACTATTAACAGGAAAGCATTTGAGCCACTGCGACTGCGAATTCGATTCTTCAGGAGGGCATTTGAGCCACTGCGACTGTGAATTCGTTCATTTGCGAGTATAAGCAGGAGGGCATTTGAGCCACTGCGACTGTGAATTCGATTCTTCACGAGAATTAACAGGGGGGGTGGGCATTTGAGCCACTGCGACTGTGAATGCGTTCCTTTGCGAGTATTAACAGGAGGGCATTAGAGCCACTGCGACTGTGGATTCGACTCTTTACGAGTATTAACAGGAGGGCATTTAAGCCACAGCGACTGTGAATTTGTTCCTTTGGGAGTATTAACATGAGGGCATTTGAGCCACTTCGATTATTAAAAGGAGGACATTTGAGCCACTGCGACTGTGAATTCGTTCCTTTGCGAGTATTAACAGGAGGGCATTTAAGCCACTGCGACTGTGAATTCGACTCTTTAAGAGTATTAACAAGAGGGCATTTGAGCCACAGCGACTGTGAATTCGATTATTCACGAGTATTAAATGGAGGGCATTTGAGCCACTGCGACTGTGAGTTCGTTCCTTTGCAAGTATTAGCAGGAGGGCAGTTGAGCCACTGCGACTGTGAATTCGACTCTTTACGAGTATTAACAGGAGGGCATTTGAGCCAATGCGACTGTGAATTCGATTCTTCACGAGTATTAACAGGAGGATATATGAGTCACTGCGACTGTGAATTCGTTCCTTTGCGAGTATTAACAGGAGGGCATTTGAGCCACTGCGACTGTGAATTCGACTCTTTACGAGTATTAACAGGAGAGCATTTGAGCCACTACGGCTGTGAATTCGATTCTTTACGAGTATTAACAGAAGGGCATTTGAGTCACTGAGACTGTGTAACGAGTTTTTGTTTCCAGCTGGGGTAGCGTCAGTCGCCCCAGGGTCCATTTTGGGGGATCTCGTAACCCTCAAAGTACTAACTACCGCGTCGGTCAAGAATTGCACACGATTTGCTGTCAAGCAAATCTATCACTGAAATATTCAGCTCGGACGTGTGCGGGTTGGTGTTCATTTTTTTCCTTTTATTTATTCTTTATTCGATCCAATTCACAAAAAAAGTCTTTTACAGTCTTACTTGCTACTCCACTGGTTACAAATGCTTTTGTCAGGCCTAATGCCTGGCGACAGAAGGCCGCGTACAATGATTTGTGAGTAGAGGAGCCGAGTGCACCGCGGCAGACGGCCGCTTACAACTGTTGCGGGTGTACAGGTGACGGAGGGACCGAATGCCCCGCGGCAGAAGGCCGCTTACAATACTGGTGAATACAAAGTTCGGGGGAGCTGAGTGCTCCGCGGCAGAAGGCCGCTCACAATACGGTTGAAAGCTCCGAAGAACTGATTCCGGCCGAAGCCTTGAAATTCCCGAAGGAATGATTCCGGCCGAAGCCTTGAAATTCCCGAAGGAATGATTCCGGCCGAAGCCTTGAAATTCCCGAAGGAATGATTCCGGCTAGTCCTAAATACGGTAACTCCCAAAGGAGTGATTCCGGCTAGTCCTAAATACGGTAACTCCCAAAGGAGTGATTCCGGCTAGTCCTAAATACGGTAACTCCCAAAGGAGTGATTCCGGCTAGTCCTAAATACGGTAACTCCCAAAGGAGTGATTCCGGCTAGTCCTAAATACGCCCAAAGATACTCCTAAAATACGTCTATGCTACGCCGGCAACTACTTCTACTCTACTGGATGTATAGATAGGGTTGGTGAACCCTTCAAAATATGTGAGCCACTCGTTATGCGATTTTGGGGCTGTCGAACCAGGTGGTCAACTGCTCCATGCAAAAGGAGTTTCTGTAAAAGCAAGCACGAATCGAGTCGTTGCTTACCGGCAAAAGGCTGACTTGAACTCGCACAAACTAGTCGTTAAAAGCACATGCTGATCAAAACTAAATGAGAACTGTATGCAGCGCTTGCGCGACGAAAGAAAACATGTGTAAGCTGAATGCTTGTTTCTATTTTTAGATCAGCGGCAGCGAAAGCGCAAAGGAAAAGAGAAAGGTAAAATAAGCTTGTCGCATGATTCTATTTTTAGAATTGCCGCTGCTCTAATTATGTGTATGTCATCTCTGAGCGTATATATATATATATATATATATATATATATATATATATATATATATATATATATATATATATATATATATATATATATATATATATATATATATATATAAAATATATATATATATATATATATATATATATATATATATATATATATATATATAATATATATATATATATATATATATATATATTGAGAAAGGTAAAATAAGCTTGTCGCATGATTCTATTTTTAGAATATATATATACGCTCAGAGATAAGACATACACACAATTAGAGCAGCGGCAATTCTAAAAATAGAATCATGCGACAAGCTTATTTTACCTTTCTCTATATATATATATATATATGTGACATACTGAATGTCTCATATATCAAATATCTAAAAATCCATCATGTGAATACACAGATTCACCGCTGGACAAACCCAAACAACACGGCCAGCCGGTCTTATCAACGGAGTGCGACGATAAGAAGACAGGCGCCATTCCTTAATTATTGAATACACGCAGGACGCAATTACTCCTGTATAGATAACCATTGTTATTTTAGGATATTTATCAATTACGTTTTGTATTTAAGGTTTTAGAAGATAAGCAACACATATAAAAACCCAACATTTTTTGGAAAGACTCAGAATAAACTTGGCATTCAAGCGAAAACCATCATCGTTGTATTTTATTGGCGCAGTCGGCAGGATCTACGAAAAAGATCCTTAAAAAGAACCTTCAAACGAAAAAGATGCAAAAAAGTGAGCCTTGTGAGTTTAAAACAAAGTAAAGTATAACCTAAAATCCAGTGTAGAAGTTTAATAAAAACAGTAAAAACAAATAAAATTATTGAAAGAACCGTCAGATAATCCAAATAATTAGAGGAAATTTGATTTAGTAAAAGCTTTATATTTGAGTGAAAAATAAAACTAAATCTAGTCGTTAAACGATAAAAAAAAAAAAAAAAAAAAAAGAAAAGAACAACAGGATCAAGTTAACGATTGCAGAAAATTTATGTGAACTATTATCAGTATTCAATTTTAACACTACAATGGATAAAAATATGATTATCGAAAATTTTAAATTAATTCGGCCGTTTGATGGAGAAAAAGGAAATTTGGCAAGCTTTATCACGGATATGGAAGCAGTGTTGGGCCTGATAACGACGCAACCTACTCCGCAAGAACAATTGCTATACTTCAACTTAATCCAACGGACATTAACAGGACCAGCATTCAATTTGAGCAGAAGAGAGCAACCAACAGACTGGCCTGCATTAAAGAAAATTTTAATTGAAAATTTTGGTGAGTGCACGCCGATACCCACATTAATATTAAGACTAAATACTTTAAAGTTTAAGAGTAATGTACAACAATTTTGTGAAGAAATAAGTATTTGTGTTTGTAGAATTAAAGATAGCATAAAATTAAGCGAAGAGACTCAAGCTAAGAAAACATTTTTAATAAACGAAACAGATTTAACGAGTCTAAGAATTTTAAAAAAAGAATTACCGAACCACTTAACTGCATTATTGAATGCAAACTCAGTAGCAAGTTTCCAATCAGCGGTTAGAGTATTAAGAGAAAACGATGAATTTGAAAATACTTATTATCCTCCAAAAACCCAAACCAATTCAAATGTAGATAATCCTTTTTCACAAAGCCCCTCAAACGTACCACGTTATTATAATAACTCCAAATTTAACCACTACAAACCGAAATATGTCCCGCAATATGAGCACCATAATACTAGACCAAACTACGACCAAAATTGGCATATGCCTCAACCAAACTCTACTAATCACGACCAATTTCAAAGCAGATCAACGAAAACCTTTCAGGATGTTAAAAGAAAACGAGAAAATGACTCCAATCAGTCCAGAATAAGACGGTTTGGTGCTCCTATTCCAATGGAACTGGACACTCAAAATTTTCACTTAAAAGACTCGGAAAACTACCCTCCATTCTCTTAAACATTCAAAATAAATTTCTAAAATTTCTGATCGATACAGGATCTTCAGTCAGTTTAATTAACCCGAATGTTCTTTCTAAACCTATCGAACAAGTAGACCCAATAAATATTGTAACAGTTACTGGAAAAATTAAACTGGATAAAGCTCAAGAAATATCTTATAACGATTTGAAAACCACGCTTAGACTTTATGTATTTAATTTTTCAAAAAGCTATGATGGATTGTTGGGTTACGACATGCTGTCTAAATTAAACGCAATTATCAATCTGTCAAATAACAACATTCAACTAAATGGTCACCAATATTTTTTCTCGAGGTGTACTAAAGATGAAACATATAGTAATCTACAAAAAGAACTAGGATTTCATGAGATGGGAGATTTTGAAGATAAGTCCAAATTCCGTACAGATCACCTAAATGAAGAAGAAAAGCAAGAGTTGGGCAAGCTTTTAAAATTATACGATTCCCTTTTTCATTCAGATAAACTTAATTTAACATTCACGAACGCTATTAAGCATAAAATTAATACTAAACATGAGGATCCCATATATGTAAAATCATATCGTTATCCCCAGATTCACAAAGCAGAGGTGAATAGACAAATTAAAGAAATGTTAGAACAAGGAATAATTCAACATAGTCAATCCCCATATTCTGCTCCATTATGGGTAGTCCCGAAAAAGATGGATGCCTCAGGAAAAGAAAAATGGAGAATCGTAATTGACTACCGAAAATTAAACAATATAACTATCGATGATAGGTTTCCCATACCTAATATCGAAGAAATCCTCGATAAATTAGGACGTTCACTCTATTTTACTACATTAGACTTGGCCAGAGGATTTCACCAAGTAGAAGTCGAGGAGTCAAGTCAGCCAAAAACGGCTTTCTCAACACAAGACGGCCACTTCGAGTTCCTCCGCATGCCATTCGGCTTAAAAAATGCACCCGCGACTTTTCAGAGATTGATGAACTCTGTTTTAGGTGAACTTATAGGCGTCGAATGCATGGTGTATCTTGACGACATCATAGTGTTTAGCACTTCATTACAAGAACATATGGTATCTCTAAACAAAGTCTTTAAAAAGCTTAAGGATGCAAACCTTAAGATACAGATTGATAAGTGCGAATTTCTAAAAAGAGAGACAGAATTTCTAGGTCATATTGCTACCCCTGAGGGAATAAAACCTAATCCTAGAAACACTGCGGCCCTTCAAAAGTTTCCAATACCAAAGACAGAGAAACAGATAAAGCAATTTCTGGGTTTAGCTGGTTTCTACAGGAAATTTATCAAAAATTTTGCTAGCATAACTAAGCCTTTAACTAAATGCCTGAAAAAGGGTGAACGTATTAAATACCAGGATAGCGAATATATCAAAGCGGTAGAAACGATTAAAACCCTTATTATAAATGATCCTATTTTAAAATATCCCGATTATGAGAAAAAATTTATATTAACTACAGATGCATCAAATTTTGCTATGGGAGCAGTTCTTAGCCAAGATGGGCATCCTATTTGTTTCGCTAGTAGAACGCTCAACGAACATGAGATAAACTACTCGACGACAGAAAAAGAGCTCCTTGCCATAGTATGGGCAACGAAATACTTTCGTCCCTACTTGTATGGAAGGAAGTTTTTAATCAATAGTGACCATAGACCTTTACAGTGGCTCCATAACTTAAAAGAACCCAACGCAAAACTTCAGCGTTGGAAGGTAAAGTTGAATGAATATGATTTTGATATTAAGTACATTCCTGGTAAAGAAAACCATGTAGCAGACGCATTGTCAAGGGTAGAAATAGAAAATTATCACAATAATGAAATAGCGAGTGATGAGGCAACTATTCACTCCGCAGATGAAGATAACTCAAACTTAATTTGGATTTCAGAAAGACCACTAAACACATTTAGAAGACAATTCGTTTTTAAAAAATCTCCAAATAATAAAGAAATTCTCAAAATAATTTTCAAAAATACGCGAAATATAATCTTATACAGTGAAATGACAGAGGACTTTGCTAAAAAAGTCATACTAGAAAAGTTGGCAGGAACAAATTCTGCCATTTACTTTGAATCCGATGATGATTTCGTTAAATTCCAAGATATCTATTCACAATTGATTAAGCAATCACCATCAAATAGAATTTGTAGAACAATGAGAATTCTAGAAGATATAACCTCCTATGACAGATTTAAGGAAATTATCCTAAACATTCATTTAAGAGGCCTCCACCAAGGCATTGACAAGATTCAATTCGAATTTAAGAAAAAATATTATTATCCAAATTATATATCGGAAATATCAAATATTATTAATAATTGCGAAATTTGCAATGAATGCAAAAACGAACATGTTACAACCAAAATGCCTTTTAAGGTAACCCCTCCTACTTACGAAACAAGGGAAAAATTCGTCATAGATATATGGAAGTGGGACAAAGACTCTTATTTGACATGCATTGATGTCTTCTCAAAATTTGTCATGGTGGAAAAAATTAACCACCTGAATTGGATTGAGGCCAAACGAGCTCTTTTGCGAATATTTAATTCAATGGGTCCTCCCCAAAAAATTAAAACAGATCAAGATAGTGGCCTAATAAATGCAAGTTTGCAGGAATGGCTGAAAAGCCTTAATATAGAGATCGAAATCACCACAGGTAAAACTGGAATAGCGGACATCGAAAGATTGCATAAAACCTTGAACGAAAAGTTACGCATAATAAACACATGCCAAGATAAAGAACTTCAGCATTTCGCAATTGAACAAACTATCTTTTCTTACAACCATACGATAATTCATTCAACAACCGGCGAGACCCCGTACAACATATTTTTCAATAAAAAACTCCCGTTAAGAGACACCCAAGAGGTAAAAGAACGCAGGATAGCAAATATAAATAAAACTAGGAAGGAATTTGAAATAGATACAAGATTTGTTAAAGCAGAAAATGCCCGGAAAAGGTTAGATAAGAGAGCAAACCCTTTTAAGCGAGTTCACATTATGCCAACCGATGCAGGAAAAGATCACCATGTAGTAAAATTTACGACTAGACATTCAAAAAAATATAAAACTCATTTCAAGCGAAAGAAAAAGATATACTAACCTCACCAATTTCTTTAGGAATATATTCTGAACTCAAAATTAATAGACGAAACTAATACTACTACTCTTCATACTAAAAAAATTTTTTTTGAATCTATTTTACTTAAACTTTAAACCTCATTTACCAAATCCCTAATGATACCAAAGTCCAAAGGATACTACCCACTTTTTTTTTTATTTTAAAATACTATCTGATAATTGGAGGCCGCACTGAGTTAACATTCGATAAAAATAAAAATTAATATTATACTTTAGTATTATGTATAGTATGTTAATAAAATGATACTGTATAGAACGAGCAAAAATCAATTCAAAGAAAATTCTCCATATTTTAAATGTGTTATTGAAATGAAAATTGTAGTAGCAGTCAATTGAAAGAGATGTAAAAACTAAAAGCTCCATACAATGAAAGAATATATTATTTTGTCTCATACATTTTAATTATGAATAAGTTTATAATCTGTGTTTAGTGTAAGCTAGATTTAAGTCTCATGTCTCATCTATAAATTTGTTTTTAACAAATCAAAAGTTCACGTGGACGTGAACGTTCTCGAAGAGGGGAGGAGTGACATACTGAATGTCTCATATATCAAATATCTAAAAATCCATCATGTGAATACACAGATTCACCGCTGGACAAACCCAAACAACACGGCCAGCCGGTCTTATCAACGGAGTGCGACGATAAGAAGACAGGCGCCATTCCTTAATTATTGAATACACGCAGGACGCAATTACTCCTGTATAGATAACCATTGTTATTTTAGGATATTTATCAATTACGTTTTGTATTTAAGGTTTTAGAAGATAAGCAACACATATAAAAACCCAACATTTTTTGGAAAGACTCAGAATACACTTGGCATTCAAGCGAAAACCATCATCGTTGTATTTTATTTATATATATATATATATATATATATATATATATATATATATATATATATATATATATATATATATATATATATATATATATATATATATATATATATATATATATATATATATATATATATATATATATATATATATATATATATATATATATATATATATATATATATATATATATATATATATATCTGATATATATATATATATATTTATATATATATATATATATATATATATATATATATATATATATATATATATATATATATATATATATATATATATATATATATATATATATATATATATTAGAGATGACATACACACGCTCAGAGATGACATACACACAATTAGAGCAGCGGCAATTCTAAAAATAGAATCATGCGACAAGCTTATTTTACCTTTCTCTTTTCCTTTGCGCTTTCGCTGCCGCTGATCTAAAAATAGAAACAAGCATTCAGCTTACACATGTTTTCTTTCGTCGCGCAAGCGCTGCATACGTACTCAAGGTTTATAGGTATATATATATATATATATATATATATATATATATATATATATACAGTACAACCTCACTAGTCCGGACACATATGGTGTCGGATGTTTTCGGATTACTGGAATTTCCGGACTATAGAATACAATAAAATACACAGTTTTAAATAAGAATTTATTAAACTTAAAAAGCTTTTACGCTTAGAAATAAATATATACGTTAGCTTAGTAATAATATTTACTTCAATTTAGAAATTATTAGTTTTTATTTTTAGTTGAACTTACATATAGTGGTGAGAACTATTATAAATGATGGAACTTTATTCCTTACGTAGAAACGTATCGATTTTTGATTGAGTTAAATTTTTCAACAGCTTTTCTTCAGCCTTGTCTTTAAACCTTTTTAGGAGGAGTATATCTGCTTGGGACGCTTCATTTTCTTCTGCCCATTCAATTGCTCTGAAAAATATTTTTCTGGCCTCTTTATGCGAAACTTTTTCAGTGTTGTCAGCACTGTCAGCCGATTCAGTGTCGTTTACTTGACATTGACCTCGATTTTGTAAGACGGAATGTATTATTTCTTGATCAGAATAATCATAAGAATGTTCGTTTTCATCACTTGCCCATTCATTTATTTCAGCTGCAGCCATATTACTGCCTGGGTCAAGGACTCTAATATAATTTTGAATTTCCTTCAATTGACTGCATAAAGGATCCAATTGTAGATAGTGTGCAAGTGGTATTAAATCTTCTTCATCCCAGTCTGAAAATATTTGTGGCCATATTACTGACCAGCTTCTTTTAATGTTTTTTTCACGTATGTTTGCCCATGCTGAAGTCAGAAGAAACACAGCATCTTTTAAAGAAAATTTTTTTAAGACACCCGCTATGTCGACTTCTTTTTCCAATAAAATATGAGTCAACAGTTCCTTTCTGTAATAAATTTTAATATTCTGGATAACATTTTGATCCATGGGTTGCAACAAGGCCGTGCAATTAGGTGGCAAAAACAAAACTCTGAAATTCGGATCAAAATTCAGTTCATTGGCTTTTGGATGGGATGGAGCGTTATCTAAAATTAAAAGTGCTTTCAAAGGTTTATTATTTTCTGCCAAAAACTTCTTGACTGCTGAAATAAAATCATTTTTAAACCAATTTAAGAAAATATCCACTGACATCCATCCTTTTTTAGTTGCTCTATATATTATTGGCAAATTGGCATTTTTAAATGCTCTGGGCTTAAGAGATTTACCGATTACCGGTATAGCGGTAGTTTATGGGTACCAGCAGCATTTGCACAAGGCATAAATGTTATACGGTCTTTCGAAATTTTTCTTCCTGGCGCCGAATTTTCCTTTGAATGAACCCATGTTGCACGCGGTAAAGCTCTCCAAAAAGCTGCAGATTCATCGGCATTATAAACCTGTTGTTCATCCAGACCCATATCGTGAACAATCTTTAAAAAATGCTTTTTGAAAGGCTCAACAGCAGCAACGTCATTAGACAGTTTTTCGCCACAAACTTTAAGGAAACGAATTCCATTTCTGTGCTTAAACTTTTCAAACAAACCTGCACTTGCTCCGAAATCATCTTTTCCCGTAATTTCCTTGTAAAATAATTTTGCTTTAGTTTTTATCATTTCCGCAGAAACTGGCACATGATGGTTCCTTTGTTGGATAAACCATGTCAAAAGAGCTTCCTCCGTATCCGGGTGCTCACCAGATTTCATAACTTTTCTCCCTCCTAGCAGAAAAATTAAATATACTCTGTAAATTACATATGTACATGACTATTTATACCTTTCTTACCTGAGCCATGAACTGTGTTGGACACATATTGGCAAATTTTTCTTCTGTTTGCTTTAATATCGTAAACAGTTGATTTAGGCAATTTAAAAATCTCAGCCACGTACCTGATTGACTTGCCTTTTTCAAGGCATTCCAAAACTTTACACTTTTCAGCAAGAGTTATAGTAGTATGCTTTCTCTTTACCTCTGCCATGATACATACGCGAGCAACTACACAATTCAAGTTCACTCAATGAAATGACAAGAAAACAAGAATAAACAGAAGTCATCCACATCATCAACATTAAATAACTGTTTAATTTCCGTTAGAATTTAACCGACAAAACTACTAAATTTGAATACATACACTGTCCGGACTCTAGAGGTAAAAAAATGAAACTGTCCGAATTGTAGAGCTGTTCGGATTACTGAATAGTCCGGAGTCCGGAGTAGCGCGTGTCCGGACTAGGGAGGTTGTACTGTATATATATATATATATATATATATATATATATATATATATATATATATATATATATATATATATATATATATATATATATATATATATATATATATATATATATAGATATATAATATATATAAAAAGAGAAACAAGCATTCAGCTTACACATGTTTTCTTTCGTCGCGCAAGCGCTGCATACATAGGACGATAATATATATATATATATATATATATATATATATATATATATTCCTCTGACTACTCGTCCGTTTTGACAAATCGCAGGCGCTCGAAACCAACGAGATCAACTCTTTTAGTTCCCGGAAATCTTGCCTTTTTATGTTAAATTGGTATCGAACGCCGAGTTTTTGCAAATTCTCTCCAGCTTTTCTCTCCCGTGTACCTGCTATGTCTCATCAGATTTTGCAGGCTAATGACGTAGTCCCTGAACTTCTCATTTGCGCGATGTTGCCGACTGCGAATGTCAATGCCGAGTCTTTTAAAGAAACGACTAGGTAGAAAGAAATCCAGGAAGTCTCGCTTAAAGGCCTCCCACGACCGGCAATGATTATTATTGTTGCGATACCAGAGCAAGGCTTTGCTCTCCAGCAACTCTGGCATCGCGCGTGGCAACATATTACTGTCGAGACCATATGTTTTTGCAAGTTCCTCCATCCGCTCCACCAAGACTAAAGACTGACCATTTCCTCACTTTGTTGATAACTTCAGGGTAGGAATGACACTCAATAATTTCCCACAGGTTGCTGTCCATCACCCGTGGGGCGTTTACGCTCCCTAGGCTAATCGGGCTGCGTTCCCTCGTCGGAACATACATCATCAGTGCCTTCGGCAGGTCACTGTGTTCCGGTGTTGCGCGACCGTCTTCCGCTTTATATGCCCTCAACCTTCGTTCCACACTCTCCGCGTGGTTTCCCTCGTTGATGAACTCAATGAATTTTTTCCTCATGTCATTCAAGGTTCCTTCGGCGACAAGACCAAACTCAGTCAAGCACTGAGCAAGCGCTTCTTTATTTAACCGGTATAACCATCCTGTTCGGTACGTTTTGGTCCCAGTTGGATCCATGAAAATTTTTTTATCGATTTCTAGTCTTTTTAGCTATTGGTGAATATGATATTGTCCCTGTTCGAGCGCCACTTGTAACGAACCTTCTTACCTCTTTCTATGGCTTGGATTAGCTCGCCGGGATTCCAGAGTTCGATTATAAGACAAGAGTGTGTTAAAAGGTTCAATATCTTTATTCACCTTAAGCTAACTTGTTCTAACGTTTGTATTGTGTTTTGCTTATACAAATGATAGTTGCACTAGGAATAATATAATGTCGTTGGTATTTCTATGCGTTTTAAGAACACCGATGATTGACTGAATGGATAAACACTTGATATTTCGCTGAGTCTTCGTTGTTGATATCTTACTGCGGTTTTGAGATAACTGGTATTCTACTGGGTCGTTGATCTCTCACTGCGTTTTTGAGATCACTGGTATTCTACTGGGTCGTTGATATCTCACTGCGTTTTTGAGATCACTGGTATTCTGCTGGGTTGTTGATATCCCACTGCGTTTTTGAGATCACTGGTGTTCTACTGGGTCGTTGATATCTCACTGCGTTTTTGAGATCACTGGTTTTCTGCTGGGTTGTTGATATCCCACTGCGTTTTTGAGATCACTGGTGTTCTACTGGGTCGTTGATATCTCACTGCATTTTTGAGATCACTGGTATCCTGCTGGGCTGTTGATATCTCACTGGCTGTTTTTGAGATCTCTGGAATTCTCCTGGGTCTCACTGCGTTTTGAGGTCTCTGATGATTGCTGCGTCTCTGTACGAGTATTTACAGGAGGGCGTTTGAGCCACTGCGACTGCGAATTCGGCTCTTTACGAGTATTAACAGGAGAGTATTTGAGACACTGCGACTGTGAATTCGACTCTTTACGAGTTTTACCAGGAGGGCATTTGAGTCACTGCGACTATGAATTCGACTCTTTACGAGTAGTAATAGGAGAGCATTTGAGCTACTGCGACTGTGAATTTGACTCTTTACGAGTATTAACAGGAGGGCATTTGAGCCACTGCGACTGTGAATTCGACTCTTAACGAGTATTAACATGAGGGCATTTGCGCCACTGCGACTGTGAATTCGACTCTTTACGAGTATTAACAGGGGGGCATTTGAGCCACTGCGACTGTGAATGCGTTCCTTTGCGAGTATTAACAGGAGGGCATTTGAGCCACTGCGACTGTGAATTTGACTCTTTACGAGTATTAACAGGAGGGCAATTCAGCCACATCGACTGTGAATTTGTTCCTTTGGGAGTCTTAACAGGAGGGCATTTCAGCTACTGGGACTGTGAATTCGACTCTTATGAGTATTAACAAGAGGGTATTTGAGCCACTGCGACTGTGAATTCGTTCCTTTGCGAGTATTAACAGGAGGGCATTTGAGCCACTGCGACTGTGAATTCGACTCTGTACGAATATTAACAGGAGGGCATTTGAGCCACTGCGACTGTGAATTCGACTCTTTACGAGTATTAATAGGAGGGCATTTGAGCCACTGCGACTGCGAATTGGACTCTTTACGAGTATTAACAGGAGGGCCTTTCAGCCACTGCGACTGTGAATTCGACTCTTTACGAGTATTAACAGGAGGGCATTTGAGCCACAACGACTGTGAATTCGATTCTTCACGAGTATTAACAAGAGGGCATTTGAGCCACTGCGACTGTGAATTCGACTCTTCACGAGTATTAACAGGAGGGCATTTGAGCCACTGCGACTGTGAATTCGACTCTTTACGAGTATAAACAGGAGGGCATTTGAGCCACTGCGACTGCGAATTCGGCTCTTTACGAGTATTAACAGGAGGGCATTTCAGCCACTGCGACTGTGAATTCGATTCTTCATGAGTATTAACAGGAGGGCATTTGAGCCACAGCGACTGTGTATTCGACTCTTTACGAGTATTAACAGGAGGGCATTTGAGCCACTGCGACTGTGAATTCGACTATTTACGAGCATTAACAGGAGGGCATTTGAGCCACTGCGACTGTGAATTCGACTCTTTACGAGTATTAACAGGAGGGCATTTCAGCCACTGCGACTGTGAATTCGATTCTTCGTGAGTATTAACAGGAGGGCATTTGAGCAACCGCGACTGTGTATTCGACTCTTTACTAGTATTAACAGGAGGGCATTTGAGCCACAGCGACTGTGAATTCGATTCTTCACGAGTATTAAGAGGAGGGCATTTGAGCCACTGCGACTGTGAATTCGTTCCTTTGCGAGTATTAACAGGAGGGCATTTGAGCCACCGCGACTGTGAATTCGACTCTACGAGTATTAACAGGAGGGCATTTGAGCCACTGCGACTGTGAATTCGACTCTTTACGAGTATTATCAGGAGGGCATTTGAGCCACTGCGACTGTGAATTCGATTCTTCACGAGAATTAACAGGAGGGCATTTGAGCCACTGCGACTGTGAATTCAATTCTTCACGAGTATTAACAGGAGGGCATTTGAGCCACTGCGACTGTGAATTTGTTCCTTTGGGAGTATTAACATGAGGGCATTTGAGCCACGGTGACTGTGAATTCGACTCTTTACGAGTATTAACAGGAGGGCATTTGAGCCACTGCGACTGTGAATTTGTTCCTTTGGGAGTATTAACATGAGGGCATTTGAGCCACGGTGACTGTGAATTCAATTCTTCACGAGTATTAACAGGAGGGCATTTGAGCCACTGCGACTGTGAATTCGTTCCTTTGCGAGTATTAACAGGAGGGCATTTGAGCCACTGCGACTGTGAATTCGACTCTGTACGAGTATTAACAGGAGGGCATTTGAGCCACTGCGACTGTGAATTCGACTCTTTACGAGTATTAACAGGAGGGCATTTGAGCCACTGCGACTGCGAATTCGATTCTTCACGAGAATTAACAGGGGGGGGGGGGGCATTTTAGCCACTGCGACTGTGAATGCGTTCCTTTGCGAGTATTATCAGGAGGGCATTTGAGCCACTGCGACTGTGAATTCGATTCTTCACGAGAATTAACAGGAGGGCATTTGAGCCACTGCGACTGTGAATTCAATTCTTCACGAGTATTAACAGGAGGGCATTTGAGCCACTGCGACTGTGAATTTGTTCCTTTGGGAGTATTAACATGAGGGCATTTGAGCCACGGTGACTGTGAATTCGACTCTTTACGAGTATTAACAGGAGGGCATTTGAGCCACTGCGACTGTGAATTTGTTCCTTTGGGAGTATTAACATGAGGGCATTTGAGCCACGGTGACTGTGAATTCAATTCTTCACGAGTATTAACAGGAGGGCATTTGAGCCACTGCGACTGTGAATGCGTTCCTTTGCGAGTATTAACAGGAGGGCATTTGAGCCACTGTGACTGTGAATTCAATTCTTCACGAGTATTAACAGGAGGGCATTTGAGCCACTGCGACTGTGAATTCGTTCCTTTGCGAGTATTAACAGGAGGGCATTTGAGCCACTGCGACTGTGAATTCGACTCTGTACGAGTATTAACAGGAGGGCATTTGAGCCACTGCGACTGTGAATTCGACTCTTTACGAGTATTAACAGGAGGGCATTTGAGCCACTGCGACTGCGAATTCGACTCTTTACGAGTATTAACAGGAGGGCATTTCAGCCACTGCGACTGTGAATTCGATTCTTCGTGAGTATTAACAGGAGGGCATTTGAGCAACCGCGACTGTGTATTCGACTCTTTACTAGTATTAACAGGAGGGCATTTGAGCCACAGCGACTGTGAATTCGATTCTTCACGAGTATTAAGAGGAGGGCATTTGAGCCACTGCGACTGTGAATTCGTTCCTTTGCGAGTATTAACAGGAGGGCATTTGAGCCACCGCGACTGTGAATTCGACTCTACGAGTATTAACAGGAGGGCATTTGAGCCACTGCGACTGTGAATTCGACTCTTTACGAGTATTAACAGGAGGGCATTTGAGCCACTGCGACTGTGAATTCGATTCTTCACGAGAATTAACAGGAGGGCATTTGAGCCACTGCGACTGTGAATTCAATTCTTCACGAGTATTAACAGGAGGGCATTTGAGCCACTGCGACTGTGAATTTGTTCCTTTGGGAGTATTAACATGAGGGCATTTGAGCCACGGTGACTGTGAATTCGACTCTTTACGAGTATTAACAGGAGGGCATTTGAGCCACTGCGACTGTGAATTTGTTCCTTTGGGAGTATTAACATGAGGGCATTTGAGCCACGGTGACTGTGAATTCAATTCTTCACGAGTATTAACAGGAGGGCATTTGAGCCACTGCGACTGTGAATTCGTTCCTTTGCGAGTATTAACAGGAGGGCATTTGAGCCACTGCGACTGTGAATTCGACTCTGTACGAGTATTAACAGGAGGGCATTTGAGCCACTGCGACTGTGAATTCGACTCTTTACGAGTATTAACAGGAGGGCATTTGAGCCACTGCGACTGCGAATTCGATTCTTCACGAGAATTAACAGGGGGGGGGCATTTGAGCCACTGCGACTGTGAATGCGTTCCTTTGCGAGTATTATCAGGAGGGCATTTGAGCCACTGCGACTGTGAATTCGATTCTTCACGAGAATTAACAGGAGGGCATTTGAGCCACTGCGACTGTGAATTCAATTCTTCACGAGTATTAACAGGAGGGCATTTGAGCCACTGCGACTGTGAATTTGTTCCTTTGGGAGTATTAACATGAGGGCATTTGAGCCACGGTGACTGTGAATTCGACTCTTTACGAGTATTAACAGGAGGGCATTTGAGCCACTGCGACTGTGAATTTGTTCCTTTGGGAGTATTAACATGAGGGCATTTGAGCCACGGTGACTGTGAATTCAATTCTTCACGAGTATTAACAGGAGGGCATTTGAGCCACTGCGACTGTGAATGCGTTCCTTTGCGAGTATTAACAGGAGGGCATTAGAGCCACTGTGACTGTGAATTCAATTCTTCACGAGTATTAACAGGAGGGCATTTGAGCCACTGCGACTGTGAATTCGTTCCTTTGCGAGTATTAACAGGAGGGCATTTGAGCCACTGCGACTGTGAATTCGACTCTGTACGAGTATTAACAGGAGGGCATTTGAGCCACTGCGACTGTGAATTCGACTCTTTACGAGTATTAACAGGAGGGCATTTGAGCCACTGCGACTGCGAATTCGACTCTTTACGAGTATTAACAGGAGGGCATTTCAGCCACTGTGACTGTGAATTCGATTCTTCATGAGTATTAACAGGAGGGCATTTGAGCCACAGCGACTGTGTATTCGACTCTTTACGAGTATTAACAGGAGGGCATTTAAGCCACTGCGACTGTGAATTCTATTCTTCACCAGTATTAACAGGAGGGCATTTGAGCCACTGCGACTGTGAATTTGTTCCTTTGGGAGTATTAACATGAGGGCATTTGAGCCACTGAAACTGTGAATTCGATTCTTCACGAGTATTAACAAGAGGGCATTTGAGCCACTGCGTCTGTGAATTCGACTCTTTACGACTATTAACAGGAAAGCATTTGAGCCACTGCGACTGCGAATTCGATTCTTCAGGAGGGCATTTGAGCCACTGCGACTGTGAATTCGTTCCTTTGCGAGTATAAGCAGGAGGGCATTTGAGCCACTGCGACTGTGAATTCGATTCTTCACGAGAATTAACAGGGGGGGGGGCATTTGAGCCACTGCGACTGTGAATGCGTTCCTTTGCGAGTATTAACAGGAGGGCATTAGAGCCACTGCGACTGTGGATTCGACTCTTTACGAGTATTAACAGGAGGGCATTTAAGCCACAGCGACTATGAATTTGTTCCTTTGGGAGTATTAACATGAGGGCATTTGAGCCACTTCGATTATTAAAAGGAGGACATTTGAGCCACTGCGACTGTGAATTCGTTCCTTTGCGAGTATTAACAGGAGGGCATTTAAGCCACTGCGACTGTGAATTCGACTCTTTAAGAGTATTAACAAGAGGGCATTTGAGCCACAGCGACTGTGAATTCGATTATTCACGAGTATTAAATGGAGGGCATTTGAGCCACTGCGACTGTGAGTTCGTTCCTTTGCAAGTATTAGCAGGAGGGCATTTGAGCCACCGCGACTGTGAATTCGACTCTACGAGTATTAACAGGAGGGCATTTGAGCCACTGCGACTGTGAATTCGACTCTTTACGAGTATTATCAGGAGGGCATTTGAGCAACCGCGACTGTGTATTCGACTCTTTACTAGTATTAACAGGAGGGCATTTGAGCCACAGCGACTGTGAATTCGATTCTTCACGAGTATTAAGAGGAGGGCATTTGAGCCACTGCGACTGTGAATTCGTTCCTTTGCGAGTATTAACAGGAGGGCATTTGAGCCACCGCGACTGTGAATTCGACTCTACGAGTATTAACAGGAGGGCATTTGAGCCACTGCGACTGTGAATTCGACTCTTTACGAGTATTATCAGGAGGGCATTTGAGCCACTGCGACTGTGAATTCGATTCTTCACGAGAATTAACAGGAGGGCATTTGAGCCACTGCGACTGTGAATTCAATTCTTCACGAGTATTAACAGGAGGGCATTTGAGCCACTGCGACTGTGAATTTGTTCCTTTGGGAGTATTAACATGAGGGCATTTGAGCCACGGTGACTGTGAATTCGACTCTTTACGAGTATTAACAGGAGGGCATTTGAGCCACTGCGACTGTGAATTTGTTCCTTTGGGAGTATTAACATGAGGGCATTTGAGCCACGGTGACTGTGAATTCAATTCTTCACGAGTATTAACAGGAGGGCATTTGAGCCACTGCGACTGTGAATTCGTTCCTTTGCGAGTATTAACAGGAGGGCATTTGAGCCACTGCGACTGTGAATTCGACTCTGTACGAGTATTAACAGGAGGGCATTTGAGCCACTGCGACTGTGAATTCGACTCTTTACGAGTATTAACAGGAGGGCATTTGAGCCACTGCGACTGCGAATTCGATTCTTCACGAGAATTAACAGGGGGGGGGGGGCATTTGAGCCACTGCGACTGTGAATGCGTTCCTTTGCGAGTATTATCAGGAGGGCATTTGAGCCACTGCGACTGTGAATTCGATTCTTCACGAGAATTAACAGGAGGGCATTTGAGCCACTGCGACTGTGAATTCAATTCTTCACGAGTATTAACAGGAGGGCATTTGAGCCACTGCGACTGTGAATTTGTTCCTTTGGGAGTATTAACATGAGGGCATTTGAGCCACGGTGACTGTGAATTCGACTCTTTACGAGTATTAACAGGAGGGCATTTGAGCCACTGCGACTGTGAATTTGTTCCTTTGGGAGTATTAACATGAGGGCATTTGAGCCACGGTGACTGTGAATTCAATTCTTCACGAGTATTAACAGGAGGGCATTTGAGCCACTGCGACTGTGAATGCGTTCCTTTGCGAGTATTAACAGGAGGGCATTAGAGCCACTGTGACTGTGAATTCAATTCTTCACGAGTATTAACAGGAGGGCATTTGAGCCACTGCGACTGTGAATTCGTTCCTTTGCGAGTATTAACAGGAGGGCATTTGAGCCACTGCGACTGTGAATTCGACTCTTTACGAGTATTAACAGGAGGGCATTTGAGCCACTGCGACTGTGAATTCGACTCTTTACGAGTATTAACAGGAGGGCATTTGAGCCACTGCGACTGCGAATTCGACTCTTTACGAGTATTAACAGGAGGGCATTTCAGCCACTGCGACTGTGAATTCGATTCTTCGTGAGTATTAACAGGAGGGCATTTGAGCAACCGCGACTGTGTATTCGACTCTTTACTAGTATTAACAGGAGGGCATTTGAGCCACAGCGACTGTGAATTCGATTCTTCACGAGTATTAAGAGGAGGGCATTTGAGCCACTGCGACTGTGAATTCGTTCCTTTGCGAGTATTAACAGGAGGGCATTTGAGCCACCGCGACTGTGAATTCGACTCTACGAGTATTAACAGGAGGGCATTTGAGCCACTGCGACTGTGAATTCGACTCTTTACGAGTATTAACAGGAGGGCATTTGAGCCACTGCGACTGTGAATTCGATTCTTCACGAGAATTAACAGGAGGGCATTTGAGCCACTGCGACTGTGAATTCAATTCTTCACGAGTATTAACAGGAGGGCATTTGAGCCACTGCGACTGTGAATTTGTTCCTTTGGGAGTATTAACATGAGGGCATTTGAGCCACGGTGACTGTGAATTCGACTCTTTACGAGTATTAACAGGAGGGCATTTGAGCCACTGCGACTGTGAATTTGTTCCTTTGGGAGTATTAACATGAGGGCATTTGAGCCACGGTGACTGTGAATTCAATTCTTCACGAGTATTAACAGGAGGGCATTTGAGCCACTGCGACTGTGAATTCGTTCCTTTGCGAGTATTAACAGGAGGGCATTTGAGCCACTGCGACTGTGAATTCGACTCTGTACGAGTATTAACAGGAGGGCATTTGAGCCACTGCGACTGTGAATTCGATTCTTTACGAGTATTAACAGGAGGGCATTTGAGCCACTGCGACTGCGAATTCGATTCTTCACGAGAATTAACAGGGGGGGGGGGGGCATTTGAGCCACTGCGACTGTGAATGCGTTCCTTTGCGAGTATTATCAGGAGGGCATTTGAGCCACTGCGACTGTGAATTCGATTCTTCACGAGAATTAACAGGAGGGCATTTGAGCCACTGCGACTGTGAATTCAATTCTTCACGAGTATTAACAGGAGGGCATTTGAGCCACTGCGACTGTGAATTTGTTCCTTTGGGAGTATTAACATGAGGGCATTTGAGCCACGGTGACTGTGAATTCGACTCTTTACGAGTATTAACAGGAGGGCATTTGAGCCACTGCGACTGTGAATTTGTTCCTTTGGGAGTATTAACATGAGGGCATTTGAGCCACGGTGACTGTGAATTCAATTCTTCACGAGTATTAACAGGAGGGCATTTGAGCCACTGCGACTGTGAATGCGTTCCTTTGCGAGTATTAACAGGAGGGCATTAGAGCCACTGTGACTGTGAATTCAATTCTTCACGAGTATTAACAGGAGGGCATTTGAGCCACTGCGACTGTGAATTCGTTCCTTTGCGAGTATTAACAGGAGGGCATTTGAGCCACTGCGACTGTGAATTCGACTCTGTACGAGTATTAACAGGAGGGCATTTGAGCCACTGCGACTGTGAATTCGACTCTTTACGAGTATTAACAGGAGGGCATTTGAGCCACTGCGACTGTGAATTCGACTCTTTACGAGTATTAACAGGAGGGCATTTCAGCCACTGTGACTGTGAATTCGATTCTTCATGAGTATTAACAGGAGGGCATTTGAGCCACAGCGACTGTGTATTCGACTCTTTACGAGTATTAACAGGAGGGCATTTGAGCCACTGAGACTGTGAATTCTATTCTTCACCAGTATTAACAGGAGGGCATTTGAGCCACTGCGACTGTGAATTTGTTCCTTTGGGAGTATTAACATGAGGGCATTTGAGCCACTGAAACTGTGAATTCGATTCTTCACGAGTATTAACAAGAGGGCATTTGAGCCACTGCGTCTGTGAATTCGACTCTTTACGACTATTAACAGGAAAGCATTTGAGCCACTGCGACTGCGAATTCGATTCTTCAGGAGGGCATTTGAGCCACTGCGACTGTGAATTCGTTCCTTTGCGAGTATTAACAGGAGGGCATTTGAGCCACCGCGACTGTGAATTCGACTCTACGAGTATTAACAGGAGGGCATTTGAGCCACTGCGACTGTGAATTCGACTCTTTACGAGTATTAACAGGAGGGCATTTGAGCCACTGCGACTGTGAATTCGACTCTTTACGAGAATTAACAGGAGGGCATTTGAGCCACTGCGACTGTGAATTCAATTCTTCACGAGTATTAACAGGAGGGCATTTGAGCCACTGCGACTGTGAATTTGTTCCTTTGGGAGTATTAACATGAGGGCATTTGAGCCACTGTGACTGTGAATTCGACTCTTTACGAGTATTAACAGGAGGGCATTTGAGCCACTGCGACTGTGAATTTGTTCCTTTGGGAGTATTAACATGAGGGCATTTGAGCCACGGTGACTGTGAATTCAATTCTTCACGAGTATTAACAGGAGGGCATTTGAGCCACTGCGACTGTGAATTCGTTCCTTTGCGAGTATTAACAGGAGGGCATTTGAGCCACTGCGACTGTGAATTCGACTCTGTACGAGTATTAACAGGAGGGCATTTGAGCCACTGCGACTGTGAATTCGACTCTTTACGAGTATTAACAGGAGGGCATTTGAGCCACTGCGACTGCGAATTCGATTCTTCACGAGAATTAACAGGGGGGGGGGGGGCATTTGAGCCACTGCGACTGTGAATGCGTTCCTTTGCGAGTATTATCAGGAGGGCATTTGAGCCACTGCGACTGTGAATTCGATTCTTCACGAGTATTAACAGGAGGGCATTTGAGCCACTGCGACTGTGAATTCGATTCTTCACGAGTATTAACAGGAGGGCATTTGAGCCACTGCGACTGTGAATTCGTTCCTTTGGGAGTATTAACAGGAGGGCATTTGAGCCACGGTGACTGTGAATTCGACTCTTTACGAGTATTAACAGGAGGGCATTTGAGCCACTGCGACTGTGAATTTGTTCCTTTGGGAGTATTAACATGAGGGCATTTGAGCCACGGTGACTGTGAATTCAATTCTTCACGAGTATTAACAGGAGGGCATTTGAGCCACTGCGACTGTGAATTCGATTCTTCACGAGAATTAACAGGAGGGCATTTGAGCCACTGCGACTGTGAATTCAATTCTTCACGAGTATTAACAGGAGGGCATTTGAGCCACTGCGACTGTGAATTTGTTCCTTTGGGAGTATTAACATGAGGGCATTTGAGCCACGGTGACTGTGAATTCAATTCTTCACGAGTATTAACAGGAGGGCATTTGAGCCACTGCGACTGTGAATTCGATTCTTCACGAGAATTAACAGGAGGGCATTTGAGCCACTGCGACTGTGAATTCAATTCTTCACGAGTATTAACAGGAGGGCATTTGAGCCACTGCGACTGTGAATTTGTTCCTTTGGGAGTATTAACATGAGGGCATTTGAGCCACGGTGACTGTGAATTCGACTCTTTACGAGTATTAACAGGAGGGCATTTGAGCCACTGCGACTGTGAATTTGTTCCTTTGGGAGTATTAACATGAGGGCATTTGAGCCACGGTGACTGTGAATTCGACTCTTTACGAGTATTAACAGGAGGGCATTTGAGCCACTGCGACTGTGAATTTGTTCCTTTGGGAGTATTAACATGAGGGCATTTGAGCCACGGTGACTGTGAATTCAATTCTTCACGAGTATTAACAGGAGGGCATTTGAGCCACTGCGACTGTGAATTCGATTCTTCACGAGAATTAACAGGAGGGCATTTGAGCCACTGCGACTGTGAATTCAATTCTTCACGAGTATTAACAGGAGGGCATTTGAGCCACTGCGACTGTGAATTTGTTCCTTTGGGAGTATTAACATGAGGGCATTTGAGCCACGGTGACTGTGAATTCGACTCTTTACGAGTATTAACAGGAGGGCATTTGAGCCACTGCGACTGTGAATTTGTTCCTTTGGGAGTATTAACATGAGGGCATTTGAGGCACGGCGACTGTGAATTCAATTCTTCACGAGTATTAACAGGAGGGCATTTGAGCCACTGCGACTGTGAATTCGTTCCTTTGCGAGTATTAACAGGAGGGCATTTGAGCCACTGCGACTGTGAATTCGACTCTGTACGAGTATTAACAGGAGGGCATTTGAGCCACTGCGACTGTGAATTCGACTCTTTACGAGTATTAACAGGAGGGCATTTGAGCCACTGCGACTGCGAATTCGATTCTTCACGAGAATTAACAGGGGGGGGGGGGGCATTTGAGCCACTGCGACTGTGAATGCGTTCCTTTGCGAGTATTATCAGGAGGGCATTTGAGCCACTGCGACTGTGAATTCGATTCTTCACGAGAATTAACAGGAGGGCATTTGAGCCACTGCGACTGTGAATTCAATTCTTCACGAGTATTAACAGGAGGGCATTTGAGCCACTGCGACTGTGAATTTGTTCCTTTGGGAGTATTAACATGAGGGCATTTGAGCCACGGTGACTGTGAATTCGACTCTTTACGAGTATTAACAGGAGGGCATTTGAGCCACTGCGACTGTGAATTTGTTCCTTTGGGAGTATTAACATGAGGGCATTTGAGCCACGGTGACTGTGAATTCAATTCTTCACGAGTATTAACAGGAGGGCATTTGAGCCACTGCGACTGTGAATGCGTTCCTTTGCGAGTATTAACAGGAGGGCATTAGAGCCACTGTGACTGTGAATTCAATTCTTCACGAGTATTAACAGGAGGGCATTTGAGCCACTGCGACTGTGAATTCGTTCCTTTGCGAGTATTAACAGGAGGGCATTTGAGCCACTGCGACTGTGAATTCGACTCTGTACGAGTATTAACAGGAGGGCATTTGAGCCACTGCGACTGTGAATTCGACTCTTTACGAGTATTAACAGGAGGGCATTTGAGCCACTGCGACTGCGAATTCGACTCTTTACGAGTATTAACAGGAGGGCATTTCAGCCACTGCGACTGTGAATTCGATTCTTCGTGAGTATTAACAGGAGGGCATTTGAGCAACCGCGACTGTGTATTCGACTCTTTACTAGTATTAACAGGAGGGCATTTGAGCCACAGCGACTGTGAATTCGATTCTTCACGAGTATTAAGAGGAGGGCATTTGAGCCACTGCGACTGTGAATTCGTTCCTTTGCGAGTATTAACAGGAGGGCATTTGAGCCACCGCGACTGTGAATTCGACTCTACGAGTATTAACAGGAGGGCATTTGAGCCACTGCGACTGTGAATTCGACTCTTTACGAGTATTATCAGGAGGGCATTTGAGCCACTGCGACTGTGAATTCGATTCTTCACGAGAATTAACAGGAGGGCATTTGAGCCACTGCGACTGTGAATTCAATTCTTCACGAGTATTAACAGGAGGGCATTTGAGCCACTGCGACTGTGAATTTGTTCCTTTGGGAGTATTAACATGAGGGCATTTGAGCCACGGTGACTGTGAATTCGACTCTTTACGAGTATTAACAGGAGGGCATTTGAGCCACTGCGACTGTGAATTTGTTCCTTTGGGAGTATTAACATGAGGGCATTTGAGCCACGGTGACTGTGAATTCAATTCTTCACGAGTATTAACAGGAGGGCATTTGAGCCACTGCGACTGTGAATTCGTTCCTTTGCGAGTATTAACAGGAGGGCATTTGAGCCACTGCGACTGTGAATTCGACTCTGTACGAGTATTAACAGGAGGGCATTTGAGCCACTGCGACTGTGAATTCGACTCTTTACGAGTATTAACAGGAGGGCATTTGAGCCACTGCGACTGTGAATTCGATTCTTCACGAGAATTAACAGGGGGGGGGGCATTTGAGCCACTGCGACTGTGAATGCGTTCCTTTGCGAGTATTATCAGGAGGGCATTTGAGCCACTGCGACTGTGAATTCGATTCTTCACGAGAATTAACAGGAGGGCATTTGAGCCACTGCGACTGTGAATTCAATTCTTCACGAGTATTAACAGGAGGGCATTTGAGCCACTGCGACTGTGAATTTGTTCCTTTGGGAGTGTTAACATGAGGGCATTTGAGCCACGGTGACTGTGAATTCGACTCTTTACGAGTATTAACAGGAGGGCATTTGAGCCACTGCGACTGTGAATTTGTTCCTTTGGGAGTATTAACATGAGGGCATTTGAGCCACGGTGACTGTGAATTCAATTCTTCACGAGTATTAACAGGAGGGCATTTGAGCCACTGCGACTGTGAATGCGTTCCTTTGCGAGTATTAACAGGAGGGCATTAGAGCCACTGTGACTGTGAATTCAATTCTTCACGAGTATTAACAGGAGGGCATTTGAGCCACTGCGACTGTGAATTCGTTCCTTTGCGAGTATTAACAGGAGGGCATTTGAGCCACTGCGACTGTGAATTCGACTCTGTACGAGTATTAACAGGAGGGCATTTGAGCCACTGCGACTGTGAATTCGACTCTTTACGAGTATTAACAGGAGGGCATTTGAGCCACTGCGACTGCGAATTCGACTCTTTACGAGTATTAACAGGAGGGCATTTCAGCCACTGTGACTGTGAATTCGATTCTTCATGAGTATTAACAGGAGGGCATTTGAGCCACAGCGACTGTGTATTCGACTCTTTACGAGTATTAACAGGAGGGCATTTGAGCCACTGAGACTGTGAATTCTATTCTTCACCAGTATTAACAGGAGGGCATTTGAGCCACTGCGACTGTGAATTTGTTCCTTTGGGAGTATTAACATGAGGGCATTTGAGCCACTGAAACTGTGAATTCGATTCTTCACGAGTATTAACAAGAGGGCATTTGAGCCACTGCGTCTGTGAATTCGACTCTTTACGACTATTAACAGGAAAGCATTTGAGCCACTGCGACTGCGAATTCGATTCTTCAGGAGGGCATTTGAGCCACTGCGACTGTGAATTCGTTCCTTTGCGAGTATTAACAGGAGGGCATTTGAGCCACCGCGACTGTGAATTCGACTCTACGAGTATTAACAGGAGGGCATTTGAGCCACTGCGACTGTGAATTCGACTCTTTACGAGTATTATCAGGAGGGCATTTGAGCCACTGCGACTGTGAATTCGATTCTTCACGAGAATTAACAGGAGGGCATTTGAGCCACTGCGACTGTGAATTCAATTCTTCACGAGTATTAACAGGAGGGCATTTGAGCCACTGCGACTGTGAATTTGTTCCTTTGGGAGTATTAACATGAGGGCATTTGAGCCACGGCGACTGTGAATTCGACTCTTTACGAGTATTAACAGGAGGGCATTTGAGCCACTGCGACTGTGAATTTGTTCCTTTGGGAGTATTAACATGAGGGCATTTGAGCCACGGTGACTGTGAATTCAATTCTTCACGAGTATTAACAGGAGGGCATTTGAGCCACTGCGACTGTGAATTCGTTCCTTTGCGAGTATTAACAGGAGGGCATTTGAGCCACTGCGACTGTGAATTCGACTCTGTACGAGTATTAACAGGAGGGCATTTGAGCCACTGCGACTGTGAATTCGACTCTTTACGAGTATTAACAGGAGGGCATTTGAGCCACTGCGACTGCGAATTCGATTCTTCACGAGAATTAACAGGGGGGGGGGGCATTTGAGCCACTGCGACTGTGAATGCGTTCCTTTGCGAGTATTATCAGGAGGGCATTTGAGCCACTGCGACTGTGAATTCGATTCTTCACGAGAATTAACAGGAGGGCATTTGAGCCACTGCGACTGTGAATTCAATTCTTCACGAGTATTAACAGGAGGGCATTTGAGCCACTGCGACTGTGAATTTGTTCCTTTGGGAGTATTAACATGAGGGCATTTGAGCCACGGTGACTGTGAATTCGACTCTTTACGAGTATTAACAGGAGGGCATTTGAGCCACTGCGACTGTGAATTTGTTCCTTTGGGAGTATTAACATGAGGGCATTTGAGCCACGGTGACTGTGAATTCAATTCTTCACGAGTATTAACAGGAGGGCATTTGAGCCACTGCGACTGTGAATGCGTTCCTTTGCGAGTATTAACAGGAGGGCATTAGAGCCACTGTGACTGTGAATTCAATTCTTCACGAGTATTAACAGGAGGGCATTTGAGCCACTGCGACTGTGAATTCGTTCCTTTGCGAGTATTAACAGGAGGGCATTTGAGCCACTGCGACTGTGAATTCGACTCTGTACGAGTATTAACAGGAGGGCATTTGAGCCACTGCGACTGTGAATTCGACTCTTTACGAGTATTAACAGGAGGGCATTTGAGCCACTGCGACTGCGAATTCGACTCTTTACGAGTATTAACAGGAGGGCATTTCAGCCACTGCGACTGTGAATTCGATTCTTCACGAGTATTAACAGGAGGGCATTTGAGCCACTGCGACTGTGAATTTGTTCCTTTGGGAGTATTAACATGAGGGCATTTGAGCCACGGTGACTGTGAATTCGACTCTTTACGAGTATTAACAGGAGGGCATTTGAGCCACTGCGACTGTGAATTTGTTCCTTTGGGAGTATTAACATGAGGGCATTTGAGCCACGGTGACTGTGAATTCAATTCTTCACGAGTATTAACAGGAGGGCATTTGAGCCACTGCGACTGTGAATTCGTTCCTTTGCGAGTATTAACAGGAGGGCATTTGAGCCACTGCGACTGTGAATTCGACTCTGTACGAGTATTAACAGGAGGGCATTTGAGCCACTGCGACTGTGAATTCGACTCTTTACGAGTATTAACAGGAGGGCATTTGAGCCACTGCGACTGCGAATTCGATTCTTCACGAGAATTAACAGGGGGGGGGGCATTTGAGCCACTGCGACTGTGAATGCGTTCCTTTGCGAGTATTATCAGGAGGGCATTTGAGCCACTGCGACTGTGAATTCGATTCTTCACGAGAATTAACAGGAGGGCATTTGAGCCACTGAGACTGTGAATTCTATTCTTCACCAGTATTAACAGGAGGGCATTTGAGCCACTGCGACTGTGAATTTGTTCCTTTGGGAGTATTAACATGAGGGCATTTGAGCCACTGAAACTGTGAATTCGATTCTTCACGAGTATTAACAAGAGGGCATTTGAGCCACTGCGTCTGTGAATTCGACTCTTTACGACTATTAACAGGAAAGCATTTGAGCCACTGCGACTGCGAATTCGATTCTTCAGGAGGGCATTTGAGCCACTGCGACTGTGAATTCGTTCCTTTGCGAGTATTAACAGGAGGGCATTTGAGCCACCGCGACTGTGAATTCGACTCTACGAGTATTAACAGGAGGGCATTTGAGCCACTGCGACTGTGAATTCGACTCTTTACGAGTATTATCAGGAGGGCATTTGAGCCACTGCGACTGTGAATTCGATTCTTCACGAGAATTAACAGGAGGGCATTTGAGCCACTGCGACTGTGAATTCAATTCTTCACGAGTATTAACAGGAGGGCATTTGAGCCACTGCGACTGTGAATTTGTTCCTTTGGGAGTATTAACATGAGGGCATTTGAGCCACGGTGACTGTGAATTCGACTCTTTACGAGTATTAACAGGAGGGCATTTGAGCCACTGCGACTGTGAATTTGTTCCTTTGGGAGTATTAACATGAGGGCATTTGAGCCACGGTGACTGTGAATTCAATTCTTCACGAGTATTAACAGGAGGGCATTTGAGCCACTGCGACTGTGAATTCGTTCCTTTGCGAGTATTAACAGGAGGGCATTTGAGCCACTGCGACTGTGAATTCGCCTCTGTACGAGTATTAACAGGAGGGCATTTGAGCCACTGCGACTGTGAATTCGACTCTTTACGAGTATTAACAGGAGGGCATTTGAGCCACTGCGACTGCGAATTCGACTCTTTACGAGTATTAACAGGAGGGCATTTCAGCCACTGTGACTGTGAATTCGATTCTTCATGAGTATTAACAGGAGGGCATTTGAGCCACAGCGACTGTGTATTCGACTCTTTACGAGTATTAACAGGAGGGCATTTGAGCCACTGAGACTGTGAATTCTATTCTTCACCAGTATTAACAGGAGGGCATTTGAGCCACTGCGACTGTGAATTTGTTCCTTTGGGAGTATTAACATGAGGGCATTTGAGCCACTGAAACTGTGAATTCGATTCTTCACGAGTATTAACAAGAGGGCATTTGAGCCACTGCGTCTGTGAATTCGACTCTTTACGACTATTAACAGGAAAGCATTTGAGCCACTGCGACTGCGAATTCGATTCTTCAGGAGGGCATTTGAGCCACTGCGACTGTGAATTCGTTCCTTTGCGAGTATTAACAGGAGGGCATTTGAGCCACCGCGACTGTGAATTCGACTCTACGAGTATTAACAGGAGGGCATTTGAGCCACTGCGACTGTGAATTCGACTCTTTACGAGTATTATCAGGAGGGCATTTGAGCCACTGCGACTGTGAATTCGATTCTTCACGAGTATTAACAGGAGGGCATTTGAGCCACTGCGACTGTGAATTCAATTCTTCACGAGTATTAACAGGAGGGCATTTGAGCCACTGCGACTGTGAATTTGTTCCTTTGGGAGTATTAACATGAGGGCATTTGAGCCACGGTGACTGTGAATTCGACTCTTTACGAGTATTAACAGGAGGGCATTTGAGCCACTGCGACTGTGAATTTGTTCCTTTGGGAGTATTAACATGAGGGCATTTGAGCCACGGTGACTGTGAATTCAATTCTTCACGAGTATTAACAGGAGGGCATTTGAGCCACTGCGACTGTGAATTCGTTCCTTTGCGAGTATTAACAGGAGGGCATTTGAGCCACTGCGACTGTGAATTCGACTCTGTACGAGTATTAACAGGAGGGCATTTGAGCCACTGCGACTGTGAATTCGACTCTTTACGAGTATTAACAGGAGGGCATTTGAGCCACTGCGACTGCGAATTCGATTCTTCACGAGAATTAACAGGGGGGGGGGCATTTGAGCCACTGCGACTGTGAATGCGTTCCTTTGCGAGTATTATCAGGAGGGCATTTGAGCCACTGCGACTGTGAATTCGATTCTTCACGAGAATTAACAGGAGGGCATTTGAGCCACTGCGACTGTGAATTCAATTCTTCACGAGTATTAACAGGAGGGCATTTGAGCCACTGCGACTGTGAATTTGTTCCTTTGGGAGTATTAACATGAGGGCATTTGAGCCACGGTGACTGTGAATTCGACTCTTTACGAGTATTAACAGGAGGGCATTTGAGCCACTGCGACTGTGAATTTGTTCCTTTGGGAGTATTAACATGAGGGCATTTGAGCCACGGTGACTGTGAATTCAATTCTTCACGAGTATTAACAGGAGGGCATTTGAGCCACTGCGACTGTGAATTCGATTCTTCACGAGAATTAACAGGAGGGCATTTGAGCCACTGCGACTGTGAATTCAATTCTTCACGAGTATTAACAGGAGGGCATTTGAGCCACTGCGACTGTGAATTTGTTCCTTTGGGAGTATTAACATGAGGGCATTTGAGCCACGGTGACTGTGAATTCAATTCTTCACGAGTATTAACAGGAGGGCATTTGAGCCACTGCGACTGTGAATTCGATTCTTCACGAGTATTAACAGGAGGGCATTTGAGCCACTGCGACTGTGAATTCAATTCTTCACGAGTATTAACAGGAGGGCATTTGAGCCACTGCGACTGTGAATTTGTTCCTTTGGGAGTATTAACATGAGGGCATTTGAGCCACGGTGACTGTGAATTCGACTCTTTACGAGTATTAACAGGAGGGCATTTGAGCCACTGCGACTGTGAATTTGTTCCTTTGGGAGTATTAACATGAGGGCATTTGAGCCACGGTGACTGTGAATTCGACTCTTTACGAGTATTAACAGGAGGGCATTTGAGCCACTGCGACTGTGAATTTGTTCCTTTGGGAGTATTAACATGAGGGCATTTGAGCCACGGTGACTGTGAATTCAATTCTTCACGAGTATTAACAGGAGGGCATTTGAGCCACTGCGACTGTGAATTCGATTCTTTACGAGTATTAACAGGAGGGCATTTGAGCCACTGCGACTGTGAATTCGATTCTTTACGAGTATTAACAGGAGGGCATTTGAGCCACTGCGACTGTGAATTTGTTCCTTTGGGAGTATTAACATGAGGGCATTTGAGCCACGGTGACTGTGAATTCGACTCTTTACGAGTATTAACAGGAGGGCATTTGAGCCACTGCGACTGTGAATTTGTTCCTTTGGGAGTATTAACATGAGGGCATTTGAGCCACGGTGACTGTGAATTCAATTCTTCACGAGTATTAACAGGAGGGCATTTGAGCCACTGCGACTGTGAATTCGTTCCTTTGCGAGTATTAACAGGAGGGCATTTGAGCCACTGCGACTGTGAATTCGACTCTGTACGAGTATTAACAGGAGGGCATTTGAGCCACTGCGACTGTGAATTCGACTCTTTACGAGTATTAACAGGAGGGCATTTGAGCCACTGCGACTGCGAATTCGATTCTTCACGAGAATTAACAGGGGGGGGGGGGCATTTGAGCCACTGCGACTGTGAATGCGTTCCTTTGCGAGTATTATCAGGAGGGCATTTGAGCCACTGCGACTGTGAATTCGATTCTTCACGAGAATTAACAGGAGGGCATTTGAGCCACTGCGACTGTGAATTCAATTCTTCACGAGTATTAACAGGAGGGCATTTGAGCCACTGCGACTGTGAATTTGTTCCTTTGGGAGTATTAACATGAGGGCATTTGAGCCACGGTGACTGTGAATTCGACTCTTTACGAGTATTAACAGGAGGGCATTTGAGCCACTGCGACTGTGAATTTGTTCCTTTGGGAGTATTAACATGAGGGCATTTGAGCCACGGTGACTGTGAATTCAATTCTTCACGAGTATTAACAGGAGGGCATTTGAGCCACTGCGACTGTGAATGCGTTCCTTTGCGAGTATTAACAGGAGGGCATTAGAGCCACTGTGACTGTGAATTCAATTCTTCACGAGTATTAACAGGAGGGCATTTGAGCCACTGCGACTGTGAATTCGTTCCTTTGCGAGTATTAACAGGAGGGCATTTGAGCCACTGCGACTGTGAATTCGACTCTGTACGAGTATTAACAGGAGGGCATTTGAGCCACTGCGACTGTGAATTCGACTCTTTACGAGTATTAACAGGAGGGCATTTGAGCCACTGCGACTGCGAATTCGACTCTTTACGAGTATTAACAGGAGGGCATTTCAGCCACTGCGACTGTGAATTCGATTCTTCGTGAGTATTAACAGGAGGGCATTTGAGCAACCGCGACTGTGTATTCGACTCTTTACTAGTATTAACAGGAGGGCATTTGAGCCACAGCGACTGTGAATTCGATTCTTCACGAGTATTAACAGGAGGGCATTTGAGCCACTGCGACTGTGAATTCGTTCCTTTGCGAGTATTAACAGGAGGGCATTTGAGCCACCGCGACTGTGAATTCGACTCTACGAGTATTAACAGGAGGGCATTTGAGCCACTGCGACTGTGAATTCGACTCTTTACGAGTATTATCAGGAGGGCATTTGAGCCACTGCGACTGTGAATTCGATTCTTCACGAGTATTAACAGGAGGGCATTTGAGCCACTGCGACTGTGAATTCAATTCTTCACGAGTATTAACAGGAGGGCATTTGAGCCACTGCGACTGTGAATTTGTTCCTTTGGGAGTATTAACATGAGGGCATTTGAGCCACGGTGACTGTGAATTCGACTCTTTACGAGTATTAACAGGAGGGCATTTGAGCCACTGCGACTGTGAATTTGTTCCTTTGGGAGTATTAACATGAGGGCATTTGAGCCACGGTGACTGTGAATTCAATTCTTCACGAGTATTAACAGGAGGGCATTTGAGCCACTGCGACTGTGAATTCGTTCCTTTGCGAGTATTAACAGGAGGGCATTTGAGCCACTGCGACTGTGAATTCGACTCTTTACGAGTATTAACAGGAGGGCATTTGAGCCACTGCGACTGTGAATTCGACTCTTTACGAGTATTAACAGGAGGGCATTTGAGCCACTGCGACTGCGAATTCGATTCTTCACGAGAATTAACAGGGGGGGGGGGCATTTGAGCCACTGCGACTGTGAATGCGTTCCTTTGCGAGTATTATCAGGAGGGCATTTGAGCCACTGCGACTGTGAATTCGATTCTTCACGAGAATTAACAGGAGGGCATTTGAGCCACTGCGACTGTGAATTCAATTCTTCACGAGTATTAACAGGAGGGCATTTGAGCCACTGCGACTGTGAATTTGTTCCTTTGGGAGTATTAACATGAGGGCATTTGAGCCACGGTGACTGTGAATTCGACTCTTTACGAGTATTAACAGGAGGGCATTTGAGCCACTGCGACTGTGAATTTGTTCCTTTGGGAGTATTAACATGAGGGCATTTGAGCCACGGTGACTGTGAATTCAATTCTTCACGAGTATTAACAGGAGGGCATTTGAGCCACTGCGACTGTGAATGCGTTCCTTTGCGAGTATTAACAGGAGGGCATTAGAGCCACTGTGACTGTGAATTCAATTCTTCACGAGTATTAACAGGAGGGCATTTGAGCCACTGCGACTGTGAATTCGTTCCTTTGCGAGTATTAACAGGAGGGCATTTGAGCCACTGCGACTGTGAATTCGACTCTGTACGAGTATTAACAGGAGGGCATTTGAGCCACTGCGACTGTGAATTCGACTCTTTACGAGTATTAACAGGAGGGCATTTGAGCCACTGCGACTGCGAATTCGACTCTTTACGAGTATTAACAGGAGGGCATTTGAGCCACTGCGACTGTGAATTCGATTCTTCACGAGTATTAACAGGAGGGCATTTGAGCCACTGCGACTGTGAATTTGTTCCTTTGGGAGTATTAACATGAGGGCATTTGAGCCACGGTGACTGTGAATTCGACTCTTTACGAGTATTAACAGGAGGGCATTTGAGCCACTGCGACTGTGAATTTGTTCCTTTGGGAGTATTAACATGAGGGCATTTGAGCCACGGTGACTGTGAATTCAATTCTTCACGAGTATTAACAGGAGGGCATTTGAGCCACTGCGACTGTGAATTCGTTCCTTTGCGAGTATTAACAGGAGGGCATTTGAGCCACTGCGACTGTGAATTCGACTCTGTACGAGTATTAACAGGAGGGCATTTGAGCCACTGCGACTGTGAATTCGACTCTTTACGAGTATTAACAGGAGGGCATTTGAGCCACTGCGACTGTGAATTCGATTCTTCACGAGAATTAACAGGGGGGGGGGGGCATTTGAGCCACTGCGACTGTGAATGCGTTCCTTTGCGAGTATTATCAGGAGGGCATTTGAGCCACTGCGACTGTGAATTCGATTCTTCACGAGAATTAACAGGAGGGCATTTGAGCCACTGCGACTGTGAATTCAAATCTTCACGAGTATTAACAGGAGGGCATTTGAGCCACTGCGACTGTGAATTTGTTCCTTTGGGAGTATTAACATGAGGGCATTTGAGCCACGGTGACTGTGAATTCGACTCTTTACGAGTATTAACAGGAGGGCATTTGAGCCACTGCGACTGTGAATTTGTTCCTTTGGGAGTATTAACATGAGGGCATTTGAGCCACGGTGACTGTGAATTCAATTCTTCACGAGTATTAACAGGAGGGCATTTGAGCCACTGCGACTGTGAATGCGTTCCTTTGCGAGTATTAACAGGAGGGCATTAGAGCCACTGTGACTGTGAATTCAATTCTTCACGAGTATTAACAGGAGGGCATTTGAGCCACTGCGACTGTGAATTCGTTCCTTTGCGAGTATTAACAGGAGGGCATTTGAGCCACTGCGACTGTGAATTCGACTCTGTACGAGTATTAACAGGAGGGCATTTGAGCCACTGCGACTGTGAATTCGACTCTTTACGAGTATTAACAGGAGGGCATTTGAGCCACTGCGACTGCGAATTCGACTCTTTACGAGTATTAACAGGAGGGCATTTCAGCCACTGTGACTGTGAATTCGATTCTTCATGAGTATTAACAGGAGGGCATTTGAGCCACAGCGACTGTGTATTCGACTCTTTACGAGTATTAACAGGAGGGCATTTGAGCCACTGAGACTGTGAATTCTATTCTTCACCAGTATTAACAGGAGGGCATTTGAGCCACTGCGACTGTGAATTTGTTCCTTTGGGAGTATTAACATGAGGGCATTTGAGCCACTGAAACTGTGAATTCGATTCTTCACGAGTATTAACAAGAGGGCATTTGAGCCACTGCGTCTGTGAATTCGACTCTTTACGACTATTAACAGGAAAGCATTTGAGCCACTGCGACTGCGAATTCGATTCTTCAGGAGGGCATTTGAGCCACTGCGACTGTGAATTCGTTCCTTTGCGAGTATTAACAGGAGGGCATTTGAGCCACCGCGACTGTGAATTCGACTCTACGAGTATTAACAGGAGGGCATTTGAGCCACTGCGACTGTGAATTCGACTCTTTACGAGTATTAACAGGAGGGCATTTGAGCCACTGCGACTGTGAATTCGATTCTTCACGAGAATTAACAGGAGGGCATTTGAGCCACTGCGACTGTGAATTCAATTCTTCACGAGTATTAACAGGAGGGCATTTGAGCCACTGCGACTGTGAATTTGTTCCTTTGGGAGTATTAACATGAGGGCATTTGAGCCACGGTGACTGTGAATTCGACTCTTTACGAGTATTAACAGGAGGGCATTTGAGCCACTGCGACTGTGAATTTGTTCCTTTGGGAGTATTAACATGAGGGCATTTGAGCCACGGTGACTGTGAATTCAATTCTTCACGAGTATTAACAGGAGGGCATTTGAGCCACTGCGACTGTGAATTCGTTCCTTTGGGAGTATTAACATGAGGGCATTTGAGCCACGGTGACTGTGAATTCAATTCTTCACGAGTATTAACAGGAGGGCATTTGAGCCACTGCGACTGTGAATTCGATTCTTCACGAGAATTAACAGGAGGGCATTTGAGCCACTGCGACTGTGAATTCAATTCTTCACGAGTATTAACAGGAGGGCATTTGAGCCACTGCGACTGTGAATTTGTTCCTTTGGGAGTATTAACATGAGGGCATTTGAGCCACGGTGACTGTGAATTCGACTCTTTACGAGTATTAACAGGAGGGCATTTGAGCCACTGCGACTGTGAATTTGTTCCTTTGGGAGTATTAACATGAGGGCATTTGAGCCACGGTGACTGTGAATTCAATTCTTCACGAGTATTAACAGGAGGGCATTTGAGCCACTGCGACTGTGAATTCGTTCCTTTGCGAGTATTAACAGGAGGGCATTTGAGCCACTGCGACTGTGAATTCGACTCTGTACGAGTATTAACAGGAGGGCATTTGAGCCACTGCGACTGTGAATTCGACTCTTTACGAGTATTAACAGGAGGGCATTTGAGCCACTGCGACTGTGAATTCGATTCTTCACGAGAATTAACAGGAGGGCATTTGAGCCACTGCGACTGTGAATTCAATTTTTCACGAGTATTAACAGGAGGGCATTTGAGCCACTGCGACTGTGAATTTGTTCCTTTGGGAGTATTAACATGAGGGCATTTGAGCCACGGTGACTGTGAATTCGACTCTTTACGAGTATTAACAGGAGGGCATTTGAGCCACTGCGACTGTGAATTTGTTCCTTTGGGAGTATTAACATGAGGGCATTTGAGCCACGGTGACTGTGAATTCAATTCTTCACGAGTATTAACAGGAGGGCATTTGAGCCACTGCGACTGTGAATTCGTTCCTTTGCGAGTATTAACAGGAGGGCATTTGAGCCACTGCGACTGTGAATTCGACTCTGTACGAGTATTAACAGGAGGGCATTTGAGCCACTGCGACTGTGAATTCGACTCTTTACGAGTATTAACAGGAGGGCATTTGAGCCACTGCGACTGCGAATTCGACTCTTTACGAGTATTAACAGGAGGGCATTTCAGCCACTGTGACTGTGAATTCGATTCTTCATGAGTATTAACAGGAGGGCATTTGAGCCACAGCGACTGTGTATTCGACTCTTTACGAGTATTAACAGGAGGGCATTTGAGCCACTGAGACTGTGAATTCTATTCTTCACCAGTATTAACAGGAGGGCATTTGAGCCACTGCGACTGTGAATTTGTTCCTTTGGGAGTATTAACATGAGGGCATTTGAGCCACTGAAACTGTGAATTCGATTCTTCACGAGTATTAACAGGAGGGCATTTGAGCCACTGCGACTGTGAATTCGACTCTTTACGAGTATTAACAGGAAAGCATTTGAGCCACTGCGACTGCGAATTCGATTCTTCAGGAGGGCATTTGAGCCACTGCGACTGTGAATTCGTTCCTTTGCGAGTATTAACAGGAGGGCATTTGAGCCACCGCGACTGTGAATTCGACTCTACGAGTATTAACAGGAGGGCATTTGAGCCACTGCGACTGTGAATTCGACTCTTTACGAGTATTATCAGGAGGGCATTTGAGCCACTGCGACTGTGAATTCGATTCTTCACGAGAATTAACAGGAGGGCATTTGAGCCACTGCGACTGTGAATTCGATTCTTCACGAGTATTAACAGGAGGGCATTTGAGCCACTGCGACTGTGAATTTGTTCCTTTGGGAGTATTAACATGAGGGCATTTGAGCCACGGTGACTGTGAATTCGACTCTTTACGAGTATTAACAGGAGGGCATTTGAGCCACTGCGACTGTGAATTTGTTCCTTTGGGAGTATTAACATGAGGGCATTTGAGCCACGGTGACTGTGAATTCAATTCTTCACGAGTATTAACAGGAGGGCATTTGAGCCACTGCGACTGTGAATTCGTTCCTTTGGGAGTATTAACATGAGGGCATTTGAGCCACGGTGACTGTGAATTCAATTCTTCACGAGTATTAACAGGAGGGCATTTGAGCCACTGCGACTGTGAATTCGATTCTTCACGAGTATTAACAGGAGGGCATTTGAGCCACTGCGACTGTGAATTCAATTCTTCACGAGTATTAACAGGAGGGCATTTGAGCCACTGCGACTGTGAATTTGTTCCTTTGGGAGTATTAACATGAGGGCATTTGAGCCACGGTGACTGTGAATTCGACTCTTTACGAGTATTAACAGGAGGGCATTTGAGCCACTGCGACTGTGAATTTGTTCCTTTGGGAGTATTAACATGAGGGCATTTGAGCCACGGTGACTGTGAATTCAATTCTTCACGAGTATTAACAGGAGGGCATTTGAGCCACTGCGACTGTGAATTCGTTCCTTTGCGAGTATTAACAGGAGGGCATTTGAGCCACTGCGACTGTGAATTCGACTCTGTACGAGTATTAACAGGAGGGCATTTGAGCCACTGCGACTGTGAATTCGACTCTTTACGAGTATTAACAGGAGGGCATTTGAGCCACTGCGACTGTGAATTCGATTCTTCACGAGAATTAACAGGAGGGCATTTGAGCCACTGCGACTGTGAATTCAATTCTTCACGAGTATTAACAGGAGGGCATTTGAGCCACTGCGACTGTGAATTTGTTCCTTTGGGAGTATTAACATGAGGGCATTTGAGCCACGGTGACTGTGAATTCGACTCTTTACGAGTATTAACAGGAGGGCATTTGAGCCACTGCGACTGTGAATTTGTTCCTTTGGGAGTATTAACATGAGGGCATTTGAGCCACGGTGACTGTGAATTCAATTCTTCACGAGTATTAACAGGAGGGCATTTGAGCCACTGCGACTGTGAATTCGTTCCTTTGCGAGTATTAACAGGAGGGCATTTGAGCCACTGCGACTGTGAATTCGACTCTGTACGAGTATTAACAGGAGGGCATTTGAGCCACTGCGACTGTGAATTCGACTCTTTACGAGTATTAACAGGAGGGCATTTGAGCCACTGCGACTGCGAATTCGATTCTTCACGAGAATTAACAGGGGGGGGGGGGGCATTTGAGCCACTGCGACTGTGAATGCGTTCCTTTGCGAGTATTATCAGGAGGGCATTTGAGCCACTGCGACTGTGAATTCGATTCTTCACGAGAATTAACAGGAGGGCATTTGAGCCACTGCGACTGTGAATTCAATTCTTCACGAGTATTAACAGGAGGGCATTTGAGCCACTGCGACTGTGAATTTGTTCCTTTGGGAGTATTAACATGAGGGCATTTGAGCCACGGTGACTGTGAATTCGACTCTTTACGAGTATTAACAGGAGGGCATTTGAGCCACTGCGACTGTGAATTTGTTCCTTTGGGAGTATTAACATGAGGGCATTTGAGCCACGGTGACTGTGAATTCAATTCTTCACGAGTATTAACAGGAGGGCATTTGAGCCACTGCGACTGTGAATGCGTTCCTTTGCGAGTATTAACAGGAGGGCATTAGAGCCACTGTGACTGTGAATTCAATTCTTCACGAGTATTAACAGGAGGGCATTTGAGCCACTGCGACTGTGAATTCGTTCCTTTGCGAGTATTAACAGGAGGGCATTTGAGCCACTGCGACTGTGAATTCGACTCTGTACGAGTATTAACAGGAGGGCATTTGAGCCACTGCGACTGTGAATTCGACTCTTTACGAGTATTAACAGGAGGGCATTTGAGCCACTGCGACTGCGAATTCGACTCTTTACGAGTATTAACAGGAGGGCATTTCAGCCACTGCGACTGTGAATTCGATTCTTCGTGAGTATTAACAGGAGGGCATTTGAGCAACCGCGACTGTGTATTCGACTCTTTACTAGTATTAACAGGAGGGCATTTGAGCCACAGCGACTGTGAATTCGATTCTTCACGAGTATTAAGAGGAGGGCATTTGAGCCACTGCGACTGTGAATTCGTTCCTTTGCGAGTATTAACAGGAGGGCATTTGAGCCACCGCGACTGTGAATTCGACTCTACGAGTATTAACAGGAGGGCATTTGAGCCACTGCGACTGTGAATTCGACTCTTTACGAGTATTATCAGGAGGGCATTTGAGCCACTGCGACTGTGAATTCGATTCTTCACGAGAATTAACAGGAGGGCATTTGAGCCACTGCGACTGTGAATTCAATTCTTCACGAGTATTAACAGGAGGGCATTTGAGCCACTGCGACTGTGAATTTGTTCCTTTGGGAGTATTAACATGAGGGCATTTGAGCCACGGTGACTGTGAATTCGACTCTTTACGAGTATTAACAGGAGGGCATTTGAGCCACTGCGACTGTGAATTTGTTCCTTTGGGAGTATTAACATGAGGGCATTTGAGCCACGGTGACTGTGAATTCAATTCTTCACGAGTATTAACAGGAGGGCATTTGAGCCACTGCGACTGTGAATTCGTTCCTTTGCGAGTATTAACAGGAGGGCATTTGAGCCACTGCGACTGTGAATTCGACTCTGTACGAGTATTAACAGGAGGGCATTTGAGCCACTGCGACTGTGAATTCGACTCTTTACGAGTATTAACAGGAGGGCATTTGAGCCACTGCGACTGCGAATTCGATTCTTCACGAGAATTAACAGGGGGGGGGGCATTTGAGCCACTGCGACTGTGAATGCGTTCCTTTGCGAGTATTATCAGGAGGGCATTTGAGCCACTGCGACTGTGAATTCAATTCTTCACGAGTATTAACAGGAGGGCATTTGAGCCACTGCGACTGTGAATTCAATTCTTCACGAGTATTAACAGGAGGGCATTTGAGCCACTGCGACTGTGAATTTGTTCCTTTGGGAGTATTAACATGAGGGCATTTGAGCCACGGTGACTGTGAATTCGACTCTTTACGAGTATTAACAGGAGGGCATTTGAGCCACTGCGACTGTGAATTTGTTCCTTTGGGAGTATTAACATGAGGGCATTTGAGCCACGGTGACTGTGAATTCAATTCTTCACGAGTATTAACAGGAGGGCATTTGAGCCACTGCGACTGTGAATGCGTTCCTTTGCGAGTATTAACAGGAGGGCATTAGAGCCACTGTGACTGTGAATTCAATTCTTCACGAGTATTAACAGGAGGGCATTTGAGCCACTGCGACTGTGAATTCGTTCCTTTGCGAGTATTAACAGGAGGGCATTTGAGCCACTGCGACTGTGAATTCGACTCTTTACGAGTATTAACAGGAGGGCATTTGAGCCACTGCGACTGTGAATTCGACTCTTTACGAGTATTAACAGGAGGGCATTTGAGCCACTGCGACTGCGAATTCGACTCTTTACGAGTATTAACAGGAGGGCATTTCAGCCACTGTGACTGTGAATTCGATTCTTCATGAGTATTAACAGGAGGGCATTTGAGCCACAGCGACTGTGTATTCGACTCTTTACGAGTATTAACAGGAGGGCATTTGAGCCACTGAGACTGTGAATTCTATTCTTCACCAGTATTAACAGGAGGGCATTTGAGCCACTGCGACTGTGAATTTGTTCCTTTGGGAGTATTAACATGAGGGCATTTGAGCCACTGAAACTGTGAATTCGATTCTTCACGAGTATTAACAAGAGGGCATTTGAGCCACTGCGTCTGTGAATTCGACTCTTTACGACTATTAACAGGAAAGCATTTGAGCCACTGCGACTGCGAATTCGATTCTTCAGGAGGGCATTTGAGCCACTGCGACTGTGAATTCGTTCCTTTGCGAGTATTAACAGGAGGGCATTTGAGCCACCGCGACTGTTTATTCGACTCTACGAGTATTAACAGGAGGGCATTTGAGCCACTGCGACTGTGAATTCGACTCTTTACGAGTATTATCAGGAGGGCATTTGAGCCACTGCGACTGTGAATTCGATTCTTCACGAGAATTAACAGGAGGGCATTTGAGCCACTGCGACTGTGAATTCAATTCTTCACGAGTATTAACAGGAGGGCATTTGAGCCACTGCGACTGTGAATTTGTTCCTTTGGGAGTATTAACATGAGGGCATTTGAGCCACGGTGACTGTGAATTCGACTCTTTACGAGTATTAACAGGAGGGCATTTGAGCCACTGCGACTGTGAATTTGTTCCTTTGGGAGTATTAACATGAGGGCATTTGAGCCACGGTGACTGTGAATTCAATTCTTCACGAGTATTAACAGGAGGGCATTTGAGCCACTGCGACTGTGAATTCGTTCCTTTGCGAGTATTAACAGGAGGGCATTTGAGCCACTGCGACTGTGAATTCGACTCTGTACGAGTATTAACAGGAGGGCATTTGAGCCACTGCGACTGTGAATTCGACTCTTTACGAGTATTAACAGGAGGGCATTTGAGCCACTGCGACTGCGAATTCGATTCTTCACGAGAATTAACAGGGGGGGGGGGGGGGCATTTGAGCCACTGCGACTGTGAATGCGTTCCTTTGCGAGTATTATCAGGAGGGCATTTGAGCCACTGCGACTGTGAATTCGATTCTTCACGAGAATTAACAGGAGGGCATTTGAGCCACTGCGACTGTGAATTCAATTCTTCACGAGTATTAACAGGAGGGCATTTGAGCCACTGCGACTGTGAATTTGTTCCTTTGGGAGTATTAACATGAGGGCATTTGAGCCACGGTGACTGTGAATTCGACTCTTTACGAGTATTAACAGGAGGGCATTTGAGCCACTGCGACTGTGAATTTGTTCCTTTGGGAGTATTAACATGAGGGCATTTGAGCCACGGTGACTGTGAATTCAATTCTTCACGAGTATTAACAGGAGGGCATTTGAGCCACTGCGACTGTGAATGCGTTCCTTTGCGAGTATTAACAGGAGGGCATTTGAGCCACTGTGACTGTGAATTCGATTCTTCACGAGTATTAACAGGAGGGCATTTGAGCCACTGCGACTGTGAATTCGTTCCTTTGCGAGTATTAACAGGAGGGCATTTGAGCCACTGCGACTGTGAATTCGACTCTGTACGAGTATTAACAGGAGGGCATTTGAGCCACTGCGACTGTGAATTCGACTCTTTACGAGTATTAACAGGAGGGCATTTGAGCCACTGCGACTGCGAATTCGACTCTTTACGAGTATTAACAGGAGGGCATTTCAGCCACTGCGACTGTGAATTCGATTCTTCGTGAGTATTAACAGGAGGGCATTTGAGCAACCGCGACTGTGTATTCGACTCTTTACTAGTATTAACAGGAGGGCATTTGAGCCACAGCGACTGTGAATTCGATTCTTCACGAGTATTAAGAGGAGGGCATTTGAGCCACTGCGACTGTGAATTCGTTCCTTTGCGAGTATTAACAGGAGGGCATTTGAGCCACCGCGACTGTGAATTCGACTCTACGAGTATTAACAGGAGGGCATTTGAGCCACTGCGACTGTGAATTCGACTCTTTACGAGTATTATCAGGAGGGCATTTGAGCCACTGCGACTGTGAATTCGATTCTTCACGAGAATTAACAGGAGGGCATTTGAGCCACTGCGACTGTGAATTCAATTCTTCACGAGTATTAACAGGAGGGCATTTGAGCCACTGCGACTGTGAATTCGTTCCTTTGGGAGTATTAACATGAGGGCATTTGAGCCACGGCGACTGTGAATTCGACTCTTTACGAGTATTAACAGGAGGGCATTTGAGCCACTGCGACTGTGAATTTGTTCCTTTGGGAGTATTAACATGAGGGCATTTGAGCCACGGTGACTGTGAATTCAATTCTTCACGAGTATTAACAGGAGGGCATTTGAGCCACTGCGACTGTGAATTCGTTCCTTTGCGAGTATTAACAGGAGGGCATTTGAGCCACTGCGACTGTGAATTCGATTCTTCACGAGTATTAACAGGAGGGCATTTGAGCCACTGCGACTGTGAATTCGACTCTTTACGAGTATTAACAGGAGGGCATTTGAGCCACTGCGACTGCGAATTCGATTCTTCACGAGAATTAACAGGGGGGGGGGCATTTGAGCCACTGCGACTGTGAATGCGTTCCTTTGCGAGTATTATCAGGAGGGCATTTGAGCCACTGCGACTGTGAATTCGATTCTTCACGAGAATTAACAGGAGGGCATTTGAGCCACTGCGACTGTGAATTCAATTCTTCACGAGTATTAACAGGAGGGCATTTGAGCCACTGCGACTGTGAATTTGTTCCTTTGGGAGTATTAACATGAGGGCATTTGAGCCACGGTGACTGTGAATTCGACTCTTTACGAGTATTAACAGGAGGGCATTTGAGCCACTGCGACTGTGAATTTGTTCCTTTGGGAGTATTAACATGAGGGCATTTGAGCCACGGTGACTGTGAATTCGACTCTTCACGAGTATTAACAGGAGGGCATTTGAGCCACTGCGACTGTGAATGCGTTCCTTTGCGAGTATTAACAGGAGGGCATTAGAGCCACTGTGACTGTGAATTCAATTCTTCACGAGTATTAACAGGAGGGCATTTGAGCCACTGCGACTGTGAATTCGTTCCTTTGCGAGTATTAACAGGAGGGCATTTGAGCCACTGCGACTGTGAATTCGACTCTGTACGAGTATTAACAGGAGGGCATTTGAGCCACTGCGACTGTGAATTCGACTCTTTACGAGTATTAACAGGAGGGCATTTGAGCCACTGCGACTGCGAATTCGACTCTTTACGAGTATTAACAGGAGGGCATTTCAGCCACTGTGACTGTGAATTCGATTCTTCATGAGTATTAACAGGAGGGCATTTGAGCCACAGCGACTGTGTATTCGACTCTTTACGAGTATTAACAGGAGGGCATTTGAGCCACTGAGACTGTGAATTCTATTCTTCACCAGTATTAACAGGAGGGCATTTGAGCCACTGCGACTGTGAATTTGTTCCTTTGGGAGTATTAACATGAGGGCATTTGAGCCACTGAAACTGTGAATTCGATTCTTCACGAGTATTAACAAGAGGGCATTTGAGCCACTGCGTCTGTGAATTCGACTCTTTACGACTATTAACAGGAAAGCATTTGAGCCACTGCGACTGCGAATTCGATTCTTCAGGAGGGCATTTGAGCCACTGCGACTGTGAATTCGTTCCTTTGCGAGTATAAGCAGGAGGGCATTTGAGCCACTGCGACTGTGAATTCGATTCTTCACGAGAATTAACAGGGGGGGGGGGCATTTGAGCCACTGCGACTGTGAATGCGTTCCTTTGCGAGTATTAACAGGAGGGCATTAGAGCCACTGCGACTGTGGATTCGACTCTTTACGAGTATTAACAGGAGGGCATTTGAGCCACTGCGACTGCGAATTCGACTCTTTACGAGTATTAACAGGAGGGCATTTCAGCCACTGTGACTGTGAATTCGATTCTTCATGAGTATTAACAGGAGGGCATTTGAGCCACAGCGACTGTGTATTCGACTCTTTACGAGTATTAACAGGAGGGCATTTGAGCCACTGAGACTGTGAATTCTATTCTTCACCAGTATTAACAGGAGGGCATTTGAGCCACTGCGACTGTGAATTTGTTCCTTTGGGAGTATTAACATGAGGGCATTTGAGCCACTGAAACTGTGAATTCGATTCTTCACGAGTATTAACAAGAGGGCATTTGAGCCACTGCGTCTGTGAATTCGACTCTTTACGACTATTAACAGGAAAGCATTTGAGCCACTGCGACTGCGAATTCGATTCTTCAGGAGGGCATTTGAGCCACTGCGACTGTGAATTCGTTCCTTTGCGAGTATAAGCAGGAGGGCATTTGAGCCACTGCGACTGTGAATTCGATTCTTCACGAGAATTAACAGGGGGGGGGGCATTTGAGCCACTGCGACTGTGAATGCGTTCCTTTGCGAGTATTAACAGGAGGGCATTAGAGCCACTGCGACTGTGGATTCGACTCTTTACGAGTATTAACAGGAGGGCATTTAAGCCACAGCGACTATGAATTTGTTCCTTTGGGAGTATTAACATGAGGGCATTTGAGCCACTTCGATTATTAAAAGGAGGACATTTGAGCCACTGCGACTGTGAATTCGTTCCTTTGCGAGTATTAACAGGAGGGCATTTAAGCCACTGCGACTGTGAATTCGACTCTTTAAGAGTATTAACAAGAGGGCATTTGAGCCACAGCGACTGTGAATTCGATTATTCACGAGTATTAAATGGAGGGCATTTGAGCCACTGCGACTGTGAGTTCGTTCCTTTGCAAGTATTAGCAGGAGGGCAGTTGAGCCACTGCGACTGTGAATTCGACTCCTTACGAGTATTAACAGGAGGGCATTTGAGCCAATGCGACTGTGAATTCGATTCTTCACGAGTATTAACAGGAGGATATGTGAGTCACTGCGACTGTGAATTCGTTCCTTTGCGAGTATTAACAGGAGGGCATTTGAGCCACTGCGACTGTGAATTCGACTCTTTACGAGTATTAACAGGAGAGCATTTGAGCCACTACGGCTGTGAATTCGATTCTTTACGAGTATTAACAGAAGGGCATTTGAGTCACTGAGACTGTGTAACGAGTTTTTGTTTCCAGCTGGGGTAGCGTCAGTCGCCCCAGGGTCCATTTTGGGGGATCTCGTAACCCTCAAAGTACTAACTACCGCGTCGGTCAAGAATTGCACACGATTTGCTGTCAAGCAAATCTATCACTGAAATATTCAGCTCGGACGTATGCGGGTTGGTGTTCGTTTTTTTCCTTTTATTTATTCTTTATTCCCGAAGGAATGATTCCGGCTAGTCCTAAATACGGTAACTCCCAAAGGAGTGATTCCGGCTAGTCCTAAATACGGTAACTCCCAAAGGAGTGATTCCGGCTAGTCCTAAATACGGTAACTCCCAAAGGAGTGATTCCGGCTAGTCCTAAATACGCCCAAAGATACTCCTAAAATACGTCTATGCTACGCCGGCAACTACTTCTACTCTACTGGATGTATAGATAGGGTTGGTGAACCCTTCAAAATATGTGAGCCACTCGTTATGCGATTTTGGGGCTGTCGAACCAGGTGGTCAACTGCTCCATGCAAAAGGAGTTTCTGTAAAAGCAAGCACGAATTGAGTCGTTGCTTACCGGCAGACGGCTGACTTGAGCTCGCACAAACTAGTCGTTAAAAGCGCATGCTGATCAAAACTAAATGAGAACTGTATGCAGCTCGTTCTCTTCTTGCGCGGTGTGGTGCTTTTATCGGCATGAGTGTTAAAAAACCAATTTGTTTGCAGTTAAAAGACAAAGCAGACATTTTAGACAGTTTAAAAAAAGGAACAAGTGTTACTAGCTTAGCAAAAAAATACAATGTCGCTAAGTCAACAATATGCAGTATCAAAAAGAAAAAAGAATCGATTTTGACATGTGTAAATAACACATACCAAGGACCGGGGAAGAGACGAACTCTTAAGTCGTCAGAATTTTCTGCTATGGAAAAAAGTCTATATCATTGGTTCATCCGTATGCGTAATAGGAATTGGCCTGTAAGTGGATTAATGCTCAAAGAAAAGGCAAAGGAATTACTTTCCCAACTAAAAGAAAGCGAAGCCAGGTTTAATGCTAGTGACGGTTGGCTCCAGCGATTTAAGAAAAGATACGGAGTTCGCTTGCTGAAAATAACTGGAGAAAAACTGTCGTCACAGCCTCAATTAGTAGATCCATTTAAGCAAAAACTAAAAGAAAAAATTAAGGAAATGGACTTATGCAAGGATCAAATATATAATGCCGATGAGTCAGGGTTATTTTGGAAGCTTTTGCCAGGTAGGACGTACGTGTCATCGCAGGAGAAAACAGCTCCTGGTGCAAAGACAGAGAAACAGCGTATAACGTTCCTGTGTTGTGCAAATGCATCTGGAGAGCATAAACTAAAACTTTTGGTAATCGGTAAGGCAAAAAATCCACGCAGTTTTAAAAACTTCAATTGTCCTGCGGATTATCAGAACTCCAAATCAGCCTGGATGACGTCTGCAATTTTTAAGCATTGGTTTCATCATTCATTTGTGCAACAGGTACACAATGTTTTCTTTGATTTAAAAAAACATTCTAACTTTAAACAGGTAAAATTGTTTCTAAAGAAGAAAAACTTGCCAATGAAGGCACTACTTCTTCTTGACAACGCTCCCTCTCATCCAAGCGAAACAGAGTTAAAAACAGATGATGGAAATATAATTGCCATGTTTATGCCACCGAATGTCACTCCTCTCATTCAACCGATGGACCAAAATGCCATTAAAATAACAAAATTATATTACAGAAACAGTTTATTGGCTTCATTATCGGCAACAAATTCTGATTTGTTAGAATCAATGCGAAATGTAACATTGAAAGATGCTGTAACCCTTTTATCTGTCTCATGGGATCGGGTCAGCACAACAACTCTTGCCAATTGCTGGAATAATGTTTTAAGTTTAACGGATATTCAGGAGGACCCCGAATGGAACATTCCCTTAAGTGCCCTGAAAGAGAAATGGGATGGAGAAATAGACTCTTTAATGAGAATTTCAATGGATCTCCTTCAGGATTTGAGTCCTCAGGTAGGAGTTTTAGGACACACTGTAAAATCATAATTCAAATTGTTTTTCTAACTCTTTTCTAGGTTGAGTTTACATTGCCAATTGTTCAAGAGTGGAATAACGATCATTGTGAAGATAACTCCAGCCAAATCATTGAAATTGATCAAAACGAAGAAAGTGATGACGATGATTGCATTGCCGATAATCCTGTTAAGAAAATTACAGCAAGTGAGGCAATTGAAATCTTTGACAAGGCTTTGCAATGGGCAGGAGAGGCAATGGTGGACCAAAGTGACATGAATACACTCAGACGCTTAAGGGAGAAAGCAGTATTCCAGCTACTAGAGAAGAAAAAGCAACAGAAAAAGATTACGGACTTCCTTTATGGATAAATTTGATTTGTAATTATGTATGTTTGCTTTTTAATTTCACACCTATGGATTTTTTTGTGATCTCGTTTTGCTTTTTTCGTGAATTTTAATTATTAATTTAAATTGCTTTATATGTAATTCCATACCCACTGATAGTTTTGCGATCTCTTTTTTTTTAATTTTTTCATGAAATTAAATTCATAATTTAAGTTTTTAATATTACTAATAACAAAAATAAAATACTATCACGCTAGAACGTGTAAAACTCCTGAATATGGCTATTTTTTGTTCTGAAATTCAACGTTCGCTAACGTGAACATTTTCGCGTTCACGTTGAACTCTCTTGGTTTTAATTAGTTCACGTTACCGCGAGTGCACTGTATATATATATATATATATATATATATATATATATATATATATATATATATATATATATATATATATATTATCGTGTGTTGCGGGGCTTAATTTGTTTTTACATTTTCCGGGTTCAATCCTGGTTTTGTGGTTTAATTAATTCTGGTTGTGTAAATATTAATTAAATCTAATAATTATTCGTAATTCAGGTATATTTTAGTTTAAATAAAAATAAAATATATATCAAATTTGTAGCAACCTGTTGGTTCGCTACAACTGTGAATTCGACTCTTTACGAGTTATAACAGGAAGGCATTTGAGCCACTGCGACTGTGAATTCGGCTCTTTACGAGTATTAGCAGGAGGGCATTTGAGCCACTGCGACTGTGAATTCGTACTCAAGGTTTTATGCAATTCCTTGCTTTGAATTACCACGCTTGCTGCCTTCCATTGTCTTCCCTCGCTAGTTAGATGGATCTCAGCTGGTACTTACTGTGTTTCTCACAAATTATGACGCGGCGGCAGCACTTTCCTAAGCTTGTTTACACTGATTTCGACTTCACTGTTTTCGACTGCTCAACTTGTAACGCATAAAATCTCAAGGCTATGGCTGCTTGAACACTTTGCACTGAATCGTACTCTCTGAATTACATGAGTTCTGCCAAACTGACTGCACTGAGCTGAACTGAGCTGAACTGAGCTGACCGACTGACCCAGCTGAACCAACTGAAACAACTGCACCAACTGAACCCGGAGTTCTGCTTTACAGCCGGTTTTATACCTTTCTGGCTTTTCTCCTAGAAGGTTATTTTTTAACGGAGTACGGTAATTCTTAAGTCTCTTAAAACTCTAAGCTGTTTTCGTTATTTAGTCTTGTATAAATATATACTTTAAAAACACCTTTTTCAAGGTTATCGAATTATTAGGTCAGTGAACTTCACTGCCGTCTCCGTACATACGCTAGGAGACGTATATAAAAAAAAGTCTTCTTTTTTTTTAGTACATAAGCTGTGCAAAGCGCTGATATTATGTATTCACTGTACCTCTTATGTTGTGTAGTGTACGAATCGAGCTATCGCTACACACCGTGATTCGATTTCTCACTCTGACTGCTCTACTCGTCGGTATTCATACGTGTTGTCAGCGGTCATCCCGCTCTGCCGCTCAGTTTGCCTTGCGTGTGTTATGCACACCACGTCACTTTCACATTCAGGGATCACAGTTGGGAATCTTTGCTACTCGTAAATTGTTCCCAGTATTTATGCCCTGTGTACTTTCACTTTCACTGTGTACCTCTCCTTCTGCGAGGGGATCGTTAAATCGTCATATTGGTCGTCATTTTGTGTGCTTGTGTTAATTATTGAAATAATATTCTTCTAATTATGCTTTTTTTAAAAAATTTATACCCTTTTGTTGTCTTTTTCCTCTGGCCACTTTATTTCAAAACCTTGTCGTAGTGGAATTTGATGAAGCCTATGAGCGTCGAGCCGAGTTGTGTGAGAGATTGGGTTACGTGATTCGGTCGCGTTGACGATATGATGCACCGATACGTGCCTTGGTGAGTACACCGCCATGACGTCCGCTGAACGCGTGACCTCGATGTGACGCACCTGTACGCTGCCTTGATGAGCGCATAGCCGTGACGTCCGCTGATTGCGTGAGCTCATGATGTGACGCACCTGTGCGCTATAGCATGTGTGGTGAGGTGAGGCCTTAGAAAGAACGATGTTCCACACTCGTCACGACTGTAAGGACTATTTTTTTTTAAACTGCTGTATCATTATTACTGAAGTTTATTTACTCTTGCAATTCCGCTTCCAGCGATAATTCCAATGAGCCAGGTTCTATATTCAGGTTTTGTGTGTCTTCTTGTGAGTCCTCTGTATGTTCTAAACCCCGAATAACTTTTTGCACTTGAACAGTAATCCCGGGTAAAATGTCGCGATATGATTGAAGCACAAGGTTTCTTTAACTTCAATTAAAACTTCTCGAGATTTCATTTGTTGCTGTTGATGAGATTTTGTTGGAGGGTTGAACTTGTTCAGCAAATAATGATTGTCGAAACCCTAGATCCCCATTTCGAACACAAGGCTGGCACCTTGTGTTTCCATATTTCTGGTTGCGCAGTAGGAATCTTTTGCGTGTCCAGCTAGCCACGTAAAAGGTTGGGCGTGGAGTTCTCCGTGAAATAGGGACTTGATTTCTTCCAGAGTGAAATCACGAGATGTTTGATTTTCCTTGGTCGGTTGTGTATCTTTCTGGTTTACTTTGACGCCTGTGTCACGGTTATTCACCTTTAGTAGGTCGTAATTCGGTTGCCGCTTCGGCGGATTCCGTCTATGTTTTGCTTTCTGGTCGTCGTTGTATTCTTCACTGGCTGTGGCTATTTTTGCTGAGGCTGGCTTTCCCTCTTTATTGTCGGGTTCTGGCTGACAGTTTACTTTTTTCCCGCGTTTGCTTGCTATAGCCTCCGGTTTCGTTTGGGCGTCAGCGTCTGTGTTTGGCGGGCTTCCTGTACCCTGAACCAGACGTTCGCTGCCAGAATCTCCCTCGGAAGTATGGTCCCTTTGCGCTGCCGCCTGTTGGTACGCCTTTAGCTCGCTAACATGGGCTGTTGTTGACCGAGTCTCACCTTCTTTCTGTAGACGGAAGATCACTGATGACACGAATCCGATTACCTGGTATGGGCCGTCGAACTTCGGAGACAATTTCGCCGCATAGCTGTCGATTGCTTTTGACAGTGGATGCTGTCGAACAAGCCCAATTTCCGGTTTCCATTGTCGGCGTCGCAAGTTGTAGTGTTGCGCCTGATCCTGCGTTGCCTTTTCCAAATTTCTCACCACGAATTTGAAGACTTCTTTTAGATTTTTCGCCTCCTCTGCGGGTTGTATTGGTTCCTGACCGTTGCCCGGCGTTTGTTCATCGAAGTAGGTTCCCGGAAGTCTTGGTTCTCGTCCTTGCGTGAGATATGCTGGGCTGTATCCTGTGGTTTCGGATAAGCTGCTATTGATGGCTAGCGTAATTTCTGGAAGCAGTCCGTCCCAGTTCCGGTGCTTGTTGTCCGAAAGTTGTGCTATTGCCGTTTTTTATCATCCTGTTGATTCTCTCCGTGGGATTCTCCTGTGGCGTATATGGAGCAGTAAACTGTTGCTTCACACCCATTTCCTGGAGGGATGAACGAAAACTGCGACTCGTAAACTGAGTCCCATTATCAGTTACTAGTATCTAGGGTACTCCGAATCGGGCTAGAATGCGTTCCCGGAACGCTCGCTGCAAGTGTTCTGTTGAGGCTTGTTGTAAGGGTATCATTTCAGTTTATTTTGAAAATTTATCAAAGAATACCAGAGGAGTTGTGTTTCCGTGTGTAGAACGCGGTAGCGGACCCACAAAATCCGCACAGAGTATCGCCCAAGGTTCTTCTGCCAATTGGGTGAGCATTTTCCCTGCCGCCCTTTGCTGATTCGGCTTGTAACGTTGGCATGATTCACATTGGCGCACATATCTTCTAGCATCGTGAAACATTCATGGCCAGTAATATTTATTCGTCAACCGGCATATGGTCTTGCGGACTCCTCCGTGGCCAGCGCACGGATGGTCGTGATTTTCTTTCAGTACTCTGTCTCTCATTGTCCTAGGCACGCATAGTTTCCACGGCGTGCAGTTCTCGTCCCCGAGTCGATTTGGAATATGACGGTATACATTCCCATTCTCAAAGGTGTAGTCTGGGAACTTCTCCGGATTTTGGTCCACTTCTCCGACCTTTGCTTGTAACCACTTGCAGGGCTGTCCGCGTGTCTCCTCTGCTGCTACTCTGGCGACGGTTTCTTGCGGCTGTCGGTATAGTGCATCTGCGATCACATTCAACTTCCCCTTCCGGTACTGGATGTCAAAAGAAAACTGTTGGATCTCCAAGGCTCATCTCGCTATTCTCCCGGAGGGGCTCTCTGTAGTGTTTAGCCACTTGAGCGACAGATGATCTGTGACCACTGTGAACCGCTAGCCCTCAAGGTAAGCGCGCATCTTATGAATACCCCACATTATGGCCAGGCATTCCTTCTCTGTTCCCGAGTAATTCTTTTCGGCCTTGTTGAGATGTCGGCTGGCGTACGCGATAATGCACTCCTGACCCTCCAGTTGTTGTGTAAGCACGGCTCCAAGTCCAAAGTCGCTCGCATCCGTTTGGAGTTGAAACTTCTCGTTGAAATCTGGACACGCCAGTATTGGTGCCTCCGTGAGTTTTTGCTTGAGGGCTTCGAACGCTTTCTGTTGTGCCTCGCCCCATTTCAATTGTTTTCCTTTTCGTAGTAGTGTGGTCATTGGCTAGACGGTCTTCGCGAAATCTGGCACGAACCTGCGATACTAGGAGGCAATGCAGAAGCATCTTCGCAGTTCTCTGGTGGTGGTTAGTGGCTTTAAATTTTTTATTGCCGAAATTTTGTCTGGGTCTGTCTGGATGCCTTGTTTGCTTAAACAATGTCCCAAGTATGTCAATTCCTACTTAAAAAACTCACACTTGTCGACGTTGAGTTTGAGATTTGCCTGTCTCAAACGTCGGAGAAACTCCCGAAGTTTCGTAATGTACTCTTCTGCGGACGAACCTGTGACAATTCTGTCGTCCAGGTAGGCGAAAGCTTTAGGCTCCAAATCGGGACCGATAACCTGGTCCATAGTTCGCTGAAAACTGGCTGGAGCCGAGTGTAGCCCGAAGGGCATCACCCGCCACTGGAAGAGTCCTCTTCCAGGTACAGTAAACGCCGTGTATTGCTTACTGTCCTTCGCCATTGGAATCTGCCAGTGCCCGCTCTATAAGTCAAGGCTACTGATATACTTTGCATCTCGCAGCCGCTTCAAAAATGTGTTGAATTCTCGGAATAAAGTATGCATCTGAAATGGAGTATGGATCGATCGGGCGTTCATCTGGCGGTAGTCTACGCATAATCGCCATTCACCAGACTTCTCGCTTCTCACCAACACGATTGGTGCGCTGTATGGACTGCTTAAGGGTTCTATACAACCCTTCTCTAGGAGTTCGTCGATCTCCTTGTTGATGACAGTCTGCATCGCCGGATTTCTCGGAAAGTATCGCTGTTTTATAGGACGCTCGTCACGCATCACTATTTTATGCTCCATAATATTGGAGACGCCTTTTAGGGTTTCAAACTTTTTCATTTCTTCCTGAATAAAACTCTCGATGTCCTCTGGTTGTTTCGGTCCTGATTCCTGTGCTGATGTACAAATGTCTGTCTCATTCGTCTTTTCCTGTTTCTCCGTTGGGCCCAAAGCCACGGTCTCGCCTCAGAAGGAGAGTGTCGCTCCTATCCCGCACAGAAAATCCATTCCGAGGAGCAAGTCGTCTAGGACTTCTGTCAAAACAAGGAAGGACGACTCGCATATACCAGTTCCCATAGCTACTTTTACTGTGGTACTTTCGGACACTTTCCTGGTTGTTCCGTCCGCCAGGCGAATATCAACCCCCGCTTTCTCAAACGACAGCTCTCCAACCAGCCTTTCCGCGAGCGTCCTGCTCACAAAACTTCGCGTCGCTCCCGTGTCCACTGTGGCCTGTATTCGTTTGCCTTGGATGGATACCATGGTCACGATGCGTAGTTTGTTTATTCGGAGGTGCTTTAGTTTATGCGAGAGATTCTCTGGCTGAGGCCCGCCTCCTCTCGCTTCCAGAGGGGTCCCAGGTCGTTTCCCTGTCTGTCTGCAATAGTCAATGGTTCTTATTCCCTCTCGGCCACACTCCTAGCAGAAAATCACGGCAGGGTTCCGGCAATCACGGCGCATATGTCCTTCCTGCCTGCAGCGTCAGATGACCATTGTCTTGAGGCTACAGTCCGCGTCTGGTATTCCTCTGACTACTCGTCCGTTTTGACAAATCGCAGGCGCTCGAAACCAACGAGATCAACTCTTTTAGTTCCCGGAAATCTTGCCTTTTTATGTTAAATTGGTATCGAACGCCGAGTTTTTGCAAATTCTCTCCAGCTTTTCTCTCCCGTGTACCTGCTATGTCTCATCAGATTTTGCAGGCTAATGACGTAGTCCCTGAACTTCTCATTTGCGCGATGTTGCCGACTGCGAATGTCAATGCCGAGTCTTTTAAAGAAACGACTAGGTAGAAAGAAATCCAGGAAGTCTCGCTTAAAGGCCTCCCACGACCGGCAATGATTATTATTGTTGCGATACCAGAGCAAGGCTTTGCTCTCCAGCAACTCTGGCATCGCGCGTGGCAACATATTACTGTCGAGACCATATGTTTTTGCAAGTTCCTCCATCCGCTCCACCAAGACTAAAGACTGACCATTTCCTCACTTTGTTGATAACTTCAGGGTAGGAATGACGCTCAATAATTTCCCACAGGTTGCTGTCCATCACCCGTGGGGCGTTTACGCTCCCTAGGCTAATCGGGCTGCGTTCCCTCGTCGGAACATCCATCATCAGTGCCTTCGGCAGGTCACTGTGTTCCGGTGTTGCGCGACCGTCTTCCGCTTTATATGCCCTCAACCTTCGTTCCACACTCTCCGCGTGGTTTCCCTCGTTGATGAACTCGATGAGTTTTTTCCTCATGTCATTCAAGGTTCCTTCGGCGATAAGACCAAACTCAGTCAAGCACTGAGCAAGCGCTTCTTTATTTAACCGGTATAACCATCCTGTTCGGTACGTTTTGGTCCCAGTTGGATCCATGAAAATTTTTTTATCGATTTCTAGTCTTTTTAGCTATTGGTGAATATGATATTGTCCCTGTTCGAGCGCCACTTGTAACGAACCTTCTTACCTCTTTCTATGGCTTGGATTAGCTCGCCGGGATTCCAGGGTTCGATTATAAGACAAGAGTGTGTTAAAAGGTTCAATATCTTTATTCACCTTAAGCTAACTTGTTCTAACGTTTGTATTGTGTTTTGCTTATACAAATGGTAGTTGCACTAGGAATAATATAATGTCATTGGTATTTTTATGCGTTTTAAAAACACCGATGGTTGACTGAATGGATAAACACTTGATATTTCGCTGAGTATTCGTTGTTGATATCTTACTGCGGTTTTGAGATAACTGGTATTCTACTGGGTCGTTGATCTCTCACTGCGTTTTTGAGATCACTGGTATACTACTGGGTCGTTGATATCTCACTGCGTTTTTGAGATCACTGGTATTCTGCTGGGTTGTTGATATCCCACTGCGTTTTTGAGATCACTGGTGTTCTACTGGGTCGTTAATATCTCACTGCGTTTTTGAGATCACTGGTATTCTGCTGGGTTGTTGATATCCCACTGCGTTTTTGAGATCACTGGTATTCTACTGGGTCGTTGATATCTCACTGCGTTTTTGAGATCACTGGTATCCTGCTGGGCTGTTGATATCTCACTGGCTGTTTTTGAGATCTCTGGAATTCTCCTGGGTCTCACTGCGTTTTGAGGTCTCTGATGATTGCGTCTCTGTACGAGTATTTACAGGAGGGCGTTTGAGCCACTGCGACTGCGAATTCGGCTCTTTACGAGTATTAACAGGAGAGTATTTGAGACACTGCGACTGTGAATTCGACTCTTTACGAGTTTTACCAGGAGGGCATTTGAGTCACTGCGACTGTGAATTCGATTCTTCATGAGTATTAACAGGAGGGCATTTGAGCCACAGGGACTGTGTATTCGACTTTTTACGAGTATTAACAGGAGGGCATTTGAGCCACATCGACTGTGAATTTGTTCCTTTGGGAGTCTTAACAGGAGGGCATTTCAGCTACTGGGACTGTGAATTCGACTCTTTACGAGTATTAACAGGAGGGCATTTGAGCCACTGCGACTGTGAATATGTTCCTTTGGGAATATTAACAGGAGGGCATTTCAGCCACTGCAACTGTGAATTCGACTCTTTACTAGTATTAACAGGAGGGAATTTGCGCCACTGCGACTGTGAATTCGACTCTTCACGAGTATTAACAGGAGGGCATTTGAGCCACTGCGACTGTGAATTCGTTCCTTTGCGAGTATTAACAGGAGAGCATTTGAGCCACTTCGACTGTGAATTCGACTCTTTACGAGTATTAACAGGAGGGCATTTGAGCCACTGCGACTGTGAATTCGACTCTGTACGAGTATAAACATGAGGGCATTTGAGCCACTGCGACTGTGAATTCGACTCTTTACGAGTATTAACAGGAGGGCATTTCAGCCACTGCGACTGTGAATTCGATTCTTCATGAGTATTAACAGGAGGGCATTTGAGCCACAGGGACTGTGTATTCGACTCTTTACGAGTATTAACAGGAGGGCATTTGAGCCACTGCGACTGTGAATTTGTTCCTTTGGGAGTATTAACATGAGGACATTTGAGCCACTGCGACTGTGAATTCGATTCTTCACGAGTATTAACAGGGGGACATTTGAGCCACTGCGACTGTGAATGCGTTCCTTTGCGAGTATTAACAGGAGGGCATTTGAGCCACTGCGACTGTGAATTTGACTCTTTAGGAGTATTAACAGGAGGGCAATTGAGCCACATCGACTGTGAATTTGTTCCTTTGGGAGTCTTAACAGGAGGGCATATCAGCTACTGGGACTGTGAATTCGACTCTTTACGAGTATTAACAGGAGGGCATTTGAGCCACTGCGACTTTGAATTCGACTCTTTACGAGTATTAACATGAGGGCATTTGAGCCACTGCGACTGTGAATTCGACTCTTTACGAGTATGAACAGGAGGGCATTTCAGCCACTGCGACTGTGAATTCGATTCGTCATGAGTATTAACAGGAGGGCATTTGAGCCACAGGGACTGTGTATTCGACTCTTTACGAGTATTAACAGGAGGGCATTTGAGCCACTGAGACTGTGAATTCGATTCTTCATCAGTATTAACAGGAGGGCATTTGAGCCACTGCGACTGTGAATTTGTTCCTTTGGGAGTATTAACATGAGGGCATTTGAGCCACTGCGACTGTGAATTCGATTCTTCACGAGTATTAACAGGGGGGCATTTGAGCCACTGCGACTGTGAATGCGTTCCTTTGCGAGTATTAACAGGAGGGCATTTGAGCCACTGCGACTGTGAATTCGACTCTTTACGAGTATTAACAGGAGGGCATTTCAGCCACTGCGACTGTGAATTCGATTCTTCGTGAGTATTAACAGGAGGGCATTTGAGCCACCGCGACTGTGTATTCGACTCTACGAGTATTAACAGGAGGGCATTTGAGCCACAGCGACTGTGAATTCGATTCTTCACGAGTATTAAGAGGAGGGCATTTGAGCCACTGCGACTGTGAATTCGTTCCTTTGCGAGTATTAACAGGAGGGTATTTGAGCCACCGCGACTGTGAATTCGACTCTTTACGAGTATTAACAGGAGGGCATTTGAGCCACTGCGACTGTGAATTCGACTCTTTACGAGTATTAACAGGAGGGCATTTGAGCCACTGCGACTGTGAATTCGATTCTTCACGAGAATTAACAGGAGGGCATTTGAGCCACTGCGACTGTGAATTTGTTCCTTTGGGAGTATTAACATGAGGGAATTTGAGCCACGGTGACTGTGAATTCGACTCTTTACGAGTATTAACAGGAGGGCATTTGAGCCATTGCGACTGTGAATTCAATTCTTCACGAGTATTAACAGGAGGGCATTTGAGCCACTGCGACTGTGAATTCGTTCCTTTGCGAGTATTAACAGGAGGGCATTTGAGCCACTGCGACTGTGAATTCGACTCTGTACGAGTATTAACAGGAGGGCATTTGAGCCACTGCGACTGTGAATTCGACTCTTTACGAGTATTAACAGGAGGGCATTTGAGCCACTGCGACTGCGAATTCGACTCTTTACGAGTATTAACAGGAGGGCATTTCAGCCACTGCGGCTGTGAATTCGATTCTTCATGAGTATTAACAGGAGGGCATTTGAGCCACAGCGACTGTGTATTCGACTCTTTACGAGTATTAACAGGAGGGCATTTGAGCCACTGAGACTGTGAATTCTATTTTTCACCAGTATTAACAGGAGGGCTTTTGAGCCACTGCGACTGTGAATTTGTTCCTTTAGGAGTATTAATATGATGGCATTTGAGCCACTGAAACTGTGAATTCGATTTTTCACGAGTATTAACAAGAGGGCATTTGAGCCACTGCGACTGTGAATTCGACTCTTTACGACTATTAACAGGAAAGCATTTGGGCCACTGCGACTGCGAATTCGATTCTTCAGGAGGGCATTTGAGCCACTGCGACTGTGAATTCGTTCCTTCACGAGTATTAACATGAGGGCATTTGAACCACTGCGACTGTGTATTCGTTCCTTTGCGAGTATTAACAGGAGGGCATTTGAGCCACTGCGACTGTGAATTCGACTCTTTGCGAGTATTAACAGGAGAGCATTTGAGCCACTACGACTGTGAATTCGATTCTTCACGAGTATTAACAGAAGGGCATTTGAGTCACTGAGACTGTGTAACGAGTTTTTGTTTCCAGCAGGGGTAGCGTCAGTCGCCCCAGGGTCCATTTTTGGGGATCTCGTAACCCTCAAAGTACTAACTACCGCGTCGGTCAAGAATTGCACACGATTTGCTGTCAAGCAAATCTATCACTGAAATATTCAGCTCAGACGTATGCGGGTTGGTGTTCGTTTTTTTCCTTTTATTTGTTCTTTATTCGATCCAATTCACAAAAAAAGTCTTTTACAGTCTTACTTGCTACTCCACTGGTTACAAATGCTTTTGTCAGGCCTAATGCCTGGCGACAGAAGGCCGCGTACAATGATTTGTGAGTACAGGAGCCGAGTGCACCGCGGCAGACGGCCGCTTACAACTGTTGCGGGTGTACAGGTGACGGAGGGACCGAATGCCCCGCGGCAGAAGGCCGCTTACAATACTGGTGAATACAAAGTTCGGGGGAGCTGAGTGCTCCGCGGCAGAAGGCCGCTCACAATACGGTTGAAAGCTCCGAAGAACTGATTCCGGCCGAAGCCTTGAAATTCCCGAAGGAATGATTCCGGCCGAGGCCTTGAAATTCCCGAAGGAATGATTCCGGCCGAAGCCTTGAAATTCCCGAAGGAATGATTCCAGCCGAAGCCTTGAAATTCCCGAAGGAATGATTCCGGCTAGTCCTAAATACGGTAACTCCCAAAGGAGTGATTCCGGCTAGTCCTAAATACGGTAACTCCCAAAGGAGTGATTCCGGCTAGTCCTAAATACGGTAACTCCCAAAGGAGTGATTCCGGCTAGTCCTAAATACGCCCAAAGATACTCCTAAAATACGTCTATGCTACGCCGGCAACTACTTCTACTCTACTGGATGTATAGATAGGGTTGGTGAACCCTTCAAAATATGTGAGCCACTCGTTATGCGATTTTGGGGCTGTCGAACCAGGTGGTCAACTGCTCCATGCAAAAGGAGTTTCTGTAAAAGCAAGCACGAATTGAGTCGTTGCTTACCGGCAGAAGGCTGACTTGAGCTCGCACAAACTAGTCGTTAAAAGCGCATGCTGATCAAAACTAAATGAGAACTGTATGCAGCGCTTGCGCGACGAAAGAAAACATGTGTAAGCTGAATGCTTGTTTCTATTTTTAGATCAGCGGCAGCGAAAGCGCAAAGGAAAAGAGAAAGGCTTGTCGCATGATTCTATTTTTAGAATTGCCGCTGCTCTAATTGTGTGTATGTCTTATCTCTGAGCGTATATTGCTTTTTTTAAAAAATTTATACCCTTTTGTTGTCTTTTTCCTCTGGCCACTTTATTTCAAAACCTTGTCGTAGTGGAATTTGATGAAGCCTATGAGCGTCGAGCCGAGTTGTGTGAGAGATTGGGTTACGTGATTCGGTCTCGGTGACGATATGATGCACCGGTACGTGCCTTGGTGAGTACACCGCCATGACGTCCGCTGAACGCGTGACCTCGATGTGACGCACCTGTACGCTGCCTTGATGAGCGCATAGCCGTGACGTCCGCTGATTGCGTGAGCTCATGATGTGACGCACCTGTGCGCTATAGCATGTGTGGTGAGGTGAGGCCTTAGAAAGAACGATGTTCCACACTCGTCACGACTGTAAGGACTATTTTTTTTTAAACTGCTGTATCATTATTACTGAAGTTTATTTACTCTTGCAATTCCGCTTCCAGCGATAATTCCAATGAGCCAGGTTCTATATTCAGGTTTTGTGTGTCTTCTTGTGAGTCCTCTGTATGTTCTAAACCCCGAATAACTTTTTGCACTTGAACAGTAATCCCGGGTAAAATGTCGCGATATGATTGAAGCACAAGGTTTCTTTAACTTCAATTAAAACTTCTCGAGATTTCATTTGTTGCTGTTGATGAGATTTTGTTGGAGGGTTGAACTTGTTCAGCAAATAATGATTGTCGAAACCCTAGATCCCCATTTCGAACACAAGGCTGGCACCTTGTGTTTCCATATTTCTGGTTGCGCAGTAGGAATCTTTTGCGTGTCCAGCTAGCCACGTAAAAGGTTGGGCGTGGAGTTCTCCGTGAAATAGGGACTTGATTTCTTCCAGAGTGAAATCACGAGATGTTTGATTTTCCTTGGTCGGTTGTGTATCTTTCTGGTTTACTTTGACGCCTGTGTCACGGTTATTCACCTTTAGTAGGTCGTAATTCGGTTGCCGCTTCGGCGGATTCCGTCTATGTTTTGCTTTCTGGTCGTCGTTGTATTCTTCACTGGCTGTGGCTATTTTTGCTGAGGCTGGCTTTCCCTCTTTATTGTCGGGTTCTGGCTGACAGTTTACTTTTTTCCCGCGTTTGCTTGCTATAGCCTCCGGTTTCGTTTGGGCGTCAGCGTCTGTGTTTGGCGGGCTTCCTGTACCCTGAACCAGACGTTCGCTGCCAGAATCTCCCTCGGAAGTATGGTCCCTTTGCGCTGCCGCCTGTTGGTACGCCTTTAGCTCGCTAACATGGGCTGTTGTTGACCGAGTCTCACCTTCTTTCTGTAGACGGAAGATCACTGATGACACGAATCCGATTACCTGGTATGGGCCGTCGAACTTCGGAGACAATTTCGCCGCATAGCTGTCGATTGCTTTTGACAGTGGATGCTGTCGAACAAGCCCAATTTCCGGTTTCCATTGTCGGCGTCGCAAGTTGTAGTGTTGCGCCTGATCCTGCGTTGCCTTTTCCAAATTTCTCACCACGAATTTGAAGACTTCTTTTAGATTTTTCGCCTCCTCTGCGGGTTGTATTGGTTCCTGACCGTTGCCCGGCGTTTGTTCATCGAAGTAGGTTCCCGGAAGTCTTGGTTCTCGTCCTTGCGTGAGATATGCTGGGCTGTATCCTGTGGTTTCGGATAAGCTGCTATTGATGGCTAGCGTAATTTCTGGAAGCAGTCCGTCCCAGTTCCGGTGCTTGTTGTCCGAAAGTTGTGCTATTGCCGTTTTTTATCATCCTGTTGATTCTCTCCGTGGGATTCTCCTGTGGCGTATATGGAGCAGTAAACTGTTGCTTCACACCCATTTCCTGGAGGGAAGAATGAAAACTGCGACTCGTAAACTGAGTCCCATTATCAGTTACTAGTATCTAGGGTACTCCAAATCGGGCTAGAATGCGTTCCCGGAACGCTCGCTGCAAGTGTTCTGTTGAGGCTTTTTGTAAGGGTATCATTTCAGTTCATTTTGAAAATTTATCAAAGAATACGAGAGGAGTTGTGTTTCTGTGTGTAGAACGCGGTAGCGGACCCACAAAATCCGCACAGAGTATCGCCCAAGGTTCTTCTGCCAATTGGGTGAGCATTTTCCCTGCCGCCCTTTGCTGATTCGGCTTGTAACGTTGGCATGATTCACATTGGCGCACATATCTTCTAGCATCGTGAAACATTCATGGCCAGTAATATTATTCGTCAACCGGCATATGGTCTTGCGGACTCCTCCGCATAGTTTCCACGGCGTGCAGTTCTCGTCCCCGAGTCGATTTGGAATATGACGGTATACATTCCCATCCTCAAAGGTGTAGTCTGGGAACTTCTCCGGATTTTGGTCCACTTCTCTGACCTTTGCTTGTAACCACTTGCAGGGCTGTCCGCGTGTCTCCTCTGCTGCTACTCTGGCGACGGTTTCTTGCGGCTGTCGGTATAGTGCATCTGCGATCACATTCAACTTCCCCTTCCGGTACTGGATGTCAAAAGAAAACTGTTGGATCTCCAAGGCTCATCTCGCTATTCTCCCGGAGGGGCTCTCTGTAGTGTTTAGCCACTTGAGCGACAGATGATCTGTGACCACTGTGAATCGCTAGCCCTCAAGGTAAGCGCGCATCTTATGAATACCCCACATTATGGCCAGGCATTCCTTCTCTGTTCCCGAGTAATTCTTTTCGGCCTTGTTGAGATGTCGGCTGGCGTACGCGATAATGCACTCCTGACCCTCCAGTTGTTGTGTAAGCACGGCTCCAAGTCCAAAGTCGCTCGCAACCGTTTGGAGTTGAAACTTCTCTTTGAAATCTGGACACGCCAGTATTGGTGCCTCCGTGAGTTTTTGCTTGAGGGCTTCGAACGCTTTCTGTTGTGCCTCGCCCCATTTCAATTGTTTTCCTTTTCGTAGTAGTGTGGTCATTGGCTAGACGGTCTTCGCGAAATCTGGCACGAACCTGCGATACTAGGAGGCAATGCAGAAGCATCTTCGCAGTTCTCTGGTGGTGGTTAGTGGCTTTAAATTTTTTATTGCCGAAATTTTGTCTGGGTCTGTCTGGATGCCTTATTTGCTAAAAAAATGTCCCAAGTATGTCAATTCCTACTTAAAAAACTCACACTTGTCGACGTTGAGTTTGAGATTTGCCTGTCTCAAACGTCGGAGAAACTCCCGAAGTTTCGCAATGTGCTCTTCTGCGGACGAACCTGTGACAATTCTGTCGTCCAGGTAGGCGAAAGCTTTAGGCTCCAAATCGGGACCGATAACCTGGTCCATAGTTCGCTGAAAAGTGGCTGGAGCCGAGTGTAGCCCGAAGGGCATCACCCGCCACTGGAAGAGTCCTCTTCCAGGTACAGTAAACGCCGTGTATTGCTTACTGTCCTTCGCCATTGGAATCTGCCAGTGCCCGCTCTATAAGTCAAGGCTACTGATATACTTTGCATCTCGCAGCCGCTTCAAAAATGTGTTGAATTCTCGGAATGGAGTATGCATCTGAAATGGAGTATGGATCGATCGGGCGTTCATCTGGCGGTAGTCTACGCATAATCGCCATTCACCAGACTTCTCGCTTCTCACCAACACGATTGGTGCGCTGTATGGACTGCTTAAGGGTTCTATACAACCCTTCTCTAGGAGTTCGTCGATCTCCTTGTTGATGACAGTCTGCATCGCCGGATTTCTCGGAAAGTATCGCTGTTTTATAGGACGCTCGTCACGCATTACTATTTTATGCTCCATAATATTGGAGACGCCTTTTAGGGTTTCAAACTTTTTCATTTCTTCCTGAATAAAACTCTCGATGTCCTCTGGTTGTTTCGGTCCTGATTCCTGTGTTGATGTACAAATGTCTGTCTCATTCGTCTTTTCCTGTTTCTCCGTTGGGCCCAAAGCCACGGTCTCGCCTCAGAAGGAGAGTGTCGCTCCTATCCCGCACAGAAAATCCATTCCGAGGAGCAAGTCGTCTAGGACTTCTGTCAAAACAAGGAAGGACGACTCGCATATACCAGTTCCCATAGCAACTTTTAGTGTGGTACTTTCGGACACTTTCCTGGTTGTTCCGTCCGCCATGCGAATATCAACCCCCGCTTTCTCAAACGACAGCTTTTCCACCAGCCTTTCCGCGAGCGTCCTGCTCACGAAACTTCGCGTCGCTCCCGTGTCCACTGTGGCCTGTTTCGTTTGCCTTGGATGGATACCATGGTCACGATGCGTAGTTTGTTTATTCGGATGTGCTTTAGTTTATGCGAGAGATTCTCTGGCTGAGGCCCGCCTCCTCTCGCTTCCAGAGGGGTCCCAGGTCGTTTCCCTGTCTGTCTGCAATAGTCAATGGTTCTTATTCCCTCTCGGCCACACTCCCAGCAGAAAATAACGGCAGGGTTCCGGCAGTCACGGCGCATATGTCCTTCCTGCCTGCAGCGTCAGATGACCATTGTCTTGAGGCTACAGTCCGCGTCTGGTATTCCTCTGACTACACGTCCGTTTTGATAAATCGCGGGCGCTCGAAATTCTCGACCGACGAGATCAACTCTTTTAGTTCCCGGAAATCTTGCCTTTTTATGTTAAATTGGTATCGAACGCCGAGTTTTTGCAAATTCTCTCCAGCTTTTCTCTCCCGTGTACCTGCTATGTCTCATCAGATTTTGCAGGCTAATGACGTAGTCCCTGAACTTCTCATTTGCGCGATGTTGTCGACTGCGAATGTCAATGCCGAGTCTTTTAAAGAAACGACTAGGTAGAAAGAAATCCAGGAAGTCTCGCTTAAAGGCCTCCCACGACCGGCAATGATTATTATTGTTGCGATACCAGAGCAAGGCTTTGCTCTCCAGCAACTCTGGCATCGCGCGTGGCAACATATTACTGTCGAGACCATATGTTTCTGCAAGTTCCTCCATCCGCTCCACCAAGACTAAAGACTGACCATTTCCTCACTTTGTTGATAACTTCAGGGTAGGAATGACGCTCAATAATTTCCCACAGGTTGCTGTCCATCACCCGTGGGGCGTTTACGCTCCCTAGGCTAATCGGGCTGCGTTCCCTCGTCGGAACATCCATCATCAGTGCCTTCGGCAGGTCACTGTGTTCCGGTGTTGCGCGACCGTCTTCCGCTTTATATGCTCTCAACCTTCGTTCCACACTCTCCGCGTGGTTTCCCTCGTTGATGAACTCGATGAGTTTTTTCCTCATGTCATTCAAGGTTCCTTCGTAGACAAGACCAAACTCAGTCAAGCACTGAGCAAGCGCTTCTTTATTTAACCGGTATAACCATCCTGTTCGGTACGTTTTGGTCCCAGTTGGATCCATGAAAAATTTTTTATCGATTTCTAGTCTTTTTAGCTATTGGTGAATATGATATTGTCCCTGTTCGAGCGCCACTTGTAACGAACCTTCTTACCTCTTTCTATGGCTTGGATTAGCTCGCCGGGATTCCAGGGTTCGATTATAAGACAAGAGTGTGTTAAAAGGTTCAATATCTTTATTCACCTTAAGCTAACTTGTTCTAACGTTTGTATTGTGTTTTGCTTATACAAATGGTAGTTGCACTAGGAATAATATAATGTCGTTGGTATTTCTATGCGTTTTAAAAACACCGATGATGGACTGAATGGATAAACACTTGATATTTCGCTGAGTCTTCGTTGTTGATATCTTACTGCGGTTCTGAGATAATTGGTATTCTACTGGGTCGTTGATCTCTCACTGCGTTTTTGAGATCACTGGTATTCTGCTGGGTTGTTGATATCCCACTGCGTTTTTGAGATCACTGGTGTTCTACTGGGTCGTTAATATCTCACTGCGTTTTTGAGATCACTGGTATTCTGCTGGGTTGTTGATATCCCACTGCGTTTTTGAGATCACTGGTATTCTACTGGGTCGTTGATATCTCACTGCGTTTTTGAGATCACTGGTATCCTGCTGGGCTGTTGATATCTCACTGGCTGTTTTTGAGATCTCTGGAATTCTCCTGGGTCTCACTGCGTTTTGAGGTCTCTGATGATTGCGTCTCTGTACGAGTATTTACAGGAGGGCGTTTGAGCCACTGCGACTGCGAATTCGGCTCTTTACGAGTATTAACAGGAGAGTATTTGAGACACTGCGACTGTGAATTCGACTCTTTACGAGTTTTACCAGGAGGGCATTTTTATTGTTATTGTGTAACTACAGGAGGGTAGTTATTGTGTGAAATAATTATGTCGCGTCTAACAGAAGAAGAAATTGCAAAATTGATTGCAGAGGAAAGCGAAAGCGATGCATTTAATGAGAGTGAAGAAGCATATGAGCCAAGCCAAGAGCAATTAGAAGAATACGAGGAAAGTGAAAATAATTCTTCAGATGAAGGGAACGTCTCCCTTGCAGTGGATAACCTTTTTACATCAAAGAACAAAATAACTTGGAGTCAAAATCCTCTTCAGTCAACGGGTACAGTTTTGTGTCCATATTTTTTGCTTGATGAATATCACTTGAAAGATATCTTCATATTTTTCACAAAACTGGGAACAGGTCGTGCACAGAGCTGTAACGTTTTGAATTTACATTCTGGGGTAACGCGTTACTCAACTTCACGTGTCAAAAACATAAAAGATTCTTTTCTGCTATTTTTCCCGGCTCAAATTGAAAATATTGTATTACAAAATACTAGTGAATATGGAATGCATAAATACGAAGAAAAGCACAGACTAATAGATCGCGATTTACTGCATGCATATTTTGGCGTTCTGCTTCTGGCCGGCGTATATAGGTAATTCATTGATGCAAATATATATGTACATACTTCACAGTATTCAAATTCAATTTCGTAGGGCAAAAAATGAGAACATCGTGAATTTGTTTGATTCAAACTACGGACGTCCAATTTTTAGAAATATTATGTCGAAAGAAACCTTCATTCAAATTACTTCTATTTTACGCTTCGACAACCCATTCACCCGCCGCCAAAATATGTCTCTAAACGACAAGTTTGGTCCGATTCGCACACTTTGGCAGAGATGGGTCGAACTTCTGCCAATGTTCTATAATCCAGGCGAATATGTAACAGTGGATGAGCAACTTTTGGGTTTCAACGGACGATGCTCATTTCGTCAGTATATTCCAAGCAAGCCCGAAAGGTATGGCATTAAGTTTTGGATGCTGGTTTGCTCAAAAACATATTATGTATGGAACGTACAGCCGTATTTAGGCAAACAACCAGGAGCTAAGCCAGAGCAAAATCAAGGCCAAAGAGTTGTCCTGGATTTGGTTGAAGGCCTGAAAGGTCATAACATTACTATGGACAATTTTTTTTCGTCCTATGAACTAGGACAGAAACTCTTGTCAAAAAAAATTACAATGGTGGGAACACTACGAAAAAATAAAACAAGCATTCCGCCAAAACTTATTGATTGCAAGAAAGCTCCCTTGTATTCGTCGATTTTTGCTTTCACTAAGGATACGACACTGGTCTCCTATGTGAGTAGAAAAAAAAATTGTACTATTCTACAAAGTACTATGCATAGAGATGCTACTGTTGGAAGTGAACCAAAGAAATTGCCGGAGATAATTGATTTCTACAATAAAACAAAAGGCGGTGTCGATATTTTTGACAAAATGATCTCAACGTACAGTTGCAAACGAAAAACGAATCGCTGGCCAATGGCGGTTTTATCCAACATTATTGACATCTCAGCACTCAATGCTTTCATTATTTGGACAGCCATAAATCCTGATTGGACTAGAAGCCAGACCTTTCGCCATCGTAAGATTCATTAAGTTTTTTCTACCGTGCGTCTACGGTTAACAGGAGAGCATTTGAGCCACTGCGACTGTGAATTTGTTCCTTTGGGAATATTAACAGGAGGGCATTTCAGCCACTGCAACTGTGAATTCGACTCTTTACTAGTATTAACAGGAGGGAATTTGCGCCACTGCGACTGTGAATTCGACTCTTCACGAGTATTAACAGGAGGGCATTTGAGCCACTGCGACTGTGAATTCGTTCCTTTGCGAGTATTAACAGGAGAGCATTTGAGCCACTTCGACTGTGAATTCAACTCTTTACGAGTATTAACAGGAGGGCATTTGAGCCACTGCGACTGTGAATTCGACTCTTTACGAGTATTAACAGGAGGGCATTTCAGCCACTGCGACTGTGAATTCGATTCTTCATGAGTATTAACAGGAGTGCATTTGAGCCACAGGGACTGTGTATTCGACTCTTTACGAGTATTAACAGGAGGGCATTTGAGCCACTGAGACTGTGAATTCGATTCTTCATCAGTATTAACAGGAGGACATTTGAGCCACTGCGACTGTGAATTTGTTCCTTTGGGAGTATTAACATGAGGACATTTGAGCCACTGCGACTGTGAATTCGATTCTTCACGAGTATTAACAGGGGGACATTTGAGCCACTGCGACTGTGAATGCGTTCCTTTGCGAGTATTAACAGGAGGGCATTTGAGCCACTGCGACTGTGAATTTGACTCTTTACGAGTATTAACAGGAGGGCAATTGAGCCACATCGACTGTGAATTTGTTCCTTTGGGAGTCTTAACAGGAGGGCATTTCAGCTACTGGGACTGTGAATTCGACTCTTATGAATATTAACAAGAGGGCATTTGAGCCACTGCGACTGTGAATTCGTTCCTTTGCGAGTATTAACAGGAGGGCATATGAGCCACTGCGACTGTGAATTCGACTCTGTACGAGTATTAACAGGAGGGCATTTGAGTCACTGCGACTGTGAATTCGACTCTTTTGCGAGTATTAACAGGAGGGCATTTGAGCCACTGCGACTGCGAATTCGACTCTTTACGAGTATTAACAGGAGGGCATTTCAGCCACTGCGACTGTGAACTCGACTCTTTACGAGAATTAACAGGAGGGCATTTGAGCCATTGCGACTGTGAATTCAATTCTTCACGAGTATTAACAGGAGGGCATTTGAGCCACTGCGACTGTGAATTCGACTCTTTACGAGTATTAACAGGAGGGCATTTGAGCCACTGCGACTGCGAATTCGACTCTTTACGAGTATTAACAGGAGGGCATTTCAGCCACTGCGACTGTGAATTCGATTCTTCATGAGTATTAACAGGAGGGCATTTGAGCCACAGCGACTGTGTATTCGACTCTTTACGAGTATTAACAGGAGGGCATTTGAGCCACTGCCACTGTGAATTCGATTCTTCACGAGAATTAACAGGAGGGCATTTGAGCCACTGCGACTGTGAATTTGTTCCTTTGGGAGTATTAACATGAGGGAATTTGAGCCACGGTGACTGTGAATTCGACTCTTTACGAGTATTAACAGGAGGGCATTTGAGCCATTGCGACTGTGAATTCAATTCTTCACGAGTATTAACAGGAGGGCATTTGAGCCACTGCGACTGTGAATTCGTTCCTTTGCGAGTATTAACAGGAGGGCATTTGAACCACTGCGACTGTGAATTCGACTCTGTACGAGTATTAACAAGAGGGCATTTCAGCCACTGCGACTGTGAATTCGACTCTTTACGAGAATTAACAGGAGGGCATTTGAGCCATTGCGACTGTGAATTCAATTCTTCACGAGTATTAACAGGAGGGCATTTGAGCCACTGCGACTGTGAATTCGACTCTTTACGAGTATTAACAGGAGGGCATTTGAGCCACTGCGACTGCGAATTCGACTCTTTACGAGTATTAACAGGAGGGCATTTCAGTCACTGCGACTGTGAATTCGATTCTTCATGAGTATTAACAGGAGGGCATTTAAGCCACAGCGACTGTGTATTCGACTCTTTACGAGTATTAACAGGAGGGCATTTGAGCCACTGAGACTGTGATTTCTATTCTTCACCAGTATTAACAGGAGGGCATTTGAGCCACTGCGACTGTGAATTTGTTCCTTTGGGAGTATTAACATGATGGCATTTGAGCCACTGAAACTGTGAATTCGATTCTTCACGAGTATTAACAGGAGGGCATTTGAGCCACTGCGACTGTGAATTCGATTCTTCACGAGAATTAACAGGAGGGCATTTTAGCCACTGCGACTGTGAATTTGTTCCTTTGGGAGTATTAACATGAGGGAATTTGAGCCACGGTGACTGTGAATTCGACTCTTTACGAGTATTAACAGGAGGGCATTTGAGCCATTGCGACTGTGAATTCAATTCTTCACGAGTATTAACAGGAGGGCATTTGAGCCACTGCGACTGTGAATTCGTTCCTTTGCGAGTATTAACAGGAGGGCATTTGAGCCACTGCGACTGTGAATTCGACTCTGTACGAGTATTAACAGGAGGACATTTCAGCCACTGCGACTGTGAATTCGATTCTTCATGAGTATTAACAGGAGGGCATTTGAGCCACTGCGACTGTGAATTCGATTCTTCATGAGTATTAACAGGAGGGCATTTGAGCCACAGCGACTGTGTATTCGACTCTTTACGAGTATTAACAGGAGGGCATTTGAGCCACTGCGACTGCGAATTCGACTCTTTACGAGTATTAACAGGAGGGCATTTCAGCCACTGCGACTGTGAATTCGATTCTTCATGAGTATTAACAGGAGGGCATTTGAGCCACAGCGACTGTGTATTCGATTCTTCATGAGTATTAACAGGAGGGCATTTGAGCCACAGCGACTGTGTATTCGACTCTTTACGAGTATTAACAGGAGGGCATTTGAGCCACTGAGACTGTGAATTCGATTCTTCATGAGTATTAACAGGAGGGCATTTGAGCCACAGCGACTGTGTATTCGACTCTTTACGAGTATTAACAGGAGGGCATTTGAGCCACTGAGACTGTGATTTCTATTCTTCACCAGTATTAACAGGAGGGCATTTGAGCCACTGCGACTGTGAATTTGTTCCTTTGGGAGTATTAACATGATGGCATTTGAGCCACTGAAACTGTGAATTCGATTCTTCACGAGTATTAACAGGAGGGCATTTGAGCCACTGCGACTGTGAATTCGATTCTTCACGAGAATTAACAGGAGGGCATTTGAGCCACTGCGACTGTGAATTTGTTCCTTTGGGAGTATTAACATGAGGGAATTTGAGCCACGGTGATTGTGAATTCGACTCTTTACGAGTATTAACAGGAGGGCATTTGAGCCATTGCGACTGTGAATTCAATTCTTCACGAGTATTAACAGGAGGGCATTTGAGCCACTGCGACTGTGAATTCGTTCCTTTGCGAGTATTAACAGGAGGGCATTTGAGCCACTGCGACTGTGAATTCGACTCTGTACGAGTATTAACAGGAGGACATTTCAGCCACTGCGACTGTGAATTCGATTCTTCATGAGTATTAACAGGAGGGCATTTGAGCCACAGCGACTGTGAATTCAATTCTTCACGAGTATTAACAGGAGGGCATTTGAGCCACTGCGACTGTGAATTCGACTCTTTACGAGTATTAACAGGAGGGCATTTGAGCCACTGCGACTGCGAATTCGACTCTTTACGAGTATTAACAGGAGGGCATTTCAGCCACTGCGACTGTGAATTCGATTCTTCATGAGTATTAACAGGAGGGCATTTGAGCCACAGCGACTGTGTATTCGACTCTTTACGAGTATTAACAGGAGGGCATTTGAGCCACTGCGACTGTGAATTCGATTCTTCACGAGAATTAACAGGAGGGCATTTGAGCCACTGCGACTGTGAATTTGTTCCTTTGGGAGTATTAACATGAGGGAATTTGAGCCACGGTGACTGTGAATTCGACTCTTTACGAGTATTAACAGGAGGGCATTTGAGCCATTGCGACTGTGAATTCAATTTTTCACGAGTATTAACAGGAGGGCATTTGAGCCACTGCGACTGTGAATTCGTTCCTTTGCGAGTATTAACAGGAGGGCATTTGAGCCACTGAGACTGGGAATTCGATTCTTCATCAGTATTAACAGGAGGACATTTGAGCCACTGCGACTGTGAATTTGTTCCTTTGGGAGTATTAACATGAGGACATTTGAGCCACTGCGACTGTGAATTCGATTCTTCACGAGTATTAACAGGGGGACATTTGAGCCACTGCGACTGTGAATGCGTTCCTTTGCGAGTATTAACAGGAGGGCATTTGAGCCACTGCGACTGTGAATTTGACTCTTTACGAGTATTAACAGGAGGGCAATTGAGCCACATCGACTGTGAATTTGTTCCTTTGGGAGTCTTAACAGGAGGGCATTTCAGCTACTGGGACTGTGAATTCGACTCTTATGAATATTAACAAGAGGGCATTTGAGCCACTGCGACTGTGAATTCGTTCCTTTGCGAGTATTAACAGGAGGGCATATGAGCCACTGCGACTGTGAATTCGACTCTGTACGAGTATTAACAGGAGGGCATTTGAGCCACTGCGACTGTGAATTCGACTCTTTACGAGTATTAACAGGAGGGCATTTGAGCCACTGCGACTGCGAATTCGACTCTTTACGAGTATTAACAGGAGGGCATTTCAGCCACTGCGACTGTGAACTCGAATCTTTACGAGTATTAACAGGAGGGCATTTCAGCCACTGCGATTGTGAATTCGATTCTTCATGAGTATTAACAGGAGGGCATTTGAGCCACAGGGACTGTGTATTCGTTCCTTTGCGAGTATTAACAGGAGAGCATTTGAGCCACTTCGACTGTCAATTCGACTCTTTACGAGTATTAACAGGAGGGCATTTGAGCCATTGCGACTGTGAATTCAATTCTTCACGAGTATTAACAGGAGGGCATTTGAGCCACTGCGACTGTGAATTCGTTCCTTTGCGAGTATTAACAGGAGGGCATTTGAGCCACTGCGACTGTGAATTCGACTCTGTATTAACAGGAGGGCATTTCAGCCACTGCGACTGTGAATTCGATTCTTCACGAGTATTAACAGGAGGGCATTTGAGCCACAGCGACTGTGAATTCAATTCTCCACGAGTATTAACAGGAGGGCATTTGAGCCACTGCGACTGTGAATTCGACTCTTTACGAGTATTAACAGGAGGGCATTTGAGCCACTGCGACTGCGAATTCGACTCTTTACGAGTATTAACAGGAGGGCATTTCAGCCACTGCGACTGTGAATTCGATTCTTCATGAGTATTAACAGGAGGGCATTTGAGCCACAGCGACTGTGTATTCGACTCTTTACGAGTATTAACAGGAGGGCATTTGAGCCACTGCGACTGTGAATTCGACTCTTTACGAGTATTAACAGGAGGGCATTTGAGCCACTGCGACTGCGAATTCGACTCTTTACGAGTATTAACAGGAGGGCATTTCAGCCACTGCGACTGTGAATTCGATTCTTCATGAGTATTAACAGGAGGGCATTTGAGCCACAGCGACTGTGTATTCGACTCTTTACGAGTATTAACAGGAGGGCATTTGAGCCACTGCGACTGCGAATTCGACTCTTTACGAGTATTAACAGGAGGGCATTTCAGCCACTGCGACTGTGAATTCGATTCTTTATGAGTATTAACAGGAGGGCATTTGAGCCACAGCGACTGTGTATTCGACTCTTTACGAGTATTAACAGGAGGGCATTTGAGCCACTGCCACTGTGAATTCGATTCTTCACGAGAATTAACAGGAGGGCATTTGAGCCACTGCGACTGTGAACTCGAATCTTTACGAGTATTAACAGGAGGGCATTTGAGCCACTGCGACTGCGAATTCGACTCTTTACGAGTATTAACAGGAGGGCATTTCAGCCACTGCGACTGTGAATTCGATTCTTCATGAGTATTAACAGGAGGGCATTTGAGCCACAGCGACTGTGTATTCGACTCTTTACGAGTATTAACAGGAGGGCATTTGAGCCACTGAGACTGTGATTTCTATTCTTCACCAGTATTAACAGGAGGGCATTTGAGCCACTGCGACTGTGAATTTGTTCCTTTGGGAGTATTAACATGATGGCATTTGAGCCACTGAAACTGTGAATTCGATTCTTCACGAGTATTAACAGGAGGGCATTTGAGCCACTGCGACTGTGAATTCGATTCTTCACGAGAATTAACAGGAGGGCATTTGAGCCACTGCGACTGTGAATTTGTTCCTTTGGGAGTATTAACATGAGGGAATTTGAGCCACGGTGACTGTGAATTCGACTCTTTACGAGTATTAACAGGAGGGCATTCGAGCCATTGCGACTGTGAATTCAATTCTTCACGAGTATTAACAGGAGGGCATTTGAGCCACTGCGACTGTGAATTCGTTCCTTTGCGAGTATTAACAGGAGGGCATTTGAGCCACTGCGACTGTGAATTCGACTCTGTACGAGTATTAACAGGAGGACATTTCAGCCACTGCGACTGTGAATTTGATTCTTCATGAGTATTAACAGGAGGGCATTTGAGCCACAGCGACTGTGAATTCAATTCTTCACGAGTATTAACAGGAGGGCATTTGAGCCACTGCGACTGTGAATTCGACTCTTTACGAGTATTAACAGGAGGGCATTTGAGCCACTGCGACTGCGAATTCGACTCTTTACGAGTATTAACAGGAGGGCATTTCAGCCACTGCGACTGTGAATTCGATTCTTCATGAGTATTAACAGGAGGGCATTTGAGCCACAGCGACTGTGTATTCGACTCTTTACGAGTATTAACAGGAGGGCATTTGAGCCACTGCGACTGTGAATTCGATTCTTCACGAGAATTAACAGGAGGGCATTTGAGTCACTGCGACTGTGAATTTGTTCCTTTGGGAGTATTAACATGAGGGAATTTGAGCCACGGTGACTGTGAATTCGACTCTTTACGAGTATTAACAGGAGGGCATATGAGCCATTGCGACTGTGAATTCAATTCTTCACGAGTATTAACAGGAGGGCATTTGAGCCACTGCGACTGTGAATTCGTTCCTTTGCGAGTATTAACAGGAGGGCATTTGAGCCACTGCGACTGTGAATTCGACTCTTTACGAGTATTAACAGGAGGGCATTTCAGCCACTGCGACTGTGAATTCGACTCTTTACGAGTATTAACAGGAGGGCATTTGAGCCATTGCGACTGTGAATTCAATTCTTCACGAGTATTAACAGGAGGGCATTTGAGCCACTGCGGCTGTGAATTCGACTCTTTACGAGTATTAACAGGAGGGCATTTGAGCCACTGCGACTGCGAATTCGACTCTTTACGAGTATTAACAGGAGGGCATTTCAGCCACTGCGACTGTGAATTCGATTCTTCATGAGTATTAACAGGAGGGCATTTGAGCCACAGCTACTGTGTATTCGACTCTTTACGAGTATTAACAGGAGGGCATTTGAGCCACTGAGACTGTGATTTCTATTTTTCACCAGTATTAACAGGAGAGCATTTGAGCCACTGCGACTGTGAATTTGTTCCTTTGGGAGTATTAACATGATGGCATTTGACCCACTGAAACTGTGAATTCGATTCTTCACGAGTATTAACAGGAGGGCATTTGAGCCACTGCGACTGTGAATTCGATTCTTCACGAGAATTAACAGGAGGGCATTTGAGCCACTGCGACTGTGAATTTGTTCCTTTGGGAGTATTAACATGAGGGAATTTGAGCCACGGTGACTGTGAATTCGACTCTTTACGAGTATTAACAGGAGGGCATTTGAGCCATTGCGACTGTGAATTCGTTCCTTTGCGAGTATTAACAGGAGGGCATTTGAGCCACTGCGACTGTGAATTCGACTCTGTACGAGTATTAACAGGAGGACATTTCAGCCACTGCGACTGTGAATTCGATTCTTCATGAGTATTAACAGGAGGGCATTTGAGCCACAGCGACTGTGAATTCAATTCTTCACGAGTATTAACAGGAGGGCATTTGAGCCACTGCGACTGTGAATTCGACTCTTTACGAGTATTAACAGGAGGGCATTTGAGCCACTGCGACTGCGAATTCGACTCTTTACGAGTATTAACAGGAGGGCATTTCAGCCACTGCGACTGTGAATTCGATTCTTCATGAGTATTAACAGGAGGGCATTTGAGCCACAGCGACTGTGTATTCGACTCTTTACGAGTATTAACAGGAGGGCATTTGAGCCACAGCGACTGTGTATTCGATTCTTCATGAGTATTAACAGGAGGGCATTTGAGCCACAGCGACTGTGTATTCGACTCTTTACGAGTATTAACAGGAGGGCATTTGAGCCACTGAGACTGTGAATTCGATTCTTCATGAGTATTAACAGGAGGGCATTTGAGCCACAGCGACTGTGAATTCGACTCTTTACGAGTATTAACAGGAGGGCATTTGAGCCACTGCGGCTGTGAATTCGACTCTTTACGAGTATTAACAGGAGGGCATTTGAGCCACTGCGACTGCGAATTCGACTCTTTACGAGTATTAACAGGAGGGCATTTCAGCCACTGCGACTGTGAATTCGATTCTTCATGAGTATTAACAGGAGGGCATTTGAGCCACAGCTACTGTGTATTCGACTCTTTACGAGTATTAACAGGAGGGCATTTGAGCCACTGAGACTGTGATTTCTATTTTTCACCAGTATTAACAGGAGGGCATTTGAGCCACTGCGACTGTGAATTTGTTCCTTTGGGAGTATTAACATGATGGCATTTGACCCACTGAAACTGTGAATTCGATTCTTCACGAGTATTAACAGGAGGGCATTTGAGCCACTGCGACTGCGAATTCGACTCTTTACGAGTATTAACAGGAGGGCATTTCAGCCACTGCGACTGTGAATTCGATTCTTCATGAGTATTAACAGGAGGGCATTTGAGCCACAGCGACTGTGTATTCGATTCTTCATGAGTATTAACAGGAGGGCATTTGAGCCACAGCGACTGTGTATTCGACTCTTTACGAGTATTAACAGGAGGGCATTTGAGCCACTGAGACTGTGAATTCGATTCTTCATGAGTATTAACAGGAGGGCATTTGAGCCACAGCGACTGTGTATTCGACTCTTTACGAGTATTAACAGGAGGGCATTTGAGCCACTGAGACTGTGATTTCTATTCTTCACCAGTATTAACAGGAGGGCATTTGAGCCACTGCGACTGTGAATTTGTTCCTTTGGGAGTATTAACATGATGGCATTTGAGCCACTGAAACTGTGAATTCGATTCTTCACGAGTATTAACAGGAGGGCATTTGAGCCACTGCGACTGTGAATTCGATTCTTCACGAGAATTAACAGGAGGGCATTTGAGCCACTGCGACTGTGAATTTGTTCCTTTGGGAGTATTAACATGAGGGAATTTGAGCCACGGTGATTGTGAATTCGACTCTTTACGAGTATTAACAGGAGGGCATTTGAGCCATTGCGACTGTGAATTCAATTCTTCACGAGTATTAACAGGAGGGCATTTGAGCCACTGCGACTGTGAATTCGTTCCTTTGCGAGTATTAACAGGAGGGCATTTGAGCCACTGCGACTGTGAATTCGACTCTGTACGAGTACTAACAGGAGGACATTTCAGCCACTGCGACTGTGAATTCGATTCTTCATGAGTATTAACAGGAGGGCATTTGAGCCACAGCGACTGTGAATTCAATTCTTCACGAGTATTAACAGGAGGGCATTTGAGCCACTGCGACTGTGAATTCGACTCTTTACGAGTATTAACAGGAGGGCATTTGAGCCACTGCGACTGCGAATTCGACTCTTTACGAGTATTAACAGGAGGGCATTTCAGCCACTGCGACTGTGAATTCGATTCTTCACGAGTATTAACAGGAGGGCATTTGAGCCACAGCGACTGTGTATTCGACTCTTTACGAGTATTAACAGGAGGGCATTTGAGCCACTGCGACTGTGAATTCGATTCTTCACGAGAATTAACAGGAGGGCATTTGAGCCACTGCGACTGTGAATTTGTTCCTTTGGGAGTATTAACATGAGGGAATTTGAGCCACGGTGACTGTGAATTCGACTCTTTACGAGTATTAACAGGAGGGCATTTGAGCCATTGCGACTGTGAATTCAATTTTTCACGAGTATTAACAGGAGGGCATTTGAGCCACTGCGACTGTGAATTCGTTCCTTTGCGAGTATTAACAGGAGGGCATTTGAGCCACTGAGACTGTGAAATCGATTCTTCATCAGTATTAACAGGAGGACATTTGAGCCACTGCGACTGTGAATTTGTTCCTTTGGGAGTATTAACATGAGGACATTTGAGCCACTGCGACTGTGAATTCGATTCTTCACGAGTATTAACAGGGGGACATTTGAGCCACTGCGACTGTGAATGCGTTCCTTTGCGAGTATTAACAGGAGGGCATTTGAGCCACTGCGACTGTGAATTTGACTCTTTACGAGTATTAACAGGAGGGCAATTGAGCCACATCGACTGTGAATTTGTTCCTTTGGGAGTCTTAACAGGAGGGCATTTCAGCTACTGGGACTGTGAATTCGACTCTTATGAATATTAACAAGAGGGCATTTGAGCCACTGCGACTGTGAATTCGTTCCTTTGCGAGTATTAACAGGAGGGCATATGAGCCACTGCGACTGTTAATTCGACTCTGTACGAGTATTAACAGGAGGGCATTTGAGCCACTGCGACTGTGAATTCGACTCTTTACGAGTATTAACAGGAGGGCATTTGAGCCACTGCGACTGCGAATTCGACTCTTTACGAGTATTAACAGGAGGGCATTTCAGCCACTGCGACTGTGAACTCGAATCTTTACGAGTATTAACAGGAGGGCATTTCAGCCACTGCGATTGTGAATTCGATTCTTCATGAGTATTAACAGGAGGGCATTTGAGCCACAGGGACTGTGTATTCGTTCCTTTGCGAGTATTAACAGGAGAGCATTTGAGCCACTTCGACTGTCAATTCGACTCTTTACGAGTATTAACAGGAGGGCATTTGAGCCATTGCGACTGTGAATTCAATTCTTCACGAGTATTAACAGGAGGGCATTTGAGCCACTGCGACTGTGAATTCGTTCCTTTGCGAGTATTAACAGGAGGGCATTTGAGCCACTGCGACTGTGAATTCGACTCTGTATTAACAGGAGGGCATTTCAGCCACTGCGACTGTGAATTCGATTCTTCACGAGTATTAACAGGAGGGCATTTGAGCCACAGCGACTGTGAATTCAATTCTTCACGAGTATTAACAGGAGGGCATTTGAGCCACTGCGACTGTGAATTCGACTCTTTACGAGTATTAACAGGAGGGCATTTGAGCCACTGCGACTGCGAATTCGACTCTTTACGAGTATTAACAGGAGGGCATTTCAGCCACTGCGACTGTGAATTCGATTCTTCATGAGTATTAACAGGAGGGCATTTGAGCCACAGCGACTGTGTATTCGACTCTTTACGAGTATTAACAGGAGGGCATTTGAGCCACTGCCACTGTGAATTCGATTCTTCACGAGAATTAACAGGAGGGCATTTGAGCCACTGCGACTGTGAATTTGTTCCTTTGGGAGTATTAACATGAGGGAATTTGAGCCACGGTGACCGTGAATTCGACTCTTTACGAGTATTAACAGGAGGGCATTTGAGCCATTGCGACTGTGAATTCAATTCTTCACGAGTATTAACAGGAGGGCATTTGAGCCACTGCGACTGTGAATTCGTTCCTTTGCGAGTATTAACAGGAGGGCATTTGAGCCACTGCGACTGTGAACTCGAATCTTTACGAGTATTAACAGGAGGGCATTTGAGCCACTGCGACTGCGAATTCGACTCTTTACGAGTATTAACAGGAGGGCATTTCAGCCACTGCGACTGTGAATTCGATTCTTCATGAGTATTAACAGGAGGGCATTTGAGCCACAGCGACTGTGTATTCGACTCTTTACGAGTATTAACAGGAGGGCATTTGAGCCACTGAGACTGTGATTTCTATTCTTCACCAGTATTAACAGGAGGGCATTTGAGCCACTGCGACTGTGAATTTGTTCCTTTGGGAGTATTAACATGATGGCATTTGAGCCACTGAAACTGTGAATTCGATTCTTCACGAGTATTAACAGGAGGGCATTTGAGCCACTGCGACTGTGAATTCGATTCTTCACGAGAATTAACAGGAGGGCATTTGAGCCACTGCGACTGTGAATTTGTTCCTTTGGGAGTATTAACATGAGGGAATTTGAGCCACGGTGACTGTGAATTCGACTCTTTACGAGTATTAACAGGAGGGCATTCGAGCCATTGCGACTGTGAATTCAATTCTTCACGAGTATTAACAGGAGGGCATTTGAGCCACTGCGACTGTGAATTCGTTCCTTTGCGAGTATTAACAGGAGGGCATTTGAGCCACTGCGACTGTGAATTCGACTCTGTACGAGTATTAACAGGAGGACATTTCAGCCACTGCGACTGTGAATTCGATTCTTCATGAGTATTAACAGGAGGGCATTTGAGCCACAGCGACTGTGAATTCAATTCTTCACGAGTATTAACAGGAGGGCATTTGAGCCACTGCGACTGTGAATTCGACTCTTTACGAGTATTAACAGGAGGGCATTTGAGCCACTGCGACTGCGAATTCGACTCTTTACGAGTATTAACAGGAGGGCATTTCAGCCACTGCGACTGTGAATTCGATTCTTCATGAGTATTAACAGGAGGGCATTTGAGCCACAGCGACTGTGTATTCGACTCTTTACGAGTATTAACAGGAGGGCATTTGAGCCACTGCGACTGTGAATTCGATTCTTCACGAGAATTAACAGGAGGGCATTTGAGTCACTGCGACTGTGAATTTGTTCCTTTGGGAGTATTAACATGAGGGAATTTGAGCCACGGTGACTGTGAATTCGACTCTTTACGAGTATTAACAGGAGGGCATTTGAGCCACTGCGACTGTGAATTCGTTCCTTTGCGAGTATTAACAGGAGGGCATTTGAGCCACTGCGACTGTGAATTTGTTCCTTTGGGAGTATTAACATGAGGGAATTTGAGCCATTGCGACTGTGAATTCAATTCTTCACGAGTATTAACAGGAGGGCATTTGAGCCACTGCGACTGTGAATTCGTTCCTTTGCGAGTATTAACAGGAGGGCATTTGAGCCACTGCGACTGTGAATTCGACTCTGTACGAGTATTAACAGGAGGGCATTTCAGCCACTGCGACTGTGAATTCGACTCTTTACGAGTATTAACAGGAGGGCATTTGAGCCATTGCGACTGTGAATTCAATTCTTCACGAGTATTAACAGGAGGGCATTTGAGCCACTGCGACTGTGAATTCGACTCTTTACGAGTATTAACAGGAGGGCATTTGAGCCACTGCGACTGCGAATTCGACTCTTTACGAGTATTAACAGGAGGGCATTTCAGCCACTGCGACTGTGAATTCGATTCTTCATGAGTATTAACAGGAGGGCATTTGAGCCACAGCGACTGCGTATTCGACTCTTTACGAGTATTAACAGGAGGGCATTTGAGCCACTGAGACTGTGAATTCTATTCTTCACCAGTATTAACAGGAGGGCATTTGAGCCACTGCGACTGTGAATTTGTTCCTTTGGGAGTATTAACATGATGGCATTTGAGCCACTGAAACTGTGAATTCGATTCTTCACAAGTATTAACAAGAGGGCATTTGAGCCACTGCGACTGTGAATTCGACTCTTTACGACCATTAACAGGAAAGCATTTGAGCCACTGCGACTGCGAATTCGATTCTTCAGGAGGGCATTTGAGCCACTGCGACTGTGAATTCGATTCTTCACGAGAATTAACAGGGGGGGGGGCATTTGAGCCACTGCGACTGTAAATGCGTTCCTTTGCGAGTATTAACAGGAGGGCATTAGAGCCACTGCGACTGTGGATTCGACTCTTTACGAGTATTAACAGGAGGGCATTTAAGCCACAGCGACTGTGAATTTTTTCCTTTGGGAGTATTAACATGAGGGCATTTGAGCCACTGCGACTGTGAATTCGCTCCTTTGCGAGTACTAACAGGAGGGCATTTGAACCACTGCGACTGTGTATTCGTTCCTTTGCGAGTATTAACAGGAGGGCATTTGAGCCACTGCGACTGTGAATTCGACTCTTTACGAGTATTAACAGGAGAGCATTTGAGCCACTACGACTGTGAATTCGATTCTTCACGAGTATTAACAGAAGGGCATTTGAGTCACTGAGACTGTGTAACGAGTTTTTGTTTCCAGCTGGGGTAGCGTCAGTCGCCCCAGGGTCCATTTTGGGGGATCTCGTAACCCTCAAAGTACTAACTACCGCGTCGGTCAAGAATTGCACACGATTTGCTGTCAACTGAAAATATATATCACTGAAATATTCAGCTCGGACGTATGCGGGTTGGTGTTCGTTTTTTTCCTTTTATTTATTCTTTATTCGATCCAATTCACAAAAAAAGTCTTTTACAGTCTTACTTGCTACTCCACTGGTTACAAATGCTTTTGTCAGGCCTAATGCCTGGCGACAGAAGGCCGCGTACAATGATTTGTGAGTACAGGAGCCGAGTGCACCGCGGCAGACGGCCGCTTACAACTGTTGCGGGTGTACAGGTGACGGAGGGACCGAATGCCCCGCGGCATAAGGCCGCTTACAATACTGGTGAATACAAAGTTCGGGGGAGCTGAGTGCTCCGCGGCAGAAGGCCGCTCACAATACGGTTGAAAGCTCCGAAGAACTGATTCCTGCTGAAGCCTTGAAATTCCCGAAGGAATGATTCCGGCCGAAGCCTTGAAATTCCCGAAGGAATGATTCCGGCCGAAGCCTTGAAATTCCCGAAGGAATGATTCCAGCCGAAGCCTTGAAATTCCCGAAGGAATGATTCCGGCTAGTCCTAAATACGGTAACTCCCAAAGGAGTGATTCCGGCTAGTCCTAAATACGGTAACTCCCAAAGGAGTGATTCCGGCTAGTCCTAAATACGGTAACTCCCAAAGGAGTGATTCCGGCTAGTCCTAAATACGCCCAAAGATACTCCTAAAATACGTCTATGCTACGCCGGCAACTACTTCTACTCTACTGGATGTATAGATAGGGTTGGTGAACCCTTCAAAATATGTGAGCCACTCGTTATGCGATTTTGGGGCTGTCGAACCAGGTGGTCAACTGCTCCATGCAAAAGGAGTTTCTGTAAAAGCAAGCACGAATCGAGTCGTTGCTTACCGGCAAAAGGCTGACTTGAACTCGCACAAACTAGTCGTTAAAAGCACATGCTGATCAAAACTAAATGAGAACTGTATGCAGCGCTTGCGCGACGAAAGAAAACATGTGTAAGCTGAATGCTTGTTTCTATTTTTAGATCAGCGGCAGCGAAAGCGCAAAGGAAAAGAGAAAGGCTTGTCGCATGATTCTATTTTTAGAATTGCCGCTGCTCTAATTGTGTGTATGTCTTATCTCTGAGCGTATATTGCTTTTTTTAAAAAATTATGCTTTTTTTAAAAAATTTATACCCTTTTGTTGTCTTTTTCCTCTGGCCACTTTATTTCAAAACCTTGTCGTAGTGGAATTTGATGAAGCCTATGAGCGTCGAGCCGAGTTGTGTGAGAGATTGGGTTACGTGATTCGGTCTCGTTGACGATATGATGCACCGGTACGTGCCTTGGTGAGTACACCGCCATGACGTCCGCTGAACGCGTGACCTCGATGTGACGCACCTGTACGCTGCCTTGATGAGCTGCCATAGCCGTGACGTCCGCTGATTGCGTGAGCTCATGATGTGACGCACCTGTGCGCTATAGCATGTGTGGTGAGGTGAGGCCTTAGAAAGAACGATGTTCCACACTCGTCACGACTGTAAGGACTATTTTTTTTAAACTGCTGTATCATTATTACTGAAGTTTATTTACTCTTGCAATTCCGCTTCCAGCGATAATTCCAATGAGCCAGGTTTCTTTAACTTCAATTAAAACTTCTCGAGATTTCATTTGTTGCTGTTGATGAGATTTTGTTGGAGGGTTGAACTTGTTCAGCAAATAATGATTGTCGAAACCCTAGATCCCCATTTCGTTTCCATATTTCTGGTTGCGCAGTAGGAATCTTTTGCGTGTCCAGTTAGCGACGTAAAAGGTTGGGCGTGAAGTTCTCCGTGAAATAGGGACTTGATTTCTTCCAGAGTGAAATCACGAGATGTTTGATTTTCCTTGGTCGGTTGTGTATCTTTCTGGTTTACTTTGACGCCTGTGTCACGAGTATTCACCTTTAGTAGGTCGTAATTCGGTTGCCGCTTCGGCGGATTCCGTCTATGTTTTGCTTTCTGGTCGTCGTTGTATTCTTCACTGGCTGTGGCTATTTTTGCTGAGGCTGGCTTTCCCTCTTTATTGTCGGGTTCTGGCTGACAGTTTACTTTTTTCCCGCGTTTGCTTGCTATAGCCTCCGGTTTCGTTTGGGCGTCAGCGTCTGTGTTTGGCGGGCTTCCTGTACTCAGGGTACAGACGTTCGCTGCCAGAATCTCCCTCGGAAGTATGGTCCCTTTGCGCTGCCGCCTGTTGGTACGCCTTTAGCTCGCTAACATGGGCTGTTGTTGACCGAGTCTCACCTTCTTTCTGTAGACGGAAGATCACTGATGACATGAATCCGATTACCTGGTATGGGCCGTCGAACTTCGGAGACAATTTCGCCGCATAGCTGTCGATTGCTTTTGACAGTGGATGCTGTCGAACAAGCCCAATTTCCGGTTTCCATTGTCGGCGTCGCAAGTTGTAGTGTTGCGCCTGATCCTGCGTTGCCTTTTCCAAATTTCTCACCACGAATTTGAAGACTTCTTTTAGATTTTTCGCCTCCTCTGCGGGTTGTATTGGTTCCTGACCGTTGCCCGGCGTTTGTTCATCGAAGTAGGTTCCCGGAAGTCTTGGTTCTCGTCCTTGCGTGAGATATGCTGGGCTGTATCCTGTGGTTTCGGATAAGCTGCTATTGATGGCTAGCGTAATTTCTGGAAGCAGTCCGTCCCAGTTCCGGTGCTTGTTGTCCGAAAGTTGTGCTATTGCCGTTTTTTATCATCCTGTTGATTCTCTCCGTGGGATTCTCCTGTGGCGTATATGGAGCAGTAAACTGTTGCTTCACACCCATTTCCTGGAGGGAAGAAAGAAAACTGCGCCTCGTAAACTGAGTCCCATTATCAGTTACTAGTATCTAGGGTACTCCAAATCGGGCTAGAATGCGTTCCCGGAACGCTCGCTGCAAGTGTTCTGTTGAGGCTTTTTGTAAGGGTATCATTTCAGTTCATTTTGAAAATTTATCAAAGAATACGAGAGGAGTTGTGTTTCCGTGTGTAGAACGCGGTAGCGGACCCACAAAATCCGCACAGAGTATCGCCCAAGGTTCTTCTGCCAATTGGGTGAGCATTTTCCCTGCCGCCCTTTGCTGATTCGGCTTGTAACGTTGGCATGATTCACATTGGCGCACATATCTTCTAGCATCGTGAAACATTCATGGCCAGTAATATTTATTCGTCAACCGGCATATGGTCTTGCGGACTCCTCCGCATAGTTTCCACGGCGTGCAGTTCTCGTCCCCGAGTCGATTTGGAATATGACGGTATACATTCCCATCCTCAAAGGTGTAGTCTGGGAACTTCTCCGGATTTTGGTCCACTTCTCTGACCTTTGCTTGTAACCACTTGCAGGGTGTCCGCGTGTCTCCTCTGCTGCTACTCTGGCGACGGTTTCTTGCGGCTGTCGGGATAGTGCATCTGCGATCACATTCAACTTCCCCTTCCGGTACTGGATGTCAAAAGAAAACTGTTGGATCTCCAAGGCTCATCTCGCTATTCTCCCGGAGGGGCTCTCTGTAGTGTTTAGCCACTTGAGCGACAGATGATCTGTGACCACTGTGAATCGCTAGCCCTCAAGGTAAGCGCGCATCTTATGAACACCCCACATTATGGCCAGGCATTCCTTCTCTGTTCCCGAGTAATTCTTTTCGGCCTTGTTGAGATGTCGGCTGGCGTACGCGATAATGCACTCCTGACCCTCCAGTTGTTGTGTATGCACGGCTCCAAGTCCAAAGTCGCTCGCATCCGTTTGGAGTTGAAACTTCTCGTTGAAATCTGGACACGCCAGTATTGGTGCCTCCGTGAGTTTTTGCTTGAGGGCTTCGAACGCTTTCTGTTGTGCCTCGCCCCATTTCAATTGTTTTCCTTTTCGTAGTAGTGTGGTCATTGGCTAGATGGTCTTCGCGAAATCTGGCACGAACCTGCGATACTAGGAGGCAATGCAGAAGCATCTTCGCAGTTCTCTGGTGGTGGTTAGTGACTTTAAATTTTTTATTGCCGAAATTTTGTCTGGGTCTGTCTGGATGCCTTGTTTGCTTAAAAAATGTCCCAAGTATGTCAATTCCTACTTAAAAAACTCACACTTGTCGACGTTGAGTTTGAGATTTGCCTGTCTCAAACGTCGGAGAAACTCCCGAAGTTTCGCAATGTGCTCTTCTGCGGACGAACCTGTGACAATTCTGTCGTCCAGGTAGGCGAAAGCTTTAGGCTCCAAATCGGGACCGATAACCTGGTCCATAGTTCGCTGAAAAGTGGCTGGAGCCGAGTGTAGCCCGAAGGGCATCACCCGCCACTGGAAGAGTCCTCTTCCAGGTACAGTAAACGCCGTGTATTGCTTACTGTCCTTCGCCATTGGAATCTGCCAGTGCCCGCTCTATAAGTCAAGGCTACTGATATACTTTGCATCTCGCAGCCGCTTCAAAAATGTGTTGAATTCTCGGAATGGAGTATGCATCTGAAATGGAGTATGGATCGATCGGGCGTTCATCTGGCGGTAGTCTACGCATAATCGCCATTCACCAGACTTCTCGCTTCTCACCAACACGATTGGTGCGCTGTATGGACTGCTTAAGGGTTCTATACAACCCTTCTCTAGGAGTTCGTCGATCTCCTTGTTGATGACAGTCTGCATCGCCGGATTTCTCGGAAAGTATCGCTGTTTTATAGGACGCTCGTCACGCATTACTATTTTATGCTCCATGATATTGGAGACGCCTTTTAGGGTTTCAAACTTTTTCATTTCTTCCTGAATAAAACTCTCGATGTCCTCTGGTTGTTTCGGTCCTGATTCCTGTGCTGATGTACAAATGTCTGTCTCATTCGTCTTTTCCTGTTTCTCCGTTGGGCCCAAAGCCACGGTCTCGCCTCAGAAGGAGAGTGTCGCTCCTATCCCGCACAGAAAATCCATTCCGAGGAGCAAGTCGTCTAGGACTTCTGTCAAAACAAGGAAGGACGACTCGCATATACCAGTTCCCATAGCAACTTTTAGTGTGGTACTTTCGGACACTTTCCTGGTTGTTCCGTCCGCCATGCGAATATCAACCCCCGCTTTCTCAAACGACAGCTTTTCCACCAGCCTTTCCGCGAGCGTCCTGCTCACGAAACTTCGCGTCGCTCCCGTGTCCACTGTGGCCTGTTTCGTTTGCCTTGGATGGATACCATGGTCACGATGCGTAGTTTGTTTATTCGGATGTGCTTTAGTTTATGCGAGAGATTCTCTGGCTGAGGCCCGCCTCCTCTCGCTTCCAGAGGGGTCCCAGGTCGTTACCCTGTCTGTCTGCAATAGTCAATGGTTCTTATTCCCTCTCGGCCACACTCCCAGCAGAAAATAACGGCAGGGTTCCGGCAATCACGGCGCATATGTCCTTCCTGCCTGCAGCGTCAGATGACCATTGTCTTGAGGCTACAGTCCGCGTCTGGTATTCCTCTGACTACACGTCCGTTTTGACAAATCGCAGGCGCTCGAAATTCTCGACCGACGAGATCAACTCTTTTAGTTCCCGGAAATCGTGCCTTTTTATGTTAAATTGGTATCGAACGCCGAGTTTTTGCAAATTCTCTCCAGCTTTTCTCTCCCGTGTACCTGCTATGTCTCATCAGATTTTGCAGGCTAATGACGTAGTCCCTGAACTTCTCATTTGCGCGATGTTGCCGACTGCGAATGTCAATGCCGAGTCTTTTAAAGAAACGACTAGGTAGAAAGAAATCCAGGAAGTCTCGCTTAAAGGCCTCCCACGACCGGCAATGATTATTATTGTTGCGATACCAGAGCAAGGCTTTGCTCTCCAGCAACTCTGGCATCGCGCGTGGCAACATATTACTGTCGAGACCATATGTTTCTGCAAGTTCCTCCATCCGCTCCACCAAGACTAAAGACTGACCATTTCCTCACTTTGTTGATAACTTCAGGGTACGAATGACGCTCAATTATTTCCCACAGGTTGCTGTCCATCACCCGTGGGGTGTTTACGCTCCCTAGGCCAATCGGGCTGCGTTCCCTCGTCGGAACATCCATCATCAGTGCCTTCGGCAGGTCACTGTGTTCCGGTGTTGCGCGACCGTCTTCCGCTTTATATGCCCTCAACCTTCGTTCCACACTCTCCGCGTGGTTTCCCTCGTTGATGAACTCGATGAGTTTTTTCCTCATGTCATTCAAGGTTCCTTCGGCGACAAGACCAAACTCAGTCAAGCACTGAGCAAGCGCTTCTTTATTTAATCGGTATAACCATCCTGTTCGGTACGTTTTGGTCCCAGTTGGATCCATGAAAATTTTTTTATCGATTTCTAGTCTTTTTAGCTATTGGTGAATATGATATTGTCCCTGTTCGAGCGCCACTTGTAACGAACCTTCTTACCTCTTTCTATGGCTTGGATTAGCTCGCCGGGATTCCAGGGTTCGATTATAAGACAAGAGTGTGTTAAAAGGTTCAATACCTTTATTCACCTTAAGCTAACTTGTTCTAACGTTTGTATTGTGTTTTGCTTATACAAATGGTAGTTGCACTAGGAATAAGATAATGTCGTTGGTATTTCTATGCGTTTTAAGAACACCGATGATTGACTGAATGGATAAACACTTGATATTTCGCTGAGTCTTCGTTGTTGATATCTTACTGAGGGTTTGAGATAACTGGTATTCTACTGGGTCGTTAATCTCTCACTGCGTTTTTGAGATCACTGGTATTCTACTGGGTCGTTTATATCTTACTGCGTTTTTGAGATCACTGGTATTCTGCTGGGTTGTTGATATCTCACTGCGTTTTTGAGATCACTGGTATTATACCGGGTCGTTGATATCTCACTGCGTTTTTGAGATCACTGGTATCCTGCTGGGCTGTTGATATCTCACTGGCTGTTTTTGAGATCACTGGTATTCTGCTGGGTTGTTGATATCTCACTGCATTTTTGAGATCACTGGTATCCTGCTGAGCTGTTGATATCTCACTGCGTTTTTGAGATCTCTGGAATTCTACTGGGTCTCACTGCGTTTTGAGGTCTCTGATGATTGCTGCGTCTCTCTACGAGTATTTACAGGAGGGCGTTTGAGCCACTGCGACTGTGAATTCGGCTCTTTACGAGTATTAACAGGAGGGTATTTGAGACACTGCGACTGTGAATTCGACTCTTTACGAGTTTTACCAGGAGGGCATTTGAGTCACTGCGACTATGAATTCGACTCTTTACGAGTATTAATAGGAGAGCATTTGAGCCACGGTGACTGTGAATTCGACTCTTTACGAGTATTAACAGGAGGGCATTTGAGCCATTGCGACTGTGAATTCGTTCCTTTGCGAGTTTTACCAGGAGGGCATTTGAGCCACTGCGACTGTGAATTTGTTCCTTTGGGAGTATTAACATGAGGGAATTTGAGCCACGGTGACTGTGAATTCGACTCTTTACGAGTATTAACAGGAGGGCATTTGAGCCATTGCGACTGTGAATTCAATTCTTCACGAGTATTAACAGGAGGGCATTTGAGCCACTGCGACTGTGAATTCGTTCCTTTGCGAGTATTAACAGGAGGGCATTTGAGCCACTGCGACTGTGAATTCGACTCTGTACGAGTATTAACAGGAGGGCATTTCAGCCACTGCGACTGTGAATTCGACTCTTTACGAGTATTAACAGGAGGGCATTTGAGCCATTGCGACTGTGAATTCAATTCTTCACGAGTATTAACAGGAGGGCATTTGAGCCACTGCGACTGTGAATTCGACTCTTTACGAGTATTAACAGGAGGGCATTTGAGCCACTGCGACTGCGAATTCGACTCTTTACGAGTATTAACAGGAGGGCATTTCAGCCACTGCGACTGTGAATTCGATTCTTCATGAGTATTAACAGGAGGGCATTTGAGCCACAGCGACTGCGTATTCGACTCTTTACGAGTATTAACAGGAGGGCATTTGAGCCACTGAGACTGTGAATTCTATTCTTCACCAGTATTAACAGGAGGGCATTTGAGCCACTGCGACTGTGAATTTGTTCCTTTGGGAGTATTAACATGATGGCATTTGAGCCACTGAAACTGTGAATTCGATTCTTCACGAGTATTAACAAGAGGGAATTTGAGCCACTGCGACTGTGAATTCGACTCTTTACGACTATTAACAGGAAAGCATTTGAGCCACTGCGACTGCGAATTCGATTCTTCAGGAGGGCATTTGAGCCACTGCGACTGTGAATTCGATTCTTCACGAGAATTAACAGGGGGGGGGGGCATTTGAGCCACTGCGACTGTAAATGCGTTCCTTTGCGAGTATTAACAGGAGGGCATTAGAGCCACTGCGACTGTGGATTCGACTCTTTACGAGTATTAACAGGAGGGCATTTAAGCCACAGCGACTGTGAATTTTTTCCTTTGGGAGTATTAACATGAGGGCATTTGAGCCACTGCGACTGTGAATTCGCTCCTTTGCGAGTACTAACAGGAGGGCATTTGAACCACTGCGACTGTGTATTCGTTCCTTTGCGAGTATTAACAGGAGGGCATTTGAGCCACTGCGACTGTGAATTCGACTCTTTACGAGTATTAACAGGAGAGCATTTGAGCCACTACGACTGTGAATTCGATTCTTCACGAGTATTAACAGAAGGGCATTTGAGTCACTGAGACTGTGTAACGAGTTTTTGTTTCCAGCTGGGGTAGCGTCAGTCGCCCCAGGGTCCATTTTGGGGGATCTCGTAACCCTCAAAGTACTAACTACCGCGTCGGTCAAGAATTGCACACGATTTGCTGTCAACTGAAAATATATATCACTGAAATATTCAGCTCGGACGTATGCGGGTTGGTGTTCGTTTTTTTCCTTTTATTTATTCTTTATTCGATCCAATTCACAAAAAAAGTCTTTTACAGTCTTACTTGCTACTCCACTGGTTACAAATGCTTTTGTCAGGCCTAATGCCTGGCGACAGAAGGCCGCGTACAATGATTTGTGAGTACAGGAGCCGAGTGCACCGCGGCAGACGGCCGCTTACAACTGTTGCGGGTGTACAGGTGACGGAGGGACCGAATGCCCCGCGGCATAAGGCCGCTTACAATACTGGTGAATACAAAGTTCGGGGGAGCTGAGTGCTCCGCGGCAGAAGGCCGCTCACAATACGGTTGAAAGCTCCGAAGAACTGATTCCTGCTGAAGCCTTGAAATTCCCGAAGGAATGATTCCGGCCGAAGCCTTGAAATTCCCGAAGGAATGATTCCGGCCGAAGCCTTGAAATTCCCGAAGGAATGATTCCAGCCGAAGCCTTGAAATTCCCGAAGGAATGATTCCGGCTAGTCCTAAATACGGTAACTCCCAAAGGAGTGATTCCGGCTAGTCCTAAATACGGTAACTCCCAAAGGAGTGATTCCGGCTAGTCCTAAATACGGTAACTCCCAAAGGAGTGATTCCGGCTAGTCCTAAATACGCCCAAAGATACTCCTAAAATACGTCTATGCTACGCCGGCAACTACTTCTACTCTACTGGATGTATAGATAGGGTTGGTGAACCCTTCAAAATATGTGAGCCACTCGTTATGCGATTTTGGGGCTGTCGAACCAGGTGGTCAACTGCTCCATGCAAAAGGAGTTTCTGTAAAAGCAAGCACGAATCGAGTCGTTGCTTACCGGCAAAAGGCTGACTTGAACTCGCCCAAACTAGTCGTTAAAAGCACATGCTGATCAAAACTAAATGAGAACTGTATGCAGCGCTTGCGCGACGAAAGAAAACATGTGTAAGCTGAATGCTTGTTTCTATTTTTAGATCAGCGGCAGCGAAAGCGCAAAGGAAAAGAGAAAGGCTTGTCGCATGATTCTATTTTTAGAATTGCCGCTGCTCTAATTGTGTGTATGTCTTATCTCTGAGCGTATATTGCTTTTTTTAAAAAATTTATACCCTTTTGTTGTCTTTTTCCTCTGGCCACTTTATTTCAAAACCTTGTCGTAGTGGAATTTGATGAAGCCTATGAGCGTCGAGCCGAGTTGTGTGAGAGATTGGGTTACGTGATTCGGTCTCGTTGACGATATGATGCACCGGTACGTGCCTTGGTGAGTACACCGCCATGACGTCCGCTGAACGCGTGACCTCGATGTGACGCACCTGTACGCTGCCTTGATGAGCTGCCATAGCCGTGACGTCCGCTGATTGCGTGAGCTCATGATGTGACGCACCTGTGCGCTATAGCATGTGTGGTGAGGTGAGGCCTTAGAAAGAACGATGTTCCACACTCGTCACGACTGTAAGGACTATTTTTTTTAAACTGCTGTATCATTATTACTGAAGTTTATTTACTCTTGCAATTCCGCTTCCAGCGATAATTCCAATGAGCCAGGTTTCTTTAACTTCAATTAAAACTTCTCGAGATTTCATTTGTTGCTGTTGATGAGATTTTGTTGGAGGGTTGAACTTGTTCAGCAAATAATGATTGTCGAAACCCTAGATCCCCATTTCGTTTCCATATTTCTGGTTGCGCAGTAGGAATCTTTTGCGTGTCCAGTTAGCGACGTAAAAGGTTGGGCGTGGAGTTCTCCGTGAAATAGGGACTTGATTTCTTCCAGAGTGAAATCACGAGATGTTTGATTTTCCTTGGTCGGTTGTGTATCTTTCTGGTTTACTTTGACGCCTGTGTCACGAGTATTCACCTTTAGTAGGTCGTAATTCGGTTGCCGCTTCGGCGGATTCCGTCTATGTTTTGCTTTCTGGTCGTCGTTGTATTCTTCACTGGCTGTGGCTATTTTTGCTGAGGCTGGCTTTCCCTCTTTATTGTCGGGTTCTGGCTGACAGTTTACTTTTTTCCCGCGTTTGCTTGCTATAGCCTCCGGTTTCGTTTGGCGGGCTTCCTGTTTGTTCTAACATGGGCTGTTGTTGACCGAGTCTCACCTTCTTTCTGTAGACGGAAGATCACTGATGACACGAATCCGATTACCTGGTATGGGCCGTCGAACTTCGGAGACAATTTCGCCGCATAGCTGTCGATTGCTTTTGACAGTGGATGCTGTCGAACAAGCCCAATTTCCGGTTTCCATTGTCGGCGTCGCAAGTTGTAGTGTTGCGCCTGATCCTGCGTTGCCTTTTCCAAATTTCTCACCACGAATTTGAAGACTTCTTTTAGATTTTTCGCCTCCTCTGCGGGTTGTATTGGTTCCTGACCGTTGCCCGGCGTTTGTTCATCGAAGTAGGTTCCCGGAAGTCTTGGTTCTCGTCCTTGCGTGAGATATGCTGGGCTGTATCCTGTGGTTTCGGATAAGCTGCTATTGATGGCTAGCGTAATTTCTGGAAGCAGTCCGTCCCAGTTTCGGTGCTTGTTGTCCGAAAGTTGTGCTATTGCCGTTTTTTATCATCCTGTTGATTCTCTCCGTGGGATTCTCCTGTGGCGTATATGGAGCAGTAAACTGTTGCTTCACACCCATTTCCTGGAGGGAAGAAAGAAAACTGCGCCTCGTAAACTGAGTCCCATTATCAGTTACTAGTATCTAGGGTACTCCAAATCGGGCTAGAATGCGTTCCCGGAACGCTCGCTGCAAGTGTTCTGTTGAGGGTTTTTGTAAGGGTATCATTTCAGTTCATTTTGAAAATTTATCAAAGAATACGAGAGGAGTTGTGTTTCCGTGTGTAGAACGCGGTAGCGGACCCACAAAATCCGCACAGAGTATCGCCCAAGGTTCTTCTGCCAATTGGGTGAGCATTTTCCCTGCCGCCCTTTGCTGATTCGGCTTGTAACGTTGGCATGATTCACATTGGCGCACATATCTTCTAGCATCGTGAAACATTCATGGCCAGTAATATTTATTCGTCAACCGGCATATGGTCTTGCGGACTCCTCCGCATAGTTTCCACGGCGTGCAGTTCTCGTCCCCGAGTCGATTTGGAATATGACGGTATACATTCCCATCCTCAAAGGTGTAGTCTGGGAACTTCTCCGGATTTTGGTCCACTTCTCTGACCTTTGCTTGTAACCACTTGCAGGGCTGTCCGCGTGTCTCCTCTGCTGCTACTCTGGCGACGGTTTCTTGCGGCTGTCGGGATAGTGCATCTGCGATCACATTCAACTTCCCCTTCCGGTACTGGATGTCAAAAGAAAACTGTTGGATCTCCAAGGCTCATCTCGCTATTCTCCCGGAGGGGCTCTCTGTAGTGTTTAGCCACTTGAGCGACAGATGATCTGTGACCACTGTGAATCGCTAGCCCTCAAGGTAAGTGCGCATCTTATGAATACCCCACATTATGGCCAGGCATTCCTTCTCTGTTCCCGAGTAATTCTTTTCGGCCTTGTTGAGATGTCGGCTGGCGTACGCGATAATGCACTCCTGACCCTCCAGTTGTTGTGTATGCACGGCTCCAAGTCCAAAGTCGCTCGCATCCGTTTGGAGTTGAAACTTCTCGTTGAAATCTGGACACGCCAGTATTGGTGCCTCCGTGAGTTTTTGCTTGAGGGCTTCGAACGCTTTCTGTTGTGCCTCGCCCCATTTCAATTGTTTTCCTTTTCGTAGTAGTGTGGTCATTGGCTAGATGGTCTTCGCGAAATCTGGCACGAACCTGCGATACTAGGAGGCAATGCAGAAGCATCTTCGCAGTTCTCTGGTGGTGGTTAGTGACTTTAAATTTTTTATTGCCGAAATTTTGTCTGGGTCTGTCTGGATGCCTTGTTTGCTTAAAAAATGTCCCAAGTATGTCAATTCCTACTTAAAAAACTCACACTTGTCGACGTTGAGTTTGAGATTTGCCTGTCTCAAACGTCGGAGAAACTCCCGAAGTTTCGCAATGTGCTCTTCTGCGGACGAACCTGTGACAATTCTGTCGTCCAGGTAGGCGAAAGCTTTAGGCTCCAAATCGGGACCGATAACCTGGTCCATAATTCGCTGAAAAGTGGCTGGAGCCGAGTGTAGCCCGAAGGGCATCACCCGCCACTGGAAGAGTCCTCTTCCAGGTACAGTAAACGCCGTGTATTGCTTACTGTCCTTCACCATTGGAATCTGCCAGTGCCCGCTCTATAAGTCAAGGCTACTGATATACTTTGCATCTCGCAGCCGCTTCAAAAATGTGTTGAATTCTCGGAATGGAGTATGCATCTGAAATGGAGTATGGATCGATCGGGCGTTCATCTGGCGGTAGTCTACGCATAATCGCCATTCACCAGACTTCTCGCTTCTTACCAACACGATTGGTGCGCTGTATGGACTGCTTAAGGGTTCTATACAACCCTTCTCTAGGAGTTCGTCGATCTCCTTGTTGATGACAGTCTGCATCGCCGGATTTCTCGGAAAGTATCGCTGTTTTATAGGACGCTCGTCACGCATCACTATTTTATGCTCCATAATATTGGAGACGCCTTTTAGGGTTTCAAACTTTTTCATTTCTTCCTGAATAAAACTCTCGATGTCCTCTGGTTGTTTCGGTCCTGATTCCTGTGCTGATGTACAAATGTCTGTCTCATTCGTCTTTTCCTGTTTCTCCGTTGGGCCCAAAGCCACGGTCTCGCCTCAGAAGGAGAGTGTCGCTCCTATCCCGCACAGAAAATCCATTCCGAGGAGCAAGTCGTCTAGGACTTCTGTCAAAACAAGGAAGGACGACTCGCATATACCAGTTCCCATAGCAACTTTTAGTGTGGTACTTTCGGACACTTTCCTGGTTGTTCCGTCCGCCATGCGAATATCAACCCCCGCTTTCTCAAACGACAGCTTTTCCACCAGCCTTTCCGCGAGCGTCCTGCTCACGAAACTTCGCGTCGCTCCCGTGTCCACTGTGGCCTGTTTCGTTTGCCTTGGATGGATACCATGGTCACGATGCGTAGTTTGTTTATTCGGATGTGCTTTAGTTTATGCGAGAGATTCTCTGGCTGAGGCCCGCCTCCTCTCGCTTCCAGAGGGGTCCCAGGTCGTTACCCTGTCTGTCTGCAATAGTCAATGGTTCTTATTCCCTCTCGGCCACACTCCCAGCAGAAAATAACGGCAGGGTTCCGGCAATCACGGCGCATATGTCCTTCCTGCCTGCAGCGTCAGATGACCATTGTCTTGAGGCTACAGTCCGCGTCTGGTATTCCTCTGACTACACGTCCGTTTTGACAAATCGCAGGCGCTCGAAATTCTCGACCGACGAGATCAACTCTTTTAGTTCCCGGAAATCGTGCCTTTTTATGTTAAATTGGTATCGAACGCCGAGTTTTTGCAAATTCTCTCCAGATTTTCTCTCACGTGTACCTGCTATGTCTCATCAGATTTTGCAGGCTAATGACGTAGTCCCTGAACTTCTCATTTGCGCGATGTTGCCGACTGCGAATGTCAATGCCGAGTCTTTTAAAGAAACGACTAGGTAGAAAGAAATCCAGGAAGTCTCGCTTAAAGGCCTCCCACGACCGGCAATGATTATTATTGTTGCGATACCAGAGCAAGGCTTTGCTCTCCAGCAACTCTGGCATCGCGCGTGGCAACATATTACTGTCGAGACCATATGTTTCTGCAAGTTCCTCCATCCGCTCCACCAAGACTAAAGACTGACCATTTCCTCACTTTGTTGATAACTTCAGGGTACGAATGACGCTCAATTATTTCCCACAGGTTGCTGTCCATCACCCGTGGGGTGTTTACGCTCCCTAGGCCAATCGGGCTGCGTTCCCTCGTCGGAACATCCATCATCAGTGCCTTCGGCAGGTCACTGTGTTCCGGTGTTGCGCGACCGTCTTCCGCTTTATATGCCCTCAACCTTCGTTCCACACTCTCCGCGTGGTTTCCCTCGTTGATGAACTCGATGAGTTTTTTCCTCATGTCATTCAAGGTTCCTTCGGCGACAAGACCAAACTCAGTCAAGCACTGAGCAAGCGCTTCTTTATTTAATCGGTATAACCATCCTGTTCGGTACGTTTTGGTCCCAGTTGGATCCATGAAAATTTTTTTATCGATTTCTAGTCTTTTTAGCTATTGGTGAATATGATATTGTCCCTGTTCGAGCGCCACTTGTAACGAACCTTCTTACCTCTTTCTATGGCTTGGATTAGCTCGCCGGGATTCCAGGGTTCGATTATAAGACAAGAGTGTGTTAAAAGGTTCAATACCTTTATTCACCTTAAGCTAACTTGTTCTAACGTTTGTATTGTGTTTTGCTTATACAAATGGTAGTTGCACTAGGAATAATATAATGTCGTTGGTATTTCTATGCGTTTTAAGAACACCGATAATTGACTGAATGGATAAACACTTGATATTTCGCTGAGTCTTCGTTGTTGATATCTTACTGAGGGTTTGAGATAACTGGTATTCTACTGGGTCGTTAATCTCTCACTGCGTTTTTGAGATCACTGGTATCTACTGGGTCGTTTATATCTTACTGCGTTTTTGAGATCACTGGTATTCTGCTGGGTTGTTGATATCTCACTGCGTTTTTGAGATCACTGGTATTATACCGGGTCGTTGATATCTCACTGCGTTTTTGAGATCACTGGTATCCTGCTGGGCTGTTGATATCTCACTGGCTGTTTTTGAGATCACTGGTATTCTGCTGGGTTGTTGATATCTCACTGCATTTTTGAGATCACTGGTATCCTGCTGAGCTGTTGATATCTCACTGCGTTTTTGAGATCTCTGGAATTCTACTGGGTCTCACTGCGTTTTGAGGTCTCTGATGATTGCTGCGTCTCTCTACGAGTATTTACAGGAGGGCGTTTGAGCCACTGCGACTGTGAATTCGGCTCTTTACGAGTATTAACAGGAGGGTATTTGAGACACTGCGACTGTGAATTCGACTCTTTACGAGTTTTACCAGGAGGGCATTTGAGTCACTGCGACTATGAATTCGACTCTTTACGAGTATTAATAGGAGAGCATTTGAGCCACTGCGACTGTGAATTCGACTCTTTACGAGTATTTACAGGAGGGCATTTGAGCCACTGCGACTGTGAATTCGACTCTTTACGAGTATTAACAGGAGGGCTTTTGAGCCACTGCGACTGTGAATTTGTTCCTTTGGGAATATTAACAGGAGGGCATTTCAGCCACTGCGACTGTGAATTCGACTCTTTACGAGTATTAACAGGAGGGAATTTGAGCCACTGCGACTGTGAATTCGACTCTTCACGAGTATTAGGAGGGCATTTGAGCCACTGCGACTGTGAATTCGTTCCTTTGCGAGTATTAACAGGAGAGCATTTGAGCCACTTCGACTGTGAATTCGACTCTTTACGAGTATTATCAGGAGGGCATTTGAGCCACAGCGACTGTGAATTCGATTCTTCACGTGTATTAACAGGAGGACATTTGAGCCACTGCGACCGTGAATTCGTTCCTTTGCGAGTATTAACAGGAGGGCATTTGAGCCACTGCGACTGTGAATTCGACTCTTTGCGAGTATTAACAGGAGGGCATTTGAGCCACTGCGACTGTGAATTCGACTCTTTAAGAGTATTAACAGGAGGGCATTTGAGCCACTGCGACTGTGAATTCGACTCTTTACGAGTATTAACATGAGGGCATTTCAGCCACTGCGACTGTGAATTCGACTCTTTAATAGTATTAACAGGAGGGAATTTGAGCCACTGCGACTGTGAATTCGACTCTTCACGAGTATTAACAGGAGGGCATTTGAGCCACTGCGACTGTGAATTCGTTCCTTTGCGAGTATTAACAGGAGGGCATTTGAGCCACTGCGACTGTGAATTCGACTCTTTACGAGTATTAACAGGAGGGCATTTGAGCCACTGCGACTGTGAATTCGACTCTTTACGAGTATTAACAGGAGGGCATTTGAGCCACTGCGACTGTGAATTCGACTCTTTACGAGTATTAACAGGAGGGCTTTTGAGCCACTGCGACTGTGAATTCGACTCTTTACGAGTATTAACAGGAGGGCATTTGAGCCACGCGACTGTGAATTCGACTCTTTACGAGTATTAACAGGAGGGCATTTCAGCCACTGCGACTGTTAACTCGACTCTTTACGAGTATTAACAGGAGGGCATTTGAACCATTGCGACTGTGAATTCGTACTTAAGATTTTATGCAATTCCTTGCTCTGAATTACCACGCTTGCTGTCTTCCCTTGTCTTCCCTCGCTAGTTAGATGGATCTCAGCTGGTACTTACTGTGTGTCTCACAAATTATGACGCGGCGACAGCACTTTCCTACGCTTGTTTACACTGATTTCGACTTCACTGTTTTCGACTGCTCAACTTGTAACGCATAAAAACTCAAGGCTATGGCTGCTTGAACACTTTGCACTGAATCGTACTCTCTGAATTACGAGAGTTCTGCCAAACTGACTGCACTGAACTGAACTGAGCTGAACTGAGCTGACCGACTGACCCAGCTGAACCAACTGAAACAACTGCACCAACTGAACCCCGAGTTCTGCTTTGCAGCCGGTTATATTTTAACGGAGTACGGTAATTCGTATTCCGTAAGCCGTTTTCCTTATTTAATCTTGTATAAATATATACTTTGAAAACCTCTTTTTCAAGGTTATCGAATTATTCGGTCAGTGAACTTCAATGCCGTCACCGTACATACACTAGTTTTTTTTTTAGTAGATAAGCTGTGCAAAGCGCTGATATTATGTATTCACTGTACCTCTTATGTTGTGTAGTGTACGAATCGAGCTATCGCTACACACCGTGATTCGATTTCTCATTCTGACTGCTGACTACACTGCCGCTCAGTTTGCTTTGCGTGTGTTATGCACACCACGTCACTTTCACATTCAGGGATCACATTCAGGGATCAAGTGATGTCACTTTCACATCAGGGGATCTTTGCTAGTCGTAAACTGTTCCCAGTATTTATGCCCCGTGTACTTTCACTTGACGTATGAAAGTGACAGGTGTCAGCAGTGAGAATTCGTCTTTTTGTGTACTTTTTTCCTTTTCTTGTTGTAAGACGTGTGTTAGTTTAATGGTAATTATTTTCTTTGCTGTGCGCCAAACTTTAGTTTGTAAAAAATTTGGGTCGTCATAATGTATACACAAAGGAATGAAATATTTAAGTCTGAAATAAATGAATTGAATTGAATTGAAATTTTATTGAGCCTTTTTTCAACAACATTATAAGTTTACAAAAATTCAAATTACAATTGTGGATAAAAATTAAAGACTATAATGTATTATCTAAAAAACATATATGTACAGCAGTATCAAACTTATTAATAAGAAGAGAACATTGAAGAAAACAATAACATGAACATTAAACGCTCTTGCTCCCGGAGCTGACATGGATTGAGATATATAGATCACTTAACCTAGATTAGATCTTAATGCTAACTTAATGCTAACTTAGTGCTCTAAGAAAAGAAAAATAAAGAAAAAAAAAATAATAAAAAATTAATACAAAACCAAAAAAGAGAAAACAAACCTTTTAGACACATTTGAGTGCTAACCTCTATGAGAATCAGGAACTGTATTTTTATAAAAATTGTGACAAAGTGACACATTTAAATCAAAATTAGCGGGAGCTTCGTTAGCGAAGCCAATGGGTGATAAATACCTTAAATTTGACCAGCTAAAAACTCTTTGTTGGTTGAAGATATCAAGAATGCAATCGTTAACATGGCAAGAAATTCTATTGATAAATCTATGTAGAATATCTGACACGTAAAGGCCAATTGGGCAAACTTTAGCTTCCGAATAAACGAAACGATTCGAGAAACGTTTTGTAGGCGATTGGAAATACTTTCCAATGCAATGACGTAAGACCTTGCGTTCTAAAATTTCAAATTCTCTAATGACAGTTGGAGAAACGTTAAACCAAATAGGAAATCCATACAAGATAACAGGTCTAATACAGGTTTTATACAACAAAAGTTTTGTCCTCTTTGGTAAGTTTCTGTTCCAAAAAATACTTGAAAAAGTGCCCAAAATTCTGTAAGCTTTTTTCAGTACAATTCTTGCATGTTTGTTAAATTTCAGAAGACTGTAAAAATTAATGCCAAGATATTTAATGGAATCCTTGAAAGGAATCTCAGACCCATTCAGAGCGAATTGTAAAGTTTTGCTTTCAGGCACAACAAACGACTTACATTTCCCTGAAGCATTCCTGATGCAAATGGCTTCACTTTTAGATGCATTAACTTTAATACCCCATTTCTCGTAGAAACGTCGTACAATTTGCAGATGTTGCAAAGTCTGATCTAACGCCAACTTAGGGGACTCATGGTGAGAGTACAGAAGAGAGTCGTCAGCATACAAAAGACCCGTCGAATTAGGCCCAAAGTGTGGGAAATCGTACATTAAAATATTGAAAAGATGAGGAGCTAAGATGGAACCCTGAGGGACTCCACAACTTATGTCACCAATATCCGAAAGCAATCCATTAAAAAGAACGCAAAACTTTCTGTTTGCAAAGAAACTCTTGAATAACTTAATAATTGAGGGAGCGAAACCAATTTGAAACATTTTAAAAAGAATTCCGTTATGATATGCGCGATCAAAAGCCTTATCAATGTCTAAAGAAATTGCAACGGTGCAACGACGATTACGCAAGTTAGAAACTATATCATTTTGAAATTTCAATAAAGCATCAACTGTTGAGTGACCTTTTTTAAAACCAAACTGCAAATTTGGAATATAAGATGGATCCAGCCCGACGTCCATAATTCTGCGAATAACGTTTTCAAAAAGCTTTCCTAGATTAGACAACAAAGAAATTGGTCTCAGATTATTTACCTCAAAGTTGTTTGACTTTTTTTGAATAGGAATAATCTTAGAGACTTTCCACGCGTCAGGAAAATATGAATTATTTAAACAATTATTAAAAACAATTGCAATATATTCAAAAGCTTTCATAGGAAATCTTTTAATTAAGAAATTAGAGACGTCATCTAGACCAGAAGACCTTTTGCTATTCAGTTTAACAGCACAAGAGAAAACTTCGTCCAAATAAGTCAACCTAGGAAGGTGGCATTCATTGAGTGCACTTAAAACATTACTAAAAATATGGATGCTTTGTGGAGATTGAGCAAAAATATTTGTTAGCGAATTTTCTATATAAGAAATGTCCCTGCCAGGAGGAGAACCCTTGTAAATATTGGAAAAATGAGCTAGCAGATGTTGCAGTTTTTCATCGTTATTTTCAATATCGACGCCGTTAACTGAAAGGTTTTTTGCTAATGATTTTTTTTTAGCTCCTATTAAACTATAGATTTGTTTATGAGCCCTTGGGCCTGGCACAATTTTGCTCAGTTTAACGCTAAAAATTTTGGACTGTTCAATTTCTACTTGTTTTTTAATAATAATGCTCAACAGTTGAATTTGCTTAGACAGGAGTAAGTAACTTGGACTTGAACGGTTGAAATTACAATGATAAATACGCTTCAAATCCCTCTGCCAACGATGCTTGATTTTAAACAAATATTTTATATTGTCAGAAATAATAATTTTTTTATTTTCTCTAACAATTCTTTCAGAATGAAGTGTAACCAATGAATTTAAAGAATTAGAAAACAGTGATATGAAAGCATCAATTTCGTGATTACTTAAATTTCTACAAGACGGAGGAAAATGATTTATTATTTCATTAACGAAATCATTTCTAAACGTATCCCAATTGGTTCTTCTGAAGGAGGTGAAAAAATGGGGGGAATGGAGAAGAAACTCAAAATCCGTGAATTTAATATGCAATTTAAGAGGGTAATGATCAGAAAAAGTAGGAAGACTGGAAATTTTAAAATTTGGATTTGTGGAGTTTAAAAGATTTGAACTGATTAGGAAGTGGTCAAGAAAAGACGAACCGTTAGGATAAGAAGGTGTTGAGTCCGATAACCTTGTGAAGCTGAGAATATTGTGCTGTAACCAACTGAAGAGTGCATTACCATTGGTATTATTAATGGAATCACCCCAGTCAACGTTTTTTGCATTGAAGTCTCCTCCAACAATGGTTCCATCAAAATTTTGAGACAAGCGCGCTAAGATTGATAGCCCATCATAGACTAAAGAATGTGGAGAGTTACATGGAATATAAAACGACCCAAATAAATATTTCTTGGTGACACCATTAACTAGAGTGTCAATTGATATAAATAAATTAGGAAAACTTATTCCAACACCGTTAATTTTCGAAAATTTCAAAGACTTCCTTAATACTATGCCAACCCCAAGCTGACTATTATCACGAAGAAATGTAAAATCCTCCAGGTAAACTTTTTGATTAGCCCTCAAGTGAGTTTCCTGAACAAACGCAACGTCAATGTTATTTAAATTTAACAACTGTAGTAAATCTAGTCTTCGGCTCACTTCAATTAGTGACCTAACATTAAATGAAAGAACGTTAAGAAAATCACGGACCATAGGCATCGTTAACTTCTTGTAAAAGAGACATGCAACGTTTCTTAGCTTCCACTTTTGACAGTGATTTGTAATCTGATAAAAATAACACAATTTTGTCTTCTAAAGAAAGCTCCACAGGTTGACACAGTGAGTTTGCAATCTCTAAAAATTCCTTAATTAAAGCAGGCCTTGCGGATTTTTTCGGAACAGAATCTTTAAAAAGACTGGCAAAAGACCTGTTAGGAGATATGAAGTTAGAATTGTTAATTGAAGTGCGCACATTAGCTGAAGCCAACATTTTTCTATCAATAGATTCTTTTTTACGATTATTTTTGCCTTCAACGAATTTCTTGAACACTGGGCAACCTCTAAAACTTGACGGATGGCCAGACTGTTGGCAATTCACACAATAAGGCAAATTGTTCGCATTCGAAACAAACTTACAAGCCCCTGGTAGATGCTTTTGATCACACTTAACGCAACAGAAGGGTCTGTTGCAATTATTGGACATATGACCCCATTTCTGGCATCTCCAACACTGTACCTCCTTCTTAGAATTTCTGGGTGATTCCCAAGTGATCCTTTGGTTAAGAAGGAACCTTAGAGCTGTTACCTCATTTGCTGACTTTCCCAAATTCAACGTAATAAGAAATAAACCTGTGTCAATGTTGTTTTTTTTCGAATAAATGGTTGAAAACTTTGAAACGTTCGACACTATGTTTGGAACTAAGAAATCGATTGCACTCTTGATCTCGTCAGTTTCAGTATTATGATACAGTCCCCGTAAAACCAACTTAGTATGTTTTAGCTGTTTGGGAGTGTAGGAGTACGACTCCACATTTTTATCATTTAAGAGTTGCATCATTTCGGAATGAGCTGATGCACTTTTAAGATAAAGTTTACTCTTATTTTTGTTTTTGTTTACAATTTTAAAAACAATATTTTTCTCATTTAATTGCTTAACTAAATGTTTGATATCTACATGATATAGAAAAATTGGAGGACAAAAGGTATTATCAATACTTTTAACATTGGCTTTCTGATGTGCAGGTTGCCGAGGTCTAACGGTAGTCGGGTCAGATTCAATTTCCAGTTTACCTAGAATAGCAAAACGATTTTCTGAACTTATCTGTTTCGATTGAGAAAGCTGCACTTGACTCCTCATAGCGTAAGATGACAGATCAATTTCATGATTACTTCCTGTTCTGCGGCGTTTATTAACCACATTTTCAAATTCCTTAGTGTTGACATCTGTACATTCCATTGAAGTAGTTGAAAATTCATTATGGCGATCAGAAGCCGGTTGAACGTTGACGGCAGACACAGCGCCAAATTGAAACATCTGAGACTCGCTTGAACCTCGACCATCTGTAGTAGGAGTAGCATCAAAACATGCATTCGCCAAATCCTGATCCAGTGACTTTTTTGATGACGGCAACAAAGACTTATCCGGTGGCACTTTTTTAACCTTGAGATTGGCTTGCGAAGCCATTTAAAAACCGTAAACCACTTTACACTCTTATGAGCGAACTTTTGTGGTCAAAATTATTTGCAAAATCAATGCAAAGGCAAAGAAATTAATATTTTTTATTTTTTTTATATAAAATTTTTATTTTTTTTTTAGTAGGAAAGAAATCACGTCCGACTTTGACAGCTATCGCCCGTTCTAGACTTCAATATCCTGAAATAAATGAATGATTGGCTATTAGTTGATATTCTAGTTTTAAACTTTGAATATCTACAATGGTGTTAATCAGAAGGTAATAATACTAAGAGAACTAAGTAATACTAAGGAAATAATACTATTATGTCTGTAATAAGATAGAACGAGACAGATATATAAGTATCAGTAGAAGGCTGTAGGAAAACGAACATGTGAACGGGAACAGTTTTAATTTTGGAACGTATAAAAGGACCGGTAGAGCGTACTAAAAGTGAGTCGTGAGTGATGGCACGGGTAACACCTAGTGAACACAAAGGAAAACGTGCACATTCGAATGAAGATCGTTCAAGCACAGAAGACCAACAGACTCTCGAACGTGTTAGAAAACCTAGTAGAACGCACGTTAAAAGAACAACGTAGCCACATCTCGCAACATTCGTCTTCCTGCACTAGCTTTAACCATCACAACAACGCCAGTTTTTTTCTAGCCCGGAGAAACTTGCATGGCTTATTAGATTTACTCTGTTAGGTTCTAATCTAATTTTGTCAGAATTATTGTATTGAGAAAAGGAAATAAAATTGGGAAAATAACACCAAACGCTTTTCCCACAAATAATTATAAATTTCTTGAAAGTAGACCCTGGACAGCCGTGAGCCTACTCTGGCTATAGACAAGGTTCACGGACCTCATAAAGGAAAACCGCCTCTAGGAGACCGAGGCGAGAAGGTCGTTTCAACAGAGATGAGCTTTTCGGGTTTTTTTTTTTTTTTTTTTTTTTTTTTTTATGACAGATGAAACCAAGCTCAGGGGATGCCCCCTATCCATGCACAGCATTTGTTGGTTCCGAAGGGATGACAGGTTAGTGGGAAGGGGGAAAGAGGGAGTATTGACGGTTTACACTTCGCTTGAATGTTTCGACGCTGTAAGTGGGCGGGAAGACATTCGCAGGGAGATTATTCCACAATCTAACGACGCGACCGAAAAACGAACTCTCACGGTAATGCGTGGTTCGTTGGAACGGAATCGCGACATAAAAGGGGTGCACCGCTCTGGAAAGCCGAGTAGTTCTGCTAAATACCTGAATCGGAGGAATCAGGCTGGCTACTTCAGAAGAACATTTACCGTGAAAGTAGCGGTAAAATAGTGATACACACCCCACATCACGACGACGCTCCAAGGTTTCAATAGAGCTGGATACCCTACTGTCCCCTATAAGTTTTAACGCACGACATTGGACACGGTCGAGAAGCTGAAGATATGCCCGCGAAGCTCCCGACCATATATGCGAATTGTACTCCATTTTCGGACGGATATAAGTGGTGTAGATACAACGAAGATCGGTTGGAGTGAAGTACTTCTTACACCGCTTAAGAAAGCCTAAGCACTTGGCTGCTTCTTTCGACACGTCAAAGATGTGATCGTTCCAGCGAAGATCGCATTGGATTGACATGCCCAGAACATCAAGAGCCTCCGACTCATTAATATCCACACCACCCATATTTAAAGGTGGAAAGTTGTCGCCCGCCAGACGCTTGTGGGTCAACAAACAGCATTGGGTCTTCCGCGCATTAAAATCGACCCGATTCGCTTGACCCCACTCCTGGATTTTGTTGAGGTCAGATTGGAGTGTGTCATTCATAATTATGCGCCTTCTATTGATCTCCAGAATAGAAGGACGCCTGGAGAATGAATATGAATGACAAATGCTGCTGTCATCAGCAAACGAGTAGACGGGGTTTGATGTCAATGACAGAAGGTCATTGATGAAAATAAGAAAAAGTGTCGGAGACAGGACCGAACCCTGCGGAACTCCAGCATTAATGGAGTGCTCTTCGGAAGCAAAGCCGTCTATCACAACCCGAATAGAACGGCCGCTGAGGAAACTCGATATCCATCGAGTGAAAGTATTACCGACACCATAAGCAGCCAGTTTAGACACGAGTGCTTTATGCCACACCCGGTCAAATGCCTTGGAGATATCCAGAGCAACAACCTTGCTCTCACCGAACCGGTGAATGCAACTGCTCCACCGTTCTGTGAGAAACGCCATCAGGTCGCCGGTGGAACGGTGAGCACGGAAGCCGTACTGGCGATCGCTGATCAACTCGTTGCTCTCTAGATACCTCATCAATTTAAAATTTTGAGTCTCCTTCCCTCTTTTTTACAAGTACAAGTACAATTACGGGTGGGATGAAATCGGTATTACGGTACGGTCCTTCGTATTTTGGTGCCAGTTTCTCCGCAAGACCTTCTGCCGCCTTCGACAAAGGGTTTTGTCTGACCATTAATTGCTGCCCAATCTCGGGTTTCCAAGTGCGCCTCCGTAGATTGTAATGGTGGGCATTAGTTCTCCCAGGCCTTTTCAATGTTCCTTTGGACTATTTGGAAGATTTCTTTAAGGTGTTTTGCCTTCTACGTCGGGTGCTGGTTGGCACCACATTTGCCTAAGGTGACTTCGTCGTAGAGGGCTGCTGGCAGCTTGGGTTCACCAAGAAGGCCGGAATGTACCCAGTAGTTGCGGAGACGCCCGTGTTCATGGCCAGGATTATTTTTGGTAAGTTTTCGTCCCAACGCCTGTGATCATTTTCCGCCAGCTGAGCCATTGTTTATAGTGCGGTTGGCTCTTTCGGCTGCATTCTCATGCGCTGTATATAGGGCCGTGTATTGTTGCCTTACTCCTAGTTGTTGCAAGTATTTTCGGAAACTGTGGCTCGTAAATTGCGTTCCGTTGTCCGAAATCAGCACTGTTGGAACTCCAAAACGAAACAGGATTCTCTCTCTGAATGCCTTCTTTGCCGCTTCGACGGTAGCCGCACGCACCGGAAAAATTTCGTCCACTTGAAAACTTGTCCACGAACACGAGCATGGCTGCGTTACCGTGAGTGGACTTTGGCTATGGTCCCACGAAATCAGCGCAGATCGTGGCTCAAGGTTCCTCCGCGATATGCGTGAACATATCTCCGGTTGGCTTCCGCTGTTCTGGCTTGTACTTCTGGCAAGAATTGCACTTACGAACGTAGGTGCTGGCGTCTCTTAACATTGCTAGCCAGTAATAGTGTTGCGCCAGGCGTTGTATGGTTTTGTAAATCTCGAAATGTCCCGCTGCCGCTGTGAATCGTGGACCTCGGACAATACTCTCTGTCGCTGGGGTGCTGTAACGCACAGTTTCTATGGATTTCCCTACTCGCGTCCGACTCCCCCTGGAATATGATGGTAGAGCTGTTCGTCCTTGATGATGTACTCGCTGTGTCTCTCCGGTTCCCGTCGTACTTTCTCGTTCTTTCTATAGACGCACGCGCGTGTTTGGTCTGCTGTTGGTGTTTCAGCCCGCTCGAGGATGTCTCTGAGTTATTGCGACTATGGAGTTAAGCCATTTCAAGGCCAGTGATGCGTGATGATCGTGAATTAATACCCCTCCAGGTATTGTCTCATCTTCCGGATGCCCCGTACAATCGCTGGCATTCCTTCACCGTACACGAGTAATTGGTTTCGGCGTCAGAACCGGTACCCGCGTTAATTTTTGTTTGAGCGCTTAGAACGCCTTCTGTTATTCGGACCTCCAGACCCAACGTTTTCCTTTCTTCTGGTTGGACGATGTTCGAGAAATTGGGAATTAATCTCCGATACCACGAGGTATCGCCCAAGTAACATCGCAATTCTTTGAGTGTATTGGGTATCATGGTTACAGATCTTGAATGGCCGCAACTTTATCCGGATCTGTGCGGATCTTTTTTGAAGTGACCAGATGCCTTAAATAGCGAATCTCATCCTTAAAGAATTCACATTTTTCTGGATTAATTCGCATGTTAGCTTCCCTCAACCGCTTCAAGACCTTGTAACGTTGGGGTTGGTAATACACAAAACAAAAAAAATTTAAAGACCCGCTGTCGAGGGCTGCTTGGCTCACCCGGCCGTGCTCAGGGAAAGTGGGGGCTTCTTTAACCCCAACAGCGGATTGGAAACCCCGGTTACAAATAAACCGACAAGTAGCCAAGACTTACCATGGCTAAACAGCCACTGGATGAAGAAGAGCACTATTGCATAATCCTACCCTAACGGCGTACAGAGACGAATTCTAGAGTGGAAGGAAAGGGAAGGGAGGAGTGTTGGCTGGTGCGGTTGTTGCTGTGAACCAGCCCCTTTTATGGAGGTCGCTCAGTCCGGGGATTCGCCTACTCACATATCAATTTAGTAACCCATAATGATACTCAACATTTTTATCTTAATGAGTAATTTTATTATTCATAATTTTATTTAGGTAAATTAACAAAAAAAAACTTATAAAATAATTTCCTTTTTTTTATAAAAACAGCGAAAACAAATGGAACTTCATTAATTCATAATAATTTAATTGATAACTCCTTAATTTAAAATTAAGAAAAGGGAAGGGAAAAACAAAAAAAAAATTGCTAGATTTCAGAGAAAACAATTTTTAAGCAATTTTGGTTGTAATACATATTCAAAACGTTTCTGCCATGTATTTATTGGCAAGGTTTAAACAATTTAGGAGTATCTTACACGTAGTATTATATTTAATTATCAACCACTCTATCTTATATCGGTTCATCCAGGCATTGAAAGAAAACTCTGCAGACAACCACTCCACAAAACACCAGCTGTTCGAACTGCGGCTCCAAAACGACTTTTCCAAATCAGACTCCCATCCCGACTGTGTGGCTTCATTTGTAGGTATTCGAGAATTCGTCCCATTGCTGATAGAAGATTGAAAGTATCTGCTCATGCAGTAGATGCTCATAAAGTTTGTACTGAAAGATGACTAATTTGGCCAGCAGTTGTATATGCTGATTAGACACCGGACGACTGTAGGGATCAAATTTTTCGTGTCATTCTCTGTTTGACCCTCCACTGTGAAATACAATTCCGGTATGCTTAAATAATTATGTACCGTTTCCAAGAGAGTTTTATGAGTTCTTGTGTTGGCGAGGAGGCAGTGAGCAACGAATTTATCAAACACGCCCGCACGTTTTATTTTTGTTTGTGCTGTATATTGCCAGCAATGCGATGATGATTAATATTATGTCGATTACAGATGATGAGCACGTTTCATTGTTCGTTTGATGGGATGCTGGAGAGCTTAAAGGTGTTGAGATTTCTAATTTCTCTGCTTTGCTATGGCGTGGTGATGCTGATGCAGATGATGATGCTGTAGAATGCTCGTTTGAGTTGCCATTACTAATAGAATTTCTTTCAGTTTCGTCATCATCCTTGACGATTTTTACTGTCTTGATAATTGACACCGGCACCAACTGTGATGATGTGTATGCGTAGCTGCTTTTAAAGTCACGAACATTTTGTATTTCGATAATCATTTGTCAAATCGAATTGCTTTGAAACAAGAAAACACTACTTTAGTATTTAATTTAAGCTACACCCGCTGCGACTCCAACGCGACCTCTTTCAATTAGACTGCCGATTCAACTGAACTCAGTTCCACTTTTTCTCGGTTTCGCCACTAAAATGCAGACATCGCTGTCTCTCTCCCTCCCACCATGATCGGCACTCTAAGCAAGTCCCGTAGCATGGCGTGATGCAAAGTTCATATAGAAAAAACCTTCTAGAACTTTCGATCCTGCCATGTTACGGGACCCGCTCTCTCATCCACATGGTGGGGAGAGGCAGACACCGATATCTGCATTGCGAAACGGCGAATTGGAGTCATACGCATTCACCTACCTAGACGGTATCATCGTCACTCGGGAGACCGTGGAGCACCATATGGAAAACTTGCGCAAGGTTGTGAGGTCACCCGGAGCTTTTGAGTAAAAACGCTGTGAGGTCACCCTGTGATCCTGATTTACACGCATTCCATTTCGCCGTTTCGCAATGCAGATATCGGTGTCTGCCTCTCCCCACCATGTGGATGAGAGAGCGGGTCCCGTAACATGGCAGGATCGAAAGTTCTAGAAGGTTTTTTCTATATGAACTTTGCATCACGCCATGCTACGGGACTTGCTTAGAGTGCCGATCATGGTGGGAGGGAGAGAGACAGCGATGTTTGCATTTTGGTGGCGAAACCGAGAAAAAGTGGAACTGAGTTCAGTTGAATCGGCAGTCTAATTGAAAGAGGTCGCGTTGGAGTCGCAGCGGGTGTAGCTTAAATTAAATACTAAAGTAGTGTTTTCTTGTTTCAAAGCAATTCGATTTGACAAATGATTATCGAAATACAAAATGTTCGTGACTTTAAAAGCAGCTACGCATACACAGCATCACAGTTGGTGCCGGTGTCAATTATCAAGACAATAAAAATCGTCAAGGATGATGACGAAACTGAAAGAAATTCTATTAGTAATGGCAACTCAAACGAGCATTCTACAGCATCATCATCTGCATCAGCATCACCACGCCATAGCAAAGCAGAGAAATTAGAAATCTCAACACCTTTAAGCTCTCCAGCATCCCATCAAACGAACAATGAAACGTGCTCATCATCTGTAATCGACATAATATTAATCATCGTCGCATTGCTGGCAATATACAGCACAAACAAAAATAAAACGTGCGGGCGTGTTTGATAAATTCGTTGCTCACTGCCTCCTCGCCAACACAAGAACTCATAAAACTCTCTTGGAAACGGTACATAATTATTTAAGCATACCGGAATTGTATTTCACAGTGGAGGGTCAAACAGAGAATGACACGAAAAATTTGATCCCTACAGTCGTCCGGTGTCTAATCAGCATATACAACTGCTGGCCAAATTAGTCATCTTTCAGTACAAACTTTATGAGCATCTACTGCATGAGCAGATACTTTCAATCTTCTATCAGCAATGGGACGAATTCTCGAATACCTACATCAGTAACACGGATGAAGTAGAAGTGGCTGTCTAAATGAAGCCACACAGTCGGGATGGGAGTCTGATTTGGAAAAGTCGTTTTGGAGCCGCAGTTCGAACAACTGGTGTTTTGTGGAGTGGTTGTCTGCAGAGTTTTCTTTCAATGCCTGGATGAACCGATATAAGATAGAGTGGTTGATAATTAAATATAATACTACGTGTAAGATACTCCTAAATTGTTTAAACCTTGCCAATAAATACATGGCAGAAACGTTTTGAATATGTATTACAACCAAAATTGCTTAAAAATTGTTTTCTCTGAAATCTAGCAATTTTTTTTTGTTTTTCCCTTCCCTTTTCTTAATTTTAAATTAAGGAGTTATCAATTAAATTATTATGAATTAATGAAGTTCCATTTGTTTTCGCTGTTTTTATAAAAAAAAGGAAATTATTTTATAAGTTTTTTTTGTTAATTTACCTAAATAAAATTATGAATAATAAAATTACTCATTAAGATAAAAATGTTGAGTATCATTATGGGTTACTAAATTGATATGTGAGTAGGCGAATCCCCGGGCTGAGCGACCTCCATAAAAGGGGCTGGTTCACAGCAACAACCGCACCAGCCAACACTCCTCCCCTCCCTTTCCTTCCACTCTAGAATTCGTCTCTGTACGCCGTTAGGGTAGGATTATGCAATAGTGCTCTTCTTCATCCAGTGGCTGTTTAGCCATGGTAAGTCTTGGCTACTTGTCGGTTTATTTGTAACCGGGGTTTCCAATCCGCTGTTGGGGTTAAAGAAGCCCCCACTTTCCCTGAGCACGGCCGGGTGAGCCAAGCAGCCCTCGACAGCGGGTCTTTAAATTTTTTTTGTTTTGTGTATTACCAACCCCAACGTTACAAGGTCTTTAAGCGGTTGAGGGAAGCTAACATGCGAATTAATCCAGAAAAATGTGAATTCTTTAAGGATGAGATTCGCTATTTAAGGCATCTGGTCACTTCAAAAAAGATCCGCACAGATCCGGATAAAATTGCGGCCATTCAAGATCTGTAACCATGATACCCAATACACTCAAGGAATTGCGATGTTACTTGGGCGTTACCTCGTGGTATCGGAGATCAATTCCCAATTTCTCGAACATCGTCCAACCAGAAGAAAGGAAAACGTTGGGTCTGGAGGTCCGAATAACAGAAGGCGTTCTAAGCGCTCAAACAAAAATTAACGCGGGTACCGGTTCTGACGCCGAAACCAATTACTCGTGTACGGTGAAGGAATGCCAGCGATTGTACGGGGCATCCGGAAGATGAGACAATACCTGGAGGGGTATTAATTCACGATCATCACGCATCACTGGCCTTGAAATGGCTTAACTCCATAGTCGCAATAACTCAGAGACATCCTCGAGCGGGCTGAAACACCAACAGCAGACCAAACACGCGCGTGCGTCTATAGAAAGAACGAGAAAGTACGACGGGAACCGGAGAGACACAGCGAGTACATCATCAAGGACGAACAGCTCTACCATCATATTCCAGGGGGAGTCGGACGCGAGTAGGGAAATCCATAGAAACTGTGCGTTACAGCACACCAGCGACAGAGAGCATTGTCCGAGGTCCACGATTCACAGCGGCAGCGGGACATTTCGAGATTTACAAAACCATACAACGCTTGGCGCAACACTATTACTGGCTAGCAATGTTAAGAGACGCCAGCACCTACGTTCGTAAGTGCAATTCTTGCCAGAAGTACAAGCCAGAACAGCGGAAGCCAACCGGAGATATGTTCACGCATATCGCGTAGGAACCTTGAGCCACGATCTGCGCTGATTTCGTGGGACCATAGCCAAAGTCCACTCACGGTAACGCAGCCATGCTCGTGTTCGTGGACAAGTTTTCGAAGTGGACGAAATTTTTCCGGTGCGTGCGGCTACCGTCGAAGCGGCAAAGAAGGCATTCAGAGAGAGAATCCTGTTTCGTTTTGGAGTTCCAACAGTGCTGATTTCGGACAACGGAACGCAATTTACGAGCCACAGTTTCCGAAAATACTTGCAACAACTAGGAGTAAGGCAACAATACACGGCCCTATATACAGCGCATGAGAATGCAGCCGAAAGAGCCAACCGCACTATAAACAATGGCTCAGCTGGCGGAAAATGATCACAGGCGTTGGGACGAAAACTTACCAAAAATAATCCTGGCCATGAACACGGGCGTCTCCGCAACTACTGGGTACATTCCGGCCTTCTTGGTGAACCCAAGCTGCCAGCAGCCCTCTACGACGAAGTCACCTTAGGCAAATGTGGTGCCAACCAGCACCCGACGTAGAAGGCAAAACACCTTAAAGAAATCTTCCAAATAGTCCAAAGGAACATTGAAAAGGCCTGGGAGAACTAATGCCCACCATTACAATCTACGGAGGCGCACTTGGAAACCCGAGATTGGGCAGCAATTAATGGTCAGACAAAACCCTTTGTCGACGGCGGCAGAAGGTCTTGCAAAGAAACTGGCACCAAAATACGAAGGACCGTACCGTAATACCGAATTCATCCCACCCGTAATTGTACTTGTACTTGTAAAAAAGAGGGAAGGAGACTCAAAAACCCGAAAAGCTCATCTCTGTTGAAACGACCTTCTCGCCTCGGTCTCCTAGAGGCGGTTTTCCTTTATGAGGTCCGTGAACCTTGTCTATAGCCAGAGTAGGCTCACGGCTGTCCAGGGTCTACTTTCAAGAAATTTATAATGATTTATGGGAAAATCGTTTGGTGTTGTTTTCCCAATTTTATTTCCTTTTTTCAATACAATAATTCTGACAAAATTAGATTAGAACCTAACAGAGTAAATCTAATAAGCCATGCAAGTTTCTCCGGGCTAGAAAAAAACTGGCGTTGTTGTGATGGTTAAAGCTAGTGCAGGAAGACGAATGTTGCGAGATGTGGCTACGTTGTTCTTTTAACGTGCGTTCTACTAGGTTTTCTAACACGTTCGAGAGTCTGTTGGTCTTCTGTGCTTGAACGATCTTCATTCGAATGTGCACGTTTTCCTTTGTGTTCACTAGGTGTTACCCGTGCCATCACTCACGACTCACTTTTAGTACGCTCTACCGGTCCTTTTATACGTTCCAAAATTAAAACTGTTCCCGTTCACATGTTCGTTTTCCTGCAGCCTTCTACTGATACTTATATATCTGTCTCGTTCTATCTTATTACACACATAATAGTATTATTTCCTTAGTATTACTTAGTTCTCTTACTATTATTACCTTCTGATTAACACCATTGTAGATATTCAAAGTTTAAAACTAGAATATCAACTAATAGCCAATCCTACATTTATTTCAGACTTAAATATTTCATTCCTTTGTGTATACATTATGACGACCCAAATTTTTTACAAACTAAAGTTTGGCGCACAGCAAAGAAAATAATTACCATTAAACCCACACACGTCTTACAACAAGAAAAGGAAAAAAGTACACAAAAAGACGAATTCTCCCTGCTGACACCTGTCACTTTCATACGTCAAGTGAAAGTACACGGGGCATAAATACTGGGAACAGTTTACGACTAGCAAAGATCCCCTGATGTGAAAGTGACATCACTTGATCCCTGAATGTGATCCCTGAATGTGAAAGTGACGTGGTGTGCATAACACACGCAAAGCAAACTGAGCGGCAGTGTAGTCAGCAGTCAGAATGAGAAATCGAATCACGGTGTGTAGCGATAGCTCGATTCGTACACTACACAACATAACAGTGTACAGAGGTACAGTGAATACATAATATCAGCGCTTTGCACAGCTTATGTACTAAAAAAAAACTAGTGTATGTGCGGTGACGGCATTGAAGTTCACTGACCGAATAATTCGATAACCTTGAAAAAGAGGTTTTCAAAGTATATATTTATACAAGATTAAATGAGGAAAACGGCTTACGGAATACGAATTACCGTACTCCGTTAAAATATAACCGGCTGCAAAGCAGAACTCGGGGTTCAGTTGGTGCAGTTGTTTCAGTTGGTTCAGCTGGGTCAGTCGGTCAGCTCAGTTCAGCTCAGTTCAGTTCAGTGCAGTCAGTTTGGCAGAACTCTCGTAATTCAGAGAGTACGATTCAGTGCAAAGTGTTCAAGCAGCCATAGCCTTGAGTTTTTATGCGTTACAAGTTGAGCAGTCGAAAACAGTGAAGTCGAAATCAGTGTAAACAAGCGTAGGAAAGTGCTGTCGCCGCGTAATAATTTGTGAGACACACAGTAAGTACCAGCTGAGATCCATCTAACTAGCGAGGGAAGACAAGGGAAGACAGCAAGCGTGGTAATTCAGAGCAAGGAATTGCATAAAATCTTAAGTACGAATTCACAGTCGCAATGGTTCAAATGCCCTCCTGTTAATACTCGTAAAGAGTCGAGTTAACAGTCGCAGTGGCTGAAATGCCCTCCTGTTAATACTCGTAAAGAGTCGAATTCACAGTCGCGTGGCTCAAATGCCCTCCTGTTAATACTCGTAAAGAGTCGAATTCACAGTCGCAGTGGCTCAAAAGCCCTCCTGTTAATACTCGTAAAGAGTCGAATTCACAGTTTCAGTGGCTCAAATGCCCTCATGTTAATACTCCCAAAGGAACAAATTCACAGTCACAGTGGCTCAAATGCCCTCCTGTTAATACTGGTGAAGAATCGAATTCACAGTCTCAGTGGCTCAAATGCCCTCCTGTTAATACTCGTAAAGAGTCGAATTCACAGTCGCAGTGGCTCAAAAGCCCTCCTGTTAATACTCGTAAAGAGTCGAATTCACAGTCGCAGTGGCTCAAATGCCCTCCTGTTAATACTCGTAAAGAGTCGAATTCACAGTCGCAGTGGCTCAAATGCCCTCCTGTTAATACTCGTAAAGAGTCGAATTCACAGTCGCAGTGGCTCAAATGCCCTCCTGTTAATACTCGCAAAGGAACGAATTCACAGTCGCAGTGGCTCAAATGCCCTCCTGTTAATACTCGTGAAGAGTCGAATTCACAGTCGCAGTGGCTCAAATTCCCTCCTGTTAATACTAGTAAAGAGTCGAATTCACAGTCGCAGTGGCTGAAATGCCCTCCTGTTAATACTCGTAAAGAGTCGAATTCACAGTCGCAGTGGCTCAAATGCCCTCCTGTTAATACTCGTAAAGAGTCGAATTCACAGTCGCAGTGGCTAAAATGCCCTCCTGTTAATACTCGCAAAGAGTCGAATTCACAGTCGCAGTGGCTCAAATGCCCTCCTGTTAATACTCGCAAAGGAATGTTAATACTCGCCAAGGTCATCAGTACTCTGGACTTGAAAAACGGATACTGGCAGATCCCGTAGGAGGAATCTAGCATGCAGTATACGGCATTCATCGGCAAACAGTATACGTCATTCCGGGACTTGGGCTGTATCAATTGCGATTCATGCCGTTCGGGCTCCATTCCGCTCCCGCCACTTTTCAAAGCGCCCTCGATAAAATCATCGGGCCCGAATTGGAGTCATACGCATTCACCTACCTAGACGGTATCATCGTCACTCGGGAGACCGTGGAGCACCATATGGAAAACTTGCGCAAGGTTGTGAGGTCACCCGGAGCTTTTGAGTAAAAACGCTGTGAGGTCACCCTGTGATCCTGATTTACATTCCATTTCACCGTTTCGCAATGCAGATATCGGTGTCTGCCTCTCCCCACCATGTGGATGAGAGAGCGGGTCCCGTAACATGGCAGGATTGAAAGTTCTAGAAGGTTTTTTCTATATGAACTTTGCATCACGCCATGCTACGGGACTTGCTTAGAGTGCCGATCATGGTGGGAGGGAGAGAGACAGCGATGTCTGCATTTTGGTGGCGAAACCGAGAAAAAGTGGAACTGAGTTCAGTTGAATCGGCAGTCTAATTGAAAGAGGTCGCGTTGGAGTCGCAGCGGGTGTAGCTTAAATTAAATACTAAAGTAGTGTTTTCTTGTTTCAAAGCAATTCGATTTGACAAATGATTATCGAAATACAAAATGTTCGTGACTTTAAAAGCAGCTACGCATACACATCATCACAGTTGGTGCCGGTGTCAATTATCAAGACAGTAAAAATCGTCAAGGATGATGACGAAACTGAAAGAAATTCTATTAGTAATGGCAACTCAAACGAGCATTCTACAGCATCATCATCTGCATCAGCATCACCACGCCATAGCAAAGCAGAGAAATTAGAAATCTCAACACCTTTAAGCTCTCCAGCATCCCATCAAACGAACAATGAAACGTGCTCATCATCTGTAATCGACATAATATTAATCATCATCGCATTGCTGGCAATATACAGCACAAACAAAAATAAAACGTGCGGGCGTGTTTGATAAATTCGTTGCTCACTGCCTCCTCGCCAACACAAGAACTCATAAAACTCTCTTGGAAACGGTACATAATTATTTAAGCATACCGGAATTGTATTTCACAGTGGAGGGTCAAACAGAGAATGACACGAAAAATTTAATCCCTACAGTCGTCCGGTGTCTAATCAGCATATACAACTGCTGGCCAAATTAGTCATCTTTCAGTACAAACTTTATGAGCATCTACTGCATGAGCAGATACTTTCAATCTTCTATCAGCAATGGGACGAATTCTCGAATACCTACATCAGTAACACGGATGAAGTAGAAGTGGCTGTCCAAATGAAGCCACACAGTCGGGATGGGAGTCTGATTTGGAAAAGTCGTTTTGGAGCCGCAGTTCGAACAACTGGTGTTTTGTGGAGTGGTTGTCTGCAGAGTTTTCTTTCAATGCCTGGATGAACCGATATAAGATAGAGTGGTTGATAATTAAATATAATACTACGTGTAAGATACTCCTAAATTGTTTAAACCTTGCCAATAAATACATGGCAGAAACGTTTTGAATATGTATTACAACCAAAATTGCTTAAAAATTGTTTTCTCTGAAATCTAGCAATTTTTTTTTGTTTTTCCCTTCCCTTTTCTTAATTTTAAATTAAGGAGTTATCAATTAAATTATTATGAATTAATGAAGTTCCATTTGTTTTCGCTGTTTTTATAAAAAAAAGGAAATTATTTTATAAGTTTTTTTTGTTAATTTACCTAAATAAAATTATGAATAATAAAATTACTCATTAAGATAAAAATGTTGAGTATCATTATGGGTTACTAAATTGATATGTGAGTAGGCGAATCCCCGGGCTGAGCGACCTCCATAAAAGGGGCTGGTTCACAGCAACAACCGCACCAGCCAACACTCCTCCCCTCCCTTTCCTTCCACTCTAGAATTCGTCTCTGTCCGCCGTTAGGGTAGGATTATGCAATAGTGCTCTTCTTCATCCAGTGGCTGTTTAGCCATGGTAAGTCTTGGCTACTTGTCGGTTTATTTGTAACCGGGGTTTCCAATCCGCTGTTGGGGTTAAAGAAGCCCCCACTTTCCCTGAGCACGGCCGGGTGAGCCAAGCAGCCCTCGACAGCGGGTCTTTAAATTTTTTTTGTTTTGTGTATTACCAACCCCAACGTTACAAGGTCTTTAAGCGGTTGAGGGAAGCTAACATGCGAATTAATCCAGAAAAATGTGAATTCTTTAAGGATGAGATTCGCTATTTAAGGCATCTGGTCACTTCAAAAAAGATCCGCACAGATCCGGATAAAATTGCGGCCATTCAAGATCTGTAACCATGATACCCAATACACTCAAGGAATTGCGATGTTACTTGGGCGTTACCTCGTG